>CM060947.1:92828595-92971234 GCA_030765055.1 Mantis religiosa | reverse complement strand
AGAAGAAGAAGAAGAAGAAGAAGAAGAAATAGCCCAGTAGACCACGGCCTACAAGCCCGGAATATACTTCAACTGGTATGTAATGGATTCAATAATATTAACCTCCTTCAAGAACGAAGATGGCAAATCACATTTACCGTTGTACTTCGAAAGAAGAATGCTTGCAAGCATGTAGCGGTTTGGTGTGGGACAGGTGACACGTTATTTTTTAAACTTCCCTGTAGTCCAAATTATTCCTCCTTGTTAAATTCTCCTTCAGATTCGGAATTCCGAAGGTGTTCTAACGATGGAGCCGATTTAAGGTTCGAAATTATCAAATTTCACTATTAAACAAAACCAAGTTAGCACTCACCCTGAAAGAAGTTATTGCTGTATATAATTTCAGTTACCGTTGCTGAACATTACTTCAGTCCTTTGAGGTACGATATTTTAAAACATGTCTTACGTGTGTATATTGGTCTACAATATTTTTGAGGAGGAATGATTACATTAGGCATATGCGAGTGTATCAAAGCAAGCCTTACTTATTTTGAATTTTTAAATGGATGCTTGTTTCTGCATAGCAGGTACTTCTTAATGGCATCATTTTAAAATCAGTATTGCAGTTCTATGCACCCTTTTCTTTTTAATATTCTAAAATTATACTAATGAACAAGTGTAGAGATAATTCAAAATTATATAAAATAAGCGGCATAATAAACAGTGTGTTAATCTCTTTGTGTGCGAAATTTAGGAATGTAAAACGTAAAAGTGGGTTGTCATTTGGGAAAAAATGTAGCTTTAAGCACATTCTGTATGCTTGAACTACTTCAAAATACGTGAAAAGTATTAAGTACTATAAATGTACATCAAATGCAGCATCCAAGATTTTTCTAAAGCATGTGTTTATGTTCAACACATCCGTTCACCTATAATTTCAAGGAATGCATAAGTACTGCATAAAAATTATCCACATAAAACATTATAAACAAGATAAAAGTTAAATATTTTATTAAATATACAACAGGCTCAGCACTCCCACTTTTTTTTTTCAGAGACAGGACCAAGGTGACAGAGCAGTTCGAGACTGTTTAATTGGAACAACGGGGCAGTGATTTGGCACGGAATCTGCATATGCAACAGTGGCCTATATTTCCTCTAGTAATGGAGCACGATGCTAACCTACACTTAGAACTTCTTTTGAAACAAACAGTGAATACACTATATATTTCATGCGACTTTTATTGAAAATTAATTTTTTTCGCCAAAAATCTGTGGTTTCATGTTAAATTTTGTGCTAGAGAAGCTCCAAATGTAAAATTCCTGGATTGAAAATTAATCAGTAATAGTGATTTTTTTTAGTGCGTGTGTAATTTACGTCCTCCAACGTTAAGTCATATCGGACGGTGAATGGATTAGATGAAATGATGCTCAAATGATTCCAGGGTCCATGGAGCTTAGAGTTACCCGACATTCGTCTTCAAGGATAAGGGAAAACCCCGGCAGAAACCTTATCCAGATAACTCACCCTGACCGAGATTCGAACTCGGGACCTCTTGAACGTGAGGCAGACATGCTACCATCTACGCTACCGAGGCGGGCAGTAATAGTGGTGATGATTATGATGGTGATTATGATGATAATAATAACTATAACAAATACTTTGTCTACGTACAAAGCGATCACTCCAAAAATTCGATATAGAGATTTCCCGAAAACACAGTCTCCCTGAATCTAAAACAGGAACATTTTTAGAAAACGGTCCGTGTGTTAACGCAAGACGGAAAGCTGGATAATGCCAAATTTATCCGTTAATAATGACTCCAGTTGTTCAATACTTTCTCCTTCCTTTTAAGTCTTGATATTCACTTGTTTCTTGCGACTGCTTGAAAAGCGTATAAAACTTTAAAACGTTCACACAAAGTCCGATTTCTAAATATTTCACTATCACATTCAATTTTTTATCCATAAGGAATGTGTCTCTACAAAGTTTACCTCAATTTTAATAAATGAATAGGGAAAAAATGCCTTAGGAATAATTTGTATACCCACTAATAAACGACACAGGTTAGAAAAGTCATGTGAATGTGACATGAGATGAGCATTACTAATAATGTTTACTTATGCATTTATTTGTTACTAATGAATGAGCTCTTATGGAATAGAAAGAAGCATTGCTATGAAACACGTTTGGGGTATCAAATTAAACTTCAACCTAGGAACATTAGACAAATTACAATTTTGGATATTGACACTTCTACGAAAATATATATATATATATATATATATATATTTCACATAACCTGTGATCATTGTTTTTCTGTTAAGAATATTTTGGTCAACTCTGAAGTGTTCCATATCTTATAAAATATAATTATGGAATGAACCTCACAGGTTACTTGTATGAAATATAGATTTTATTTTCCATGCACTATAGCAAAGCTATGAATAGTTATAATGCCAAGAGCTATATTGGAGAAATGAAACAAATGAATTATCCCCCGTGCAGATAAATGGTTATTATACCATTAAAATCTTTGCTGAAAGGTCCCGATTTAATATGGTTTATGTTTCAGAACCATGATGTTTGCTAGCACAGACCTATTTTAAAGTACCGTTTCTGGATTCGGGGTAACTCAATCGGAGAAGCGGGTTTATAGTGGGTTCCTATTGGTGGGTAGTTCCTATTCTTTCACAACTTTTCTGTGAACATCATGAGTTGAACGAATAGACGAAGGTGTTAGGTGTGTTGCTGTTGGACCGTGATGTTCTTTGTGAAGGCCCTTACATTGGCCGGCCTGTTGACGAACCCACTCCCTTTGAGCGGTTTCTCTTAAAGAGCTCCGCGCGGGGGCTGGATCAGAGCTTGAGCATAGGTTTGAAAGGCTTTGGATGTGTTCAATCTGGAATCTTTAGGGATCCCGTCCACATTTGTTTACGTCGTCACCCTTCTACTCTCCTTCCATAACACACACTGACCTCCCTGCAGTACTCTTCCCCGGTTTCAGGGACCCCTTCGTGATAGATAGACTTGTCTTTATCATTTCGCCGGTAGCAAAATTAAAAAGGTTGGCAGATTTAAAACAAGTTGAAAATTAATAATATTGTACATTACATATCACATCATCATAATGCTATGCTTTTATTAATGTTTTTACAACCAATGACTGTAATATGACAATATAAAGTGAACAAGTTCTTTTTTTTGGATTTCTACTAATTCCTTGAAAGCATTTTGATATAATTGAACTCCTTACATGTTAAATGAGATATTTACTATGGCTCAGAAATAGGTTCTCAACTTTGAGCTGACATTTCTCTGTTTTAAATTGTTACAAAGCTCGAATTCAGGAGGCGGCCACGCCGTGACCGAGCGCGCTTGTCTCTCACAAGGGCTGCGCGGGTTCAAACCCAGGCAACCGCAAAGTGTGATTTGTGGTGGACAACACGGCGCTGGGGCGGGTTTCCTCAGGCATCTCCGGTTTCCCCCGCCACCGTTCCACAGTTATTCCATTATCATCTTTACTTTCATCCACTTCGCCCTCATTTCGTTCATCTACTTCCCTCAATGTCATCCAGGGGACCGGGCTGATCCCCCATTCCTGGATTTCTCTCTCTGATCCATAGTTGTGGCTCCTTCACCTAAATCCTAAAATGGCATATGGGGTAGAGGACCATAAATGAACAGGACTGTGTCCTATACCAAAAAGAGGAGAAGAAGAACAACAACACGAATTTAGGAGGTTGTGGGTTAGATTCGTGGAGGACCGGATATTCTGGTCACGAGTTTTCCCTGCTTGGCTGCACTTTTTAACAATTACTTTTCTTTCTCTTATTTCCAAACGTTTCTCTCCTCTTTCATGTTTTAGGTAGACTAGGATGCTGTATAGTGTCTATCAGTGTCGCACAGATGTTTACTCGGAAAGTTTCTAACAGATGTTGGCCTTCTATGAGCCGCCTCAGATGGGCCGATTTCAACCCGGAGGGAAGCATTCTCTTAGGAGCCCACCGGTGTTACCGGGTCATAAAAGTTGTAATTCTTAGGTATCTCTGCAGTCTGTCGGTGGTCAATAGGCCCCATTGGCTCCATCACTTGATACCTTCCGTTTGGGGGTAGTAAGCCCAAAACATCGCGCTTGGTCGAGGTGTGAGGTGTCCCTTCCATTTTCTGATCATTCACTCAATATACAGCTTGGAGGCTATCACGCGAAAATTTGCAATCTCCTCAATGCGTACCAATTAAACAACTAAGTAACATATTGCTAAGATTAATGTCATCAATGAGCCGGTAAGTTCAAATATAGACATAAGAGTTTTAAACAATAATATATATGGAAAAAAAAACCATGAGGAGACGCTCATTTATGAAGTATTTCTTTAGCAATTTAACACATCAAATGCGTATTAAGTTTCATGAAAGAAAACTTAAAATCACAGAAGCATTTTGGGAAAATCCTTGAAATTTTGTTTACAATTACGTAATATAGAAACAGCTTCACGTACAAGTACCTCTATTAAACATGTACTTCAAGATAAACGATTAAAATTAACACGTTAGGAGGAAGAAATAGTGAAATGGCCTCCAGTACCCGGAGTACAGTACCACATTTACTCCAACCCCTGGGAGGAGGGAGAAGGGATTCGAACGACGATATGCACTAGCTAGGACGGTGTCCTAATCCTCATACTGACTAGTTCTATAAACTTTGCAGCCTGAGAGTTCCCGTAAAAGACACTCCAGGGAGCTCCAGAATCCCACAAAGCAGTGCAGACTTCATCGCACTGCGCAACACATCAACTCTTCATCTCTTGGTTCCTATACCAGGAACGTAGCTATGCCTGTGCGCATGAGGTACAGATGATAGGAAAGGATGGACAAAGGTGTGGTGCATCTATCATTTGGCTACCTTCCAGGAGAAACCACAAAAACAAAACATAGTCGGTCCGATACGTGGGACATCTCGGATGCCAGCCTCACACGTTACTACGGAGCCGCCGCTTTGCTTGGTAAATTTGTATATTTTCATCGATTGGTTAGTAAACAACGTACTAACCACCATAAAACCGAAAAACTATGTCGCATGTAGAACGTTCCTATTAATGTCATGCTGCCCGAAGGAGAGACAGACAAAAACCGACGAGCACAACAGATTTTGTCATTCCCTGCGGCCAACCGAAATGTTAAAAGTTGCGATTAATCCTCTCGGAATTGTTAAAAACTAGGGAGGGAAGCGAATGGTTGGAAACGCTCTGCAGCTTTTCCTCTCAGAAGCTCAAGAGGACAAAATAATTTGCAAATTACAGAAGCAGACGCTGCAGTGAAGTTCCCCACGGGCAAAACTTAAAATGATAGACCGCAGGGCGCTCCTGGCGCTGCTTCAATGACAGAAGCTTTGCAAAATGATTGTAGTGTTATCCGTCAAACATTTAACTTCTAACGATCAAGGGAATGCAGCAAACAAAAGCCAAATGTGAAAATGAAAGGTTGCTGCCAGTGAATTTAAAACATCTCTGAATTAATTTCCATTAGCAATTCTGCAAATGAGTCAAAAAGATGATAAATAAATATATGCAGAAATTATCGCTAATTTTCTTCTAGGTGCAAGGGGAATATGAGAAAATAGTAGGATTTAAGTGATAGTCAAATATGATAGCTATAGATGACAGCTATTTGATGACTCAAATTCTATAATCTTTGCATTGCTAAGATAAAAAAACTGAATAATGACTTCCCATAAGATAAGTGTGAATATTGGAAAATTCAAAATATAACAAGGAATATCTAGGGAATAAGTAACTCCACATAAAGTGTATATTTCGGACAAATTGAATGTTTTAACGCGATCTTTTTTTCTTCGAAGTAATATATTGTCTATCATTTGTCTAATCCAGAATGAAGAAGACTTCTATGAGATGCGTTCAAGTTCTAACACCTATTTTTTTTAATACACCTGGACTCTTTGTGAATGCGCGACCGAGATGGCAGCACTGTTCAGTGTATAGAACTCTGGTGGAAGCGACGAGAGTGTTTTTGATACTCAAAATGGTGACGTTTTCATTGCAAGAACAGCATGTAGTCATTTGTTTTCTCCATTTTCGTTGTGTGACAACTATTGAAATTCATCGCCAGTTGACCGAGGCATGTGGTGATGGTACCATGGATGTGTCTGATGTGCGTTCCTGGGTGCGATGGTTCAATGAAGGCAGAACATCGTGTGACAACAAACCAAGACAGACACGGCCTCACACCAGCCGGTCTGACGACATGATCCAGCGAGTAGGAAACGTTGTTTTGGAGGGTCGCCGATTGAGCATTTTCAGATCTTCCAGGATTGTGTGCACAGATACCACGGAAATGCCAAATGTCTGCAACTTTCTTGGTTTGCTGTCACACGAGGTTCTGCCTTCATTGAATTGTCGCACCCAGGAACGCACATGAGACACATCCATAGTACCATCACCACATGCCTCACTCAACTGGCGATGAATTTCAATAGGTGTCACACAGCGAAAATGGAGAAAACGAACGATTACACGCTGTTCTTGCAATGAAAACGTCGCCAGTTTAAGTATCAGAAATAGTTCCAACTCTCGTCTCTTCCACTAGAGATCTATGCACTGTACAGTGCTGCCATCTCTGCCATGCATTCACAAAGAGTCCACGTGTATTAAAAAAACAGAAGTTCCTATCTGGTCCCAGTCCTGAAAAACAAGTAGGAGAAGCTATAACTTGAATGCCGTTCGTAAAGTCAATCACAACAACAAAAACAAAATTAGAAAATGCATTTCATTTGTCATTGCAATATCTCGAACATATGGTATTTGTATCAAAATCGTTAGAGCCGTTTTTGAGAAATTAAAAATTTTCGAAAAATGTTCCATGTGAAGTATACTTTGGTATGGAAAAATGCTGAACTTAAATTTAAAACTTTTCGCTTTTCTAGTTATACTGTTCACAGGCGCGCCAGCACATGGACGAAAACATACACACACAGCACTCACACACGGACACCCCAGGACCTTTTTCTACCTTTCTCCGGCAGTCTGAAAATACGTATTTCTGGTGAAAACTCGATATAAATTTTTAGATAGAATACAGTAGCTGCTCTACTTACCACACTTAGGTACAGAAAGCAATAAGACAAATTTCGTCTAAAATAATAGGTGAAAGCCTTTACATTCTTTAGATATAGCATTAAATAAAGGAAGTATAGTATTCCACTCAAAGTCTATTAAACTCAGGAACAAACGGTTTATTCTTTCCTTAAGATTCATGTGCTGTGTATTCTGTATGTGCATTTGTGTGTGTGTGTGTGTGTGTGTGTGTGAGTGTGTGTGTGTGAGAGAGAGAGAGAGAGAGAGAGAGAGAGAGAGAGAGAGAGAGAGAGAGAGAGAGAGAGAGAAACAGCAGCATAAGTAAATATCGAAAACTTCATATGTATGTCCAGCATCTTTAAAGGATATGGCACATCCAACTACTTTGATTGTCTCCCTGAAAAAATAATTTTGAGCCTGCTTTAGAATTAATAATTGTTATTAATTAATGTGAATTAATTGTAATTATAGTTGTTTTATACGAGGGCTGTTCAGTAAAGAATGATCATAATATTTTACGGTCATAATTTTTCGCACTAAAATTCAATCTTATTATATTCTCTTAACTTAACGTGAAACAAACACGCGTAGTAGTTTTATTGTTGGTACTCCTGGTTCCCGCCTGTGAGAACCAGGTAAGTTCAGATATGTTCAGTATCGCCTACCGCTGCAATGGAGGTAACATGCAGTTAAAGTTGATGTTAAAGGAAGATCCGGAGTTTCTTTCAAACGTAATCACTGCTGATGAAACTTGGCTACATCATTTTGATCCTGAGAGCAAACAGCAAAGTTCAGTGTGGGAATCTCCTTCATCACCAACCCCCCATAAAGGCAAGAGTGGTTGCTTCTACTGGGAAAGTAATGGTCATCTCTTTCTTTGATATTCGTGGAGTGGTTTATCAGTGCACACACATCAGTAACTGGGCAATACTACAGCGATGTCCTGAAAACATTGCAAGTCCATATCAGGCGCATAAGACCACATTTCCATGAAAGAGGCTGGATGCTGGGACGCGATAATGCGCGGCCGCATATTGCCAATGTTGTTGCTGAATATCTTGCAACAATCAACGTGAAGTGCATCCCTCACCCTCCCTATAGACCGGATTTAGCCGCAAGTGACTTTTTTTTATTCCCTAACTTGAAGAAACGCCTTCGTGGGAGGCATTATCCATTATCAAAAGCAGTAGTTTAGGCTGCGGAGACGATTTTGAAGGATATCTCAAAAATTGTTTCCAGAATTTCTTTAAAAACTGGCAGAAACGCTGGGACAAGTGCATCGCATTAAGGGGAGACTATTTTGAGAAGACCATCAAAATTATGAGGATGATTAAAGGTACGTTGTGAAAAAAATTGTGATCATTCTTTATTGAACAGCCCTCGTATTTCTGATTTTTATGGTGCTTTATCTGGATATTGTTATGCTGTATTTTAGTCAATGTTTGAAAAGTATAAAATGCACCCAATGGATGTGTTTCGAAATATGTATGAAGGCTTCCACGGATCCCGTGTAAGTGTAAAAATCGGCGCAGGGAAGCATGCAGCATTAGTTGCCCAGGGAAGTGGCTGAACAGAAGTTCATCGAAACATCGGCAGAAACAGAAGTAGAGTAGACGCGGCCCATACCGGAAGCCAGAGATCTTCATATTTCTGAATAGTTTTAATTAGTGCACTTGTTGAATACACATTACTGTATTTTGAGGTAGATGCTTTACACAGATAATATTTCGATATTTTTAAGACGTGCTTAACACAGTGTACACCTGCATTTAAAGTATTTGAAATTTTATTCATCCAACCTTTTGTTTTTCAGTTAATTTGTTTACACACTCAATAACATGCATGAACCTTTTCCTACAATAATCTCTTTTGCTCAGTGGGATCTGAAAAGCTAAGCTTCCGGTGAAATCCTTATAACAAATGTTTGCATAGAATACAATATGTACATTCTCTTCCTAATGTGGGTAAGTCGTACAGGAAATAAAAGTCGATATATCGAGACCTACAGTTCTCTATCTATCGTAGCACCTCAAATGGATTGCAGGCTGAGTAGGCCGCCATCTGACCCCACTCTAACTTTGGTACTTCTCCTTTGAGAAACGGAGCTCAGGATCCTGTCCACTATACCACGGCACAAACACTTATGAACATAAAGCAACTTGAATACCTTTGTGGCCATAACGGTTCATTAATTGGTATTACTCATTACTCCCATTGTGCAAAGTAGCTCAACGGTCAAGTGTCGGACTCATATTTGGAAGGCACCGAGTTCTATTTCCGTCGACCACCCACTTTGACCTTGAAAACCTTTCGTGGTTTTCCTTGATACATAGGGGAATACTGGGATGGTTTTCCATCTGCAATGATAACCCTTTTCCTCATTTCCCTTTAATTCCAGTCTCTTCACATTGTGGCGTGTGGCAGTGAACGAAGAGATGGCGCCGATGTTGCTCCAAGCAAAGCATGTTTCCGTAGAGATTGGAGGATTGCTTGGTTAGATGAGTCGCTCATCGTCCTCTCTAAGGAGTTCCAGAAGTGAGGAGTTTCTTCGAGTAAAGAGCTGTTAGGGACTGAACTGGACCTTTTTTACGGAAGGGGATTCCGCATGGAGGTCGAAATGTTGATCTATTGTACCTATTGTCCGAAGTGAAGCACCTCCGGGAGGAAGGATGAGGCGAGAGGAGACAGAGAGCGGCCGTCCCATGGAGCCACGACAGTGCAGACGACAGGCTCATTACACTTTACCAGTTCCCAGCAGTCCAGGGCAACGGGTATCCCACTCTACTGTAGTTCGGAAACGGTCCCACCAGACCGGGTTCGCAGACTGGAGACCGTCCTAACGGAGGAGGAAGTTTTACTCAAAGCATACCATCCTGACATGCAGCGCCGGGACTCCCACCGACACTTCTGCCCTGAAAGAGACCACCAGAGGAGAGATGATGTGAAATATTAATGGAGATGAAATGGAGGGACAGGAAATTGAGGGGATGTAATTGACCTACCCAGCATTCGCCTGACGACCAAGGAAAAGCCCCGAAAAAACATTATTCAGGTAGGTCAGCCATGAGAATCGAACCCGGACATCTCAAATGCAGACCAGACGAAACCGCCTGAGCCATTCCGCTCGGCACTTCTACGCGTCTCTGTCTGTGGCCTAGAGCCTCCGGCATAGTACCTTCACTTCACCACTTCCTCCTAGCGGTGGTAGGTCGCAGTGCGCGAGAGGTCCTTCGTTGTGTAAACTACTGATACTAGACTACGGTCCTAGGCCCCAGGCCCCATAAAGGACAAGACAGCGATAAGCCGAATGCGTAATAAACTCTACAAAGTAAGTGAGGATTGAGTAAATATAGGTATTTCAAGGACCAAAGGTGTCAACATGAATCTATTGGATAAAGGAAATGGCCAGATAAATGAAATAATGAAAAAGAATTACTAAATAGCTCATTATTACTTATACGTTTAAAACAAGTTTCTCTTATTAACGGCTTTGAAAAATCTCAAGATCCATTAGCTACACAGAAAGATAAAGTGATGACAAAGTTAAAAGTATAATGCCAGCGTAGTTGCAAACTCCATTTTGTTTCATTCTTGTTACCTTCTGATTTACTTTAGTAAGAAATTTCGGTCTTAGTTTTAGTGTATCTTTATATGCAGCATGCAGTAATTATTTTAAGTTATTATTTATTACTCAATTATAAAAACTTCTCCCATTTGTGGAATGCTGAAGAAAACAAACGAATACATTATAGGAATGCTGTGCAATAAAAAGCGAGATATAGAAACTGAACGCTTTCAGGCGCTGACGTCAAGCCCATATTTCTTAATTAAGGATTTTTCTTTAGCAATGGTGAGTTGTTGCTTTGGCATAGAGAATGATATACCTACACAAAAAGTGATTTAGCTGGAAAACAACTGCTTGTTCTAATAACTCTATAAAATAAGTAATTTATATTATTTTTGTTGTAAAAAGGAAAGTTCCTGCAGCTTGATTAATCTAACCATGTCATATTTCCTGTTACATCAGCTTTAGGTTTTGTTACAGCCGCCTTGCATCTTCTGCTATCATTAACCAGCCAGTTCTTTCTGCCACAGAAGCCTGCAGGGGTCAGCTTTTCTTTGCAAAATCTGAAGTCGGGACTCTCTAGTTTATTTTTAGACATGTACTTTTTAACGTTGCATCTCACAGCTTAAAATGGATGTTTGCTATTGCCCATAATATAGCATACGGTAGTCTCTGCATAGAGCGGCTAGCGAGCTTTCGAATTCAGATGCTCTGTGCCTGTTAACCAGCTTGAAAGGGGCGTTCAAAGGTATGTGATGCCTCCCTAGCCTTTCTAGAGGGAGTCTCTCTCTCCTCTCTCTCTCTCTCTCTCTCTCTCTCTCTCTCTCTCTCTCTCTCTCTCTCTCTCTCTCTCTCTCTATATGTGAAGAGAGAGAGAGAGAGAGAGAGAGAGAGAGAGAGAGAGAGAGAGAGAGAGAGCTAATAGCGTCGCTCGAAAATGAAAGTTGGTGTTACATTTTTTAGGTTGGGCACCTTTCAGCTAAGTATTTCTCGCAATGCACCTCGGACTAAAAATTAACAAGAAAAAACTGTTTATTATTTTTGAGAAAATAAAAGTTTGTTTAAACGTATCATATATTTCAGATATTGCATGATTAATAAAATTATACGCTCTACTTTCTACGAATAATCTGTGAATATCTATGCATACTAGTTGAATAAACAGGAATGGCCTAAAAAGAGGAAAATTTTTACTGCAGAAGAGAAAATAATTCACGGAATAATTTTGTCACATCACTTATAGTTTTTCTATTCATTAGTTCGGATAGGTACGCCGTAGACAAAATGAATGAATTATCCCGATATTATATGTGTCAATCAGAAGACCTCGTCTATAGGCGTGGGATAAAAAGAGTTATTTCTTCAACGCTAAATATTTCTACGTCCTACATGGCACAGCGCCTTGTTTACACCATGCGTCATACAGCCGTGCAACATTGCAATTACTAAGCATGCTATCTAATTACTGCGTATTGGTATCGTTCCTTAACAGATCTTATCTGGTCGATTAGAAGAGTGAAATATTAGTAAGTTGACGTACAATAAGTTACCAAATCCAACTAGAGCGATTAGATGCTGCGTGTGTCTATATGATATGATTTCTCGCGCCTGCCGATATATGACACATTGCAGTCCAGAAGACATGATTACATCTGAACAGAGTATACATATACTGAACTCGCCGTGTATGTGCGATAAGCTGAGATAAACATCTCTGTGTTGTGGAGTGAGTGAGTGTGTGGCGTTTAAGGGCCCGTCGACAACGAGGTCATTTGGGCCCCCTGTGTTGTGGATTTTTCCCGATACTCTTTCTCGCTTTGCCATGTAGTACCTGAGAATGTTTTGATACGCTCTGTGAAGATTAAAGGTAAACATAAAAATAAAAATGAAATCTCCATTTGATAGTAATAAAAATCAAGTAATGAATATCTTCTGATGGTATTGTTAATTCACACATGATAATCATCATGTCTACATATGTGGGATGGTTTCAAATTGGCTCTCAAATAGGCAGGATATCAGTGGTGGACTGGTCTCTCTGTTACTTAGAGTTCAACACTATTGAAAATGTGTGGGCGGAGAAGATCGATTTTGCTGCAGATACAAAAGGACAAAAAATGGCTTATGGTCAAAAATTCAAGAAGCCTGGGATATTGTACCTCCTCGTCCACGTTACAACAAGAATTTAGTTTAACCTGTTCCTTGAGCATTGAGGGCAGTTATGCGTAATGAGGTTTCATAAATCCTATATTAATTTTGTATATTTATAAGAGGCAATAATCTATTTTCATTTGTTTCTTCAATTATTTCAAACGAGTACTTAAGTGGAATTCTTTTTTGTGTGCAAAGATGTGTTTAAACTTCAAATATTGGTTATATGAGTGCAATATTGTGTTATACACATAGAGTTATACAATTAACAGTCACTGATGTGACATTTGAACCGAAAAGCTTTTTAACGCAAGTAGTACCTTGTTAAACTCTCAGCCTCGTAACTTTGTAACTTTGTACCAGAAACTATTCTACTGTTTCTACACGTGCGTTATGAACACAAGTGTTGCAGACTTACCACGAGCAGCCTAAATTGATCATTTCTGAACGTTGAACATAAGGATGCTCCTCTTTTAACAGAGATTCGAACAAACAACACCCGAAAACTGTTGATGCGGAACCGTGCAGGTAATAATCAGATCTTTTCCTAAATTATCTTTCTAACAATCTACAAAAAAATATTTATGCACTTTAATGCACTCATTCCCACCTTTTTCTGTTAACTTATGTATCTCTTCTATCCATGTATTCCAACCACAACTGTTATCCGTTCCTATTTGTATTTAAAGAAACACGTCAAGTATATTCCAGGGAAACAAAGAAAACTGCCTAACTTGTTAAACTTCTTAGAGCAGTCCACAAAAGCGGAAGTCCGGCGGAAATGGCTATCATATGATACCCTCCAAGATTTACTCAGTGTTAAGGCAGCTGATAAAATTCTCTCATGAGAGCCGTGTGTAAACAAGACAAAGTTTGAAATAGACGACCTATCCAATTACACATCAGACATTTATAATTTAACTCTGCGTTCCCAGATACCTGCATAAATTTCAAGTCAGAAAAGACAATCGAAATTCTGGTGACTTGTGGAATTTATATCAAAATGCACGTAAATAAAGTGCCAATAGGAATCAACCAAGAGGACCTGGGCTACACCAGCTATAAGCTAAGCAAACCGAAGGTACATGTACAAAAACATTTGAGTCGTTTTTAAACACCTAAGAATTACAATTATAAATCTTCTCGTTGGGGTTTCATTCTTGAATACCATTTTCTCCCATGATTGTAACTTCCACCTTTTCTGCGTCCCATCGGTCTTTTCTTTCTTTTATTTTTAAGGACCAGGTATGTTCCGAATGTAAATGTATGTACACTTGTATCTATTTTCCTATAGATAGTTAACGTACGAAATATTAAAAACGCTCTTACTGTCAGAAATATGAATAAACAATATCCAAGCTGACCATTAGTAATTGGGGCATAGCACCGCACTTAGACCATAGTGACCCTTTTGTGCTTTCAACCTGACTTGTGGGCTAAAATGATAAAGGGTAGAGTGGCAGGGCTATTAGATCCGGACGACGATATGCAAGCAGAAGGGGGTCCCTAACGATTCCAACATGACACCAATCCTGATGCCAGTTGACCCTGGCACTTCCAGGAGACCCCAGGAGAGCCGACTAGCACCAAAGAGAAATATTTTCACAGCATAAATTCAACTGTTCTGTCACAACACACCAACCATATAGTCTGGTCCTACAATCCAAAACAAATGAGGTAAAAGAGGAAATTAATTGTTCTTTCACATTGGCCGTGTGTAGGTTAAATTGTGGAAACGTCGAGTCAGACTGAAAAATTCAATGCCATAGCTGGGATTTGAACCACGGATCTTCTGGTTTCCGTCCAGCCGCTCTACCATTGAGCTACTGTGGCCAACGTGCAAATATGACATTAAATTCTCCAACTGACTCGTATTTTCCCGGTAAACTACTTAGGAGTTCTCATAAACACATGAGGCAACTACCTTAATGGCGACTTACAACATGTAAGTACTTTAAAGCCCGGGCTTCTCAGTTGGAGAATTCAATGTCATATCGGCACGTTGGCCATAGTAGCTCAATGGTAGAGTGCCTGGACGGAAACCACAAGATCCGTGGTTCAAATCCCGGCTATGGCATTGAATTTTTCAGTCTGACTCGACGTTTCCACGAGGTAAAAGAGGTCAAATGAAATAATGAGGGCATAAAACGTGTCAAAACATTCGTGGCAGAAGAGAAACCACCACAGCACTTTTCTAAAGACCTGGGAGAATAAAAAAAATTAGAAACTCCACTATCAGATATGCTGACCGGACAGGAATCGAAATCAGGGATATCAAAAGTTAAAAAGATAATAAAGAAGATCTAACAAGTCGTTGGTAATTGGTTTGGATTCAATGAAATATATAATGTAGATTGGAGAGAATGGAAACCTCACAAGTTATCGCAGGACCATCTCGCTTATTATTAAACAAGAACTATTTCATATTAGAAATTTCCCAAATAAATTTTAGATATTTATAACGTGAGAAAATTAAACATCTCATGTTACAAACGCAAATGACTAACGATACAATTAACTTCTTATAAGTATCAATATATTATATGAATGAATACAGATACTACTGTGAATACATATCTTACAATCCAAAAGGGGGAATAAAGAAATAGACCACAATTACAAAAGATAAATAAGAAGAACCAAGCAAAGCATTGCTAATGCTGTTAATAAAATACAGTTGAATTTCACATGAACTCATTACACCACCCTGAAGGTTTTCACCTTTAGATAGGTACACGTTTTAACAAAACAAAAAATGAGACTTGTTTTTCCTGTACCTAAAGATTTTCTCGACCCCTCTTCGCATTTGTCAGTATGTACCTACACGTCCTATACAGAATATAGGCATGTTCTTCACTTTTTGAAAGGAAGAAGAAAATCTGCATGCTCTCTTAAATTTTGCTACACAGAATGCAATATCTGGAAACATTCCGGATACTGTAGGTCAGATTTACATATGCTCACAGTGTCTATTTAAATATTTTATTTCAACAATTGGACACATGCTTTCATGTATAAATTCTGTTGTGTTCATTATATTACTAATTGGCGTAATTATCTCAATATAACGTATTATTAATTGATGCCTGTCAAATGCCTGCTCTGTGAACATTTAGGGAAACAATGAGTACTTAAATTGTTTTTGTCATTCCATTATTTGCTCCAGTATCAAAATGTACAACAATCATTAATATCCCTTTTGCAACTTGGTTTACGTAACTAAAAGGGTGATGATAGTAAGTAGCGTGAAGAACAAAATACTTGGAAATGTTTTTTCTTCTTTCTTTTCTTATGAAGGCCATAATTTTTTTATCTCCTTCACATGTTTATGTGGACTTGAGACTGAGCCACGGAAAGTCAGCTGTGACACACTTCCTCAAACGTCCAGACTCTTGTTCATGTGATCCGTATTTTCATGGAGCACTTAACTTCGGCAGATGGAAAGTTAACTATTATTTTAACCATGTTTCCAAACGTTTGCTAAGAAATATAAGTCTTGACCATGCAACCGTCTCTCAACAGTGTAAAAAGAATATATAATGTAGTTCATAAATAGCACCGACTTATATATTTTGAGGGGGAGAGGATTATGCAGTTGAGAACAGTGTTGGTAAAATATTTAGTGCAGCCATTAAACTAAGTGGAATTTAATCATAGTATGGTACAGGTTCTTTCAACTGTAAGAGTAATCTTAGACTCGTTGAGTTTACTTTACCTTTTTTCCGACAAAAGTGTTGGTCTCCGTTGACTCCTATCGTGGTTAAGGAATGGATTTATGAACGGGTCGTCCGGTTCAAATGCCAGAAGTATTGCACTTCCTGACAATCCCCCTTCCTTAAATTTGCACTTTCCATAACTAAGAAATGGTGGAAAGGTGTCTTAACTTTATGCCTGAAAACTTTTGTTTCCAATTTAGCTTTCCAATTAGCATATATATATTGTAACTGCATGGGTTACATAGATTCGGAAATCTGGTTTGCAGAAATTTAGAACAACTTTTTCTAGGGTAAAAAGACTTGAAATTAACAATCAGCTGTCTTCGAGGACACTAAATCATTTAAAATTAAATATATACTTCATATAAAGCTTATTAAAGAAAAAAATAACAAAGAAAAAAAATAATAAAACATAAAGGCTGACTCTGCGTTTTGTTGCATGGAAACAAATGAAAGAAATCACTGCGGTACACTTCAATCGTCAACTCTCGCAATAACCAACAAACAACTGCCGCTCCTAACACCTCCCCAGCCATTATTTCTAGAAAGCTGCAGACCTTGCGAGAACTTTCGCGGCCACAACAATGGGCAGAACATTCCGGAGCCCCTCTCTGTCTTTTTCTCTCCTGCCCTCGCGCCCGCTCCGGCCCGTGGCAGCAGCACAACAATGCCACACGGTGACACTATATATAATACATTATATATGTCACCAACTGTGGTGACGTGCGTAATAATGATGGATGTAAGTTCATTCCGCTTATAAACCTATCTAACACTGACTGAATTCACAAAGACAATGGATTGGTGAACACATCGAATTTTAATCCCTCGGAAGTAACTTTGAAAGTGTAGTGCCATCCAAGTGCAAGAAGAGCTACGAACTCGAAAAAGAATGCATCGCGATTCCTAAAAACGGATTTCTCAGGAATATAAAATGAATTCCTATCACCCCTTATTTGGAAAACTGATATTAAGGCTGCAAAATAGTTTTCTATAATAGGCGATGGAGCTACGAATGTGAAGTAGCCATGGTTGCTGTTGTCTTTGACTCTCTGGCTCTTTCATGCTGAGAACTCTGGGTTCGAGTCCCGCTTCGGGTATGGATATTTATGTGCATGCATATATATGCACAAAAACAGAAAACGCAAGAAAAATAAAAGCGTGTAAAAGGGGGGGGGGGAATAGAAAGCAGACAAAGACAAGAACTGTTCAGTATTTGTATACTCCGATGTTAACTGAACCCTATGTTGAAATATAGTGCTTTCTTTAATAGTTGAGCTGAATATTTGAAATAAAGGCAATCCTTTACACCTCATTCGATCATTTTAAATGACCTTTAGCTTTTTTTCTTTAGATAGACTTTTTTTGTGCAATCCGTTCAGTAAAATTGTTGGAAGGGTTAGGACAGCCTGTGGCTTTGTAAGTTAGAAGGAGGATGAAAAGTACCTTAACCAGCCCTAAGTAGCTATAGTGCCTATTGCATGAAGGCTGTCTAAACAACAACTGTACGTTTCATTGGAATTTCAATTTTAGCTTTGGACACATGAGACATGCTACCGACATGTTTTAACGTTAATTTTAGATGATGATAAACAGATGCCCTGTTCTTTACTTTCATTGCTTTTGAAATACAGTATTAATTAAAATTATAACACTAGCACAAATTGCTTTACCAATTACCATTTCTGAATCATGCAGTATATGCATAGGTACATATATCATATAAAACAGAACCATCTATCTCTTTACGTTAGTCATAATATATAGTTTTTTTTCTAAATAATTTGAATTAAATAATAGGGATTCATTTGCTTCCATGATATAAAGAATTCAACTGTTTACAATCTAAATCTCATTTATTAGTAATAATCGTTTGATGCTGACGTTTTTCCGAGAGCCGATAATCCTCTCGTGTTCTATACGGTGTACGGTTTTAGAAGGCATATGAGCTGAACCAATGCGTGCACACGGTGGCTGCCCTGTTGCCAACTGATGCGCCAGAGAGCGGAAGATGGGGAGAGGGAACGAGGAAAGTAACATTTGTCGTCTGACAAATTGTCAAAACGTAAACTTACGCAACAAAGGATACTTATAATAACATTATAAACGGCAACATTCAATATTAACATGCTAATTTACTGAAAATGACGTACCTGGATTATTGAAAACGACCTATTGTAGAGGAGTTGCTAGCTTAAATGAAATAAATAAAGGTCCACCAATTTTATTTTTCTGCTTGAAGTTTTGCCCTGTTTCACAATACGCGACACAGTATGCACACTCACATTGCACGCTCTGGCTGTGAATTCTGGCTTTGTGAAAAATTGATTCGATCACGCACTTCCTCAGATGAAATATCCTAAATAAACTGTACACTTTAAAAATAACATTTCTGGCCTGAGGGTGGATACTTTACCCTTAGTACCTGCGTCACTGGTACCAGACTTTAAAAGTGAATTGTTAACAGTTCACAAAACACAATGTAAACATGTGAATCTTCTGCTTATTGTCACAGTTACACAAAGCACCTTACACTCAATTTGAGTTACGCACTGGTCTTGAACCGAACTTCAAAGAATATACGCGCGCTCCTGGACTGCAGTATCCTTGGTCGGTTAATTTATGAACTAAATATATGCAGTTCCTAGCGACACTTCTTAATGTCATTCATTTCTGCGTAATGAAAAGGAATGACAGGGGCAAGATTGAAAGTAGAAGCGTGATATGAGCATAAGCACGAGAGTCAGGCATTTATTCTTGAAGCGAGAACCGTACGTCGTAAAAAAATGATCTTTGTACAGACTGGCTCAAAAATTCTTCCCGCATATACCAAGGCATATTACAATGTCTAATTTTCAATGTAATTTTGGACGAATGAAAAAGAGAAATCTATTTCGCTCGCGCTTGTGCTGTCCTTTCCAAACTAGGCAACACTGCACGCCTATGATAGGACAGTCGCTCTAGGCGAGCCCTCCCTAGCTCCGCCTCATATACTTTCTATGACGTACGCTTTATACACAAGTGAGATCTGGCTGCTATGGATATAACGGACGCATGATAAATATAGTATGATTCATCTCTTTATGAACCTGCAGTCTGAGACTGCTTCATGAGACCTCCTTACTTTTACAGATGGAGGGAGAAACTATATTACCTGTAGGTTGTTTACGATATTAATATCGCACTATATCTCAGTCCCTTTGTTGTAGTTATTTTCACTTTTTGAACCAATTAAACCGGAAGAGGTGCACAGCTGCCTTTACTCTGAACTTTATTGCCACATACTAGCACAGAAACACAAATCGTAAAAGTATGTTTATATGGCAAGTTTAAGTGCTAAACACTTCCATGCTTGAATTTACGTGTTGAGAATGATATCTTTGCTTAACTTACATTTGGGTTTGATGCTGTTAAATCGAATGCTAATAAGTGTTGCATTTCTTCTCAGATTTAGGTTAGTGGACGATGTTATGTAGCAGAAAACGTAATCATTTATTCCTTTATCCCTCATTGTTCTAAATATAAACTTACCCACATTCTAAGCTTGCCCATTGAGTTGCTTCTGTTTTCCTCAGTTCATACCTTGAAATGAAGTATGGCCCTTTAGGGATTATAACTTGACAGCCTTGGTTCAGGCATCACTGGGTCCTCTACGGTGTGAAAAGTTTGCAATTTACGAAAAGCTCTTCAGTTTCAAAATTCCATAGACATTAGAAATTAAATCATATCGCGCACAACGATATCTTCTGCACCCTGATACACAGAAGTCGAGCGTTAGTATTATGTCGTTTCGGAATCTTGGGAACAAATTCACTAAGCCGAAACGAGGAAAGAAAACAACGCACAGCACCTTTCACTTTGCTCTCCAGCGACGTAAAGTCTGTTTAGTTAACGCATGTGCAGTTCAGAGTCAAAGGAGCCTCCCGCCCACTAATGACCGTCATAAATCTATCTCCACACTTCAGAAATGGAACACTGTAGTCGAGGACCAATAGCAACCCTGATTTTCTCCAAGTGACAGTCGCATGTCTACTCCACGTGGAGTCTCAGTTGCCAAAGTTCCAACTTCCAGTTGATCTGTTTCATTACGTGCAGAAATTCTTTGTGTGTCACGATGTGGAGACCGTGGGAGGGAAATAGAGTGGTAAATGCAAATGAAGTAGTAGTTAACTTTCAGTCAAGTGAAAATAATCAAATTGAAGACAGTGTGAATAACTGGGCCGAGTTATATTACTGGAAAAGCCAAAAAAAAAAAGTTATAACGGGAACTGTTTCTAAGCAAATTCAAGCGCTTGTTTTGAACACATATAAATATGTGCTGACAGATAATCTTGGTAAGGGGTCTTGCAATGAACCTGATGATAAATTCTGGGTATTCACATAAATACAGTAAGAAATATTGTGACGAAAGGAATAACAAAGACGCCGATCAAGTGTGAAACCAAAAGGAAACGTTTCTCTAAAGTAGATAATTTCACATGCGGTTTAATTCGTCGAGAAAATTATAGATTCTATGCAGAAGGGAGAGCGCCCACCTTAGTTGAATTGGTTGCACATTTGCAAGAAATTTGTGATTTTCCTTGTGGGCACTGCACTTTGCGCGGTCTCCTAAAGGAGCCGGGTTTCAAATACCGCACTTTGAATAAGATAAGGGTTATTATGGAATCCAGTAGAATTGTAGCTTGGTGATATATGTGTGTGTGTGTGTGTGTGTGTGTGTGTGTGTGTGTGTGTGTGTGTGTGTGTGTGTGTGTGTGTGTGTGTGTGTGTGTGTGTGTGTGTCAAAACTAAGGAAGTTTCGCAGTATGATATATGTATAAACTAAGGAAGTTTCGCAGTATGATATATGTATAAACTAAGGAAGTTTCGCAGTATGATATATGTATAAACTAAGGAAGTTTCGCAGTAATGGACATAAGATAGTTTATTTAGACGAAACCTCGTACGGCACCCATGACGCATCGAGAAAGGTGGCAACCTTGCAGTAAGATCTGGGAGAAGAAGGGTCGGGGGTTTTAAAACGATTATAAGGGTTCGTCAAAGGCAGCGGCCGACGTGCACACGCGTTAACTAAACAGACTTTACCACTGCTCCTCCACTCTCTCCTTATCTTCCGTCATGGGTTAACTCAACGGGCGCTCCCTAAATAACTGGAACTACAACGTAGAACTACATGCCTTCATTACACAAATACCAAACCCAAAAAGCCAAGCTACATACCTCATGCGGTTAAGCCCTAGCTTCTGGTACGCTACAAACACGCACAGGATTTCACAATCTGCCATCAAATGGCCGTTTCGTTTCTCTACTCCAGCACATGGATAAGCCGATAAGCAATGTCAAGCTATATGGATCGCCTGCACAGCATGTATGAAAACAAATTTTGGGCACAAATTGATAAAAGTTCGGATGAAGAAAATGGAAATGCCAAGAAGTTAGCTGCAGTGTCTAAAAATATACTGTTGTAAACGGTTTTATTTAATTGGGCTAAATTATTTATTCTGCTTATGAAACATGGCGTTGTTCTGTGGAAGTCAGAGTCGTCTGCAGAGTGGATGATTCCTATTTTTGAAATGCTGCAAGATATTACGAATTCAGTGGTTCAGTCCATTAGTGTCATTCTTAATTTTGGTGATTTACCTAAGAAATTTATTGCATAACTAGCTGTATGGATTATTATAATATGACTTTGTTCTTCTGCATTTATTTTTACATATAACTGAAATTTTAATGTGAGGAAATGCAATAATTTAGAAAACTTTAGACTTCCAATATGAAAGGGTATTTTATGGCCAAATAAGTCAATGGATAATGTACAAATGAAAATTTTTTAAAATATATATATATATATATATATTAATTTTCGGAACAAATCTGTAGCTATATAGCCATAATTAAACGTATATGCACATTCATACGAAACCAAGAAGTAAGAGTGATGGAATCGAAGGGCATAAAGAGCGAAACGACAATTTCTGAATAGATAAAAGGATTCGAGAAATCATCACAAGAATTCTGTATAAAATATTGTGTCATGAAATAGGGAGCAAAAATGAAAATATGCTTATCCAAAGTTACTTTTAACAATAAACAACTATACTAATAAATGTTTCAAATGTTACGTATTATGAGACATCTTCCTTGCAATTGTCACTAAGTAGACACATAAATTTAATCTGAAGAAGAATTTAGTACTATCTACAAAATACAATTTGAAATTATGATGTTAAATCGTTTTATAACGAAAACTCTCAATGCTATACCATATTTTGTGATTTTTCTTCTATGCATCTTCTAACTTGACATAAGTTCAACGATGTCATTTTGAGTGTATTAGAATATAATTGAAACAAATGGTGTTCATTTTTATGTGCTCCAAGAAACAATAAATATGTGCTGAATGTGCATTGCTTTAAGAAGCTTGTAAAGGTGTACTGTAGTAGCATAGGATTTTCAAAAATATTTTTATAATGTTCAATGTTCATTCTTAATACATGCAGCTCCACAGGCCATATATCAAATAATGTCTAGGAAAGGAATTATGGGAAGGAAACGTTCCAGATGTACGTTTAGATTACCTCCATGGTATTTGATAGCTATAAGGATCGTGGAAATCCTGAAAAAAAAAATCTAGGTGTAGGAAATTGGTCCTGGTTGCATTTGAACCGCGGATCTTCACATATTACCGCCGGATCACCTCACTCGGTAACAAATCAGTGATGAGAGAGGTTAGGTTTTATGTGTAGAGATGATACTGTGTTTCTATCCACGAAGTTTTACCTGCATCTCTTACACTGAGGCATGAAGAACTCTTCTGATTGCAGTCGCGGGAAACGAACCCCAATCCCAGCTGCTCGTGAACGCAGTGACAACACAGACTATGTTTGTCTGTTTACTGAAATCCCTGAAGCCTACGCAAATAGCACCTGCCTTTGGGAGAGTTTATTGGAAAGTGTTCCCAACCTTGCTAATGTTATTTTTGTCATGCGACCACGTCACAATGGTTTAATGACCCATGCTCTTAATCAACAGATGGTTTCAATTTGAACCCCGGTAGCGACAATTTACCAGGTGAAATGTTTTATGCACTCACTTTACAAGGTTCCAAGTCGGAAGCCAAAACGTTTCTCAGAAATACCTACCACACCCAATTTAGGGATATAAAAAGTGATTTGTTAGCCACATATGGCCCCTCGTCTAATTTGCTTCACTTACATGATGATTCTCGATCCATTAGGAATGAATGTGCATGGTCATCTGAATATCACCGGAAAGAGGAATGAGGAATCACCATATAATTGTCCGAGCAATGATACTTCGCAACTGAAAGGAGGAATTACAGAAATTATGCGCTCCGTTATAATACTTGATATTTCTGTCGTACAAGGGGATATTGAACGTTTTTACAAACTAAAACAAGGAATTTTTAACAAATATATGCGTATTTCAATAATAAATTGCTTTCGAAATATTTTTCAATTCTATGAAATCAGTCCTTAAAGCAATGAAGTTATTGTTTGTAAAACACTTCAGAAACCAAGCTTTTGTAATGTTGCACTGACGCACTGGTACCCAAGTGATTCCAAAAATTTATTTTCAATGTTTGGAAACAAAAACAAATGACAAGGTGCCAGGTCAGGATGGAGGTTCCATGGAGCATTCAGATACTCAGTTGTGGTTTAAATGTATACGACGATGAGTTGTCATGTGTAAAACTGTTTTTCCATGTGGGCATTTTAAAGAACTTTTTCAAAAATTTGCGTAAACAGACAATTGGGGGTAACACTGCCTTCATCTTCAATCCTAGCAGCAAAATGGCCCGTTTCAGAAGGAAACAAAAACTAGAAACCTAGTACCAGCATTGCGAATGTATTAGACTTTTGTAGGCTTACGTTGTGCTCGAGAAACACACTGAGCCGACTGACCTTTCTTTTCAGAATTATACAATAAATCCAAAATACATCACTAGCAGCTAAATTGCAAACCAAATGGCAAGTGCCGTCTTGGAAGTTTTCGACTTGTTCTGCAACAATCAATGCGTTGTTTTTGAGTTTATGTAGAATCCACACACAAGCTTTTCTCTCGCCTATGTGGTGATGTAAAATGTTTTGTACTTGTCCCATACCAGGGCCCAATAATCTTATAAGTTATTCAACGATATTCTTCAGGTATTTCTCAAATAGTGACAATATTTTCATCAATAATAGCTGTTTTTGGCCGTCCTTCACGAAATTCATTACTAAGAAAACAGCGACGTCTCGAATTTGCTGTAGCAATTATAAATTGTTGCCCTATATGGTGCTTCCTCGCCAAATGTATTTCTAAGCCGACCCTCTCATTATTTAGGGATTAATGTCGTCATGAAGGCTCACAAAAATTGTAGCTTGGAAAATATTTTCTAGTTAAATTTATTTTGGGTAAACACAACCACGCGATAATTAACTCGCAAAGCATTATAAAGTAGCTGTCCAATACAAATAAACATTTCATTTATCACAAGAAATATTGTACTTATTTTGAAAAATATGACATTCTAAACATGTCACTGTCACCTCATTTGAAGTAACAAATGAAGAATCAGTTAAATCGCGGAAACAAAACATTTCTTAAAAGTTTGTCTATTATTACAGATGGGTACTAAATCGAAAACGAGCTGAATGTAAAATGTAAATGCAGCATTTAAAATGTAATACTGAAAAAGGAATTAAACATATCCAGTAATTAATACAACAGGCACGCGTTTTTTTAAGGCGCGCGTTATATTGCTCTAGCTACTCACATTTAGAGAAATGCTTTTTAAGTGTACTGCATTTTTTCTTGATGGAGATGTAGCATGTTAAGTTTCCCTTTTGTGTCAAGCTCCTGATAGGCCACGGTATCGAGCACAGAAGTCTGCTATTGGGCAACAAAAAATAATTTTTGAATGTATGGAGCACTTCATTAGGCAATTTCTACTAATTTTGGGTTGAGAAAAACAAATGCGACAGTGAAAAAATATTATTAGCTCTAGTTTCTATGATATACACAAGGTGGAAGTATTACATATTAACGGATAGAAAGAAAATGGTACATTTTAATTACATACATGTTAACAACAATGAAAGTGCATTTGATTTTTTGAACTGGTAATTGCATGCTTAGCGTTCTAAATTGCTGTAAAATACTTCGCAGATAGTAGTCTCTGAAGAGAATCATGTAGTGGCCTATTGACTTCGTCGTCTTCTAGCTTGCCTCTTGTGATGGAGTTCCGCAGAATCCCTATACAAAGACCAACAGTAATCTGCTAGCATTACTTCATTCCAACGGCCCTGATATCTTTGTTCCATAACAGAAATGCCCTGATGGAATCTCTCCCCATGTTCATCACTAATAGCTCCACAACTAGGAGGAAAAAAGTCTAGGTGGGTCTGGAGAAAATGGATCTTAAGGGACATGTTACATCCAAGGTTACGGTATTTTTGCAGGAGCACTGTCACCAAATTCTTGTAGTTGTTATCTCTTTTGTTGCCTAAAAATCCATGAACAACACCCTTGAAGGCTTCTCAAGCTTCGTTTCCTTTCCCCCTCCAAAATTTGGTCAAATGCAGGATCCTTTACAAGTTCTCCTTTTGTGGTCCGACAAAAGTGCCTTCCTTAACTTTTGCATCACTTAATTTCCAAAATTCCTCTCTGATGTTATTTGGCAGGTGTGCCAACTCCCAGAAAGGTCCTCCAAATTTAAAATCTTCACCCTAAAAAATGAAATGTCTATCTTCAAAACAAGAGCTAATATATCATTTTTATGGTCATTTTTTAATTCAGCAGATGGGAATACATGTAAATTCACTATTTTTAAGCCTGAAAGATTTTCATTGTTGCCCAGTGTTATTAATGCATATACGGAAACTTATGCTGAGCTCATTGTACAGTGTAACAAGAAGTTTAAGGGAATACAGCCAAGTAACGACTTATAAAATGGAGTTTTAAACCCATTTCGTTTTGAATGCTTATTCCAGTTAATTTTGATAAAATCTATATAAGCTACAGATAAGCAGCTAAAGTTTTTATATAAACATTTACATACTAATATTTATATGGCTTGCTCTTCCATTTTTGTGGGAGTACGGAAGATATATTTTGGACCAATGAAACAATCCTTCTTTGTCTACTTGAAACCACAAAACGCAGTAGGCTGTAGTGCTAGATTAGTGCGAGTACAAATGTTTGACATTACAGAAACTTTAAAACCACACGCACTTTGGCATTACAATCATATTTACGTAACTCATGTATACTCGTTAACTTAGGTCACCAGTAAACATTTGGCACACTTACATAAAATTTAACTTTCGTGCCCGCCTCTATAGTATAGGTAGTGGAGTTTCGACCTCATGTTCAGGAGGTCCGAGTACGAATCTCGGTCAGTGTGAGGTTTGTACCGGGGATTTCCCTTATCCTGAAAGATGAATGTCAGGTAACTCTAAGCTCAATGGAGCTCATTTGAGCATAATTTCACCCCTTCATTCATCATCTGACGTGACAACATTGGAGGACGTTAATTATATATAACCTTTCAGTAATGCCTGACAAAGTAATTGTTTAATGACCCACATCAATATGAGAGCAGAAATTGCAGCACTTCTTAAGAATATTCGCTTTATAAAGAGAAAGAAAACAAGTAAAAATTACAAAATGCATAAATATGGACTGAAGTGTTATTAAATAGTGCCCGCCTTTTGCTTTAATTCTGTCATTTATAGAGCTTCTATAAAACGTGTGGACACTGTTGCGGGCACTTAAGTGGTTAAATCATTCAAGCGTGTAGGACAGTTAAGTACAACATTACAGAACTTAAAAGTGTATACCTGATAATATAAAAATAATTCGACTGTGGAGCGATTTGTCAAAACACTAGAAGAGATATCAATATATGTAGAACAAATTATGAATTTGTATTTGCTGTAAGTTTCTATTAATTTTCAATGGTTCATAGAGAGCAAAAGGACTGCAGAAAAGAAAACCGGAAGTACGAGTAACTTACATCACCCAATAGCCGTAATGATTATTATGTTTGTATAGGGAATCACTACGATTTAGTATATCATAATGTTCTGTTTATGTCAGGATTACATATAAATAAATTATAATTAGCTGAGAAAGTACAGAAAGTACAGAGTGAGCTACCCTTTTTAAATAGTTTCCGATTGTATCCAAAGGTAAATATACAGAAGTACCTGACTTTAAGCTTTTTTTGTTTTTTTTTTTTTTTAATTTACGTCCTCCAACGTTAAGTCATATCGGACGGTGAATGGAATGGATGAAATGATGCTCAAATGAGTCCGGGGTCCATGGAGCTTAGAGTTACCCGACATTCGTCTTATAGGATAAGGGAAAACCCCGTGAAAAACCTTCTCCAGGTAACTCACCCCGACCGAGATTCGAACTCGGGACCTCTTGAACGTGAGGCAGACATGCTACCACCACGCTACCGAGGCGGGCACCTGGCTTTAAGTGTCTATATTATAGGCTATAAGAAGACTATAGCCTAATAAACTATAGACTATAAATATATTATAGACAAGATACTGACCATAAGCACCTATATTATAGACACTTATGTGCTTTCCTCTGTGGTTGAGGTAGTGAGAGAGGTGAGAAGAGAGAGAAAACAGCGAATAAAAACGAAACTTTGTATTTAGGTACAGCTTTTTCCAAAGATCTAACAAAAAGAATTTCAATGAAATTTTACTAACCCAAGCTGAACTTTACATGGAAATGTAGTCCTACTTTTTTCATTTTCTGCAAAATATCTCTAATGATTTTGTTTATAATAACTTATTAAAATATCTGCAAAACAAACTCTCAGTATAGTTTAAATTGTCTAGGAATTATTTGTAAATCTCTCTTGATTTTTAATTAATTTGTCTGATGTAAATCGTAAGATGTAGGCAGAACCTTACTATACAAATACCCAGATCTAGATAAAACACGTAATTTATTTATTTGTGTTTGTGGAATTACTCATTTCTAAAATATTTTTTCTATTGATTTTAATTGTCAAGCAATGTACTTCTTTCAACTTTTTTTCCCTTGTTAATGCAAAGAGAACGAAGTTTAAAGCTATCACACAGAGAACCGTTCTTAAAATATTTGATTGACGCTTAAGCTTTGGGTATTCTCTTGTAAGAACAGTAAAGTGTATAAGTAGTTGTATGTAATGAAACCTTATCTTGAATTGCAAGAAGTTGAGAGAATAATGAGGTTTTGTAAGAATAGTTTGTAGAAGACTGAGTAGACATAAAAAGTTTTGGGTTAAGTAAATATTGTAGTGACATCTAATGGTAGTTAGAAAAATGCATTTATTTAAACGTTGTTATGCATGTATTATAACTTGAAATAAGTTTCACAATGCATCCCGCTGCTTTCCTTTGTGAAGATAATGAGTAATATTAGAGAAATATTATGGGACATAATTGGCGAAAGGAGATACCCCCTTACAGATAGAGGAAATTGAAAGTTTATATAATCATGCATAAATTATAAAAACAGGCGCGTTTAAAACAGAAATAAAAACAAATCAAGGAGTAAGCTGGGATGCAGCCTTTCTCTTACATTATTTAATATATACGTAGATGACTTGATTAAGAACTCGAAAAAAGAGGTGAGCGAAGGAATACAACTGAATAAAAATAAATACTTAAATGTAATTCTCCATGCCGATGGTGTTGCAATGTGCAGGACAATAAAGAGTGCCTCCGACGTTCCGTGTATAAAATCTATCTATTGGGAAATGAATATAAATTAAATATATTCACACAGAAAACAAAAATAATGGTGCATCGTGGAAAATATCCAGTAAGATCCTGGAACAGCTCTCAAATTTTAACTATTTGGGTTGCTTTTCTTTCTTCTATTTGTAATTTACGTCCTCCAACGTTAAGTCATATCGGAACATGAATGCAATGGGTGAAATGATGCTCAAATGAGTCCTCAAATATGCTGAGCTATAACATGAACTTTAAAAAATAAAACAAGGAGAGAAACGAAATTAAAATTTTATAAAATCATGTCAGTCCCAGGGCTCATATACGGAAGGGAGTCCTGGATATTAAAAGAAGGGTACAAAAGTAAAATGGAAACAGCAGAAATGAGATTCTTAAGAAGAGTTAAAGAATGCACTAGACGAAACTTAATTAGAAATGAAAACATTCAAGAGGAATTAGGCATACACAAATTACAGGATAAAATAGATAAGAAGAAACAGAATTGCAAAGAACGTATGAACAGAATGAGTGACGAAAGAATACCAGGTTTAATAAGAGGATGCAATCCTCGCGGAAGAAGAGAGAATGATGGTTGTAGGTGTTGGAATGTGAAGGTGGAACATGCAGGAACACCTATTCCCTGAACTGAAGAAGAAGTTGCGTAGAATAAAACTTTGGCACAAAATGAGGTGAATACAAGGACACTACCCAAGCTAGTCTATGGAAAGACCTATTTTTCTTTATGTGCACTGCAGTTTGCCTTTGCTAACACGCAGAAATTCTAATTTTTTGCTATGCATTTAATAAATTGATTTTATTTAATATTTAGTTAGCTAAATAACCATAAATTGAATGCCGTACGCTATGGTAATATTTTCTTCTTTGCCGTTTCCTTATTTATTTATTTACTTCTTCCACTGCTCAGGCCTTGTTTTCTACTGGGTGTTCCTACTACACAACTTTTTAAGTTGCAAGGCCGTCGTTATTTTAAGCATGGCCCTTAAGGAAATAAAGAAACAATGTTTGGCGACTCGTGGGAGAAGAGAGTAAATGCGAACGTTGCTAACGAACAGTGGCGCCGTTGGAATCGAACCGGCGCTCCCTGCAGGAGTTGAAGCGCTAAATTAACGGCTATTATGGACATAAGTAATCCTCCTGCAGCGTCATAAACAGTATTGTTACCAGGATCACTCGCCGCCTTTCAACCTCCCACAAGGGATTATAGGATTTCTGATCATGTATCATGTCATACAGTATACTGTATCCTCTTCTCTCGTGTTAATCTGAAGAACAAAAAATTAATTTCCTGCTCGAGAGTAGACAGTGCCAGGATTCTAGTTTTTCACGAAAAAGAGATGATTTAATTTCCAAAGGTTCCAGTATGGAACATACAGTACAATTATATGAGATGGCGCAGAGAAGAAACACGTTACAACTTTAAGCAGAAGGATTTGTTTCTTGTGGTACAAAACAATCTAAATAAGGTATTAAACGCAATTTGAAATGTTTATTATGGATTTATAAACTGTTCTAGATATCTCCGCGGTAACTTTCAGAAGATCCCGAGTTCATTTCACGTTGACCGAACACACTGATCTTGGGTTCCTCATGTTTTCCCTGGTCGACAGGCAAATGTTTCTTATCTGTCCTATTTCCTTTACATCACTTCCCTTTTATTCCGTTTTCTTCTCATCTAGGTCTTATAAAGGACAGACTGCACGAATGCATGATCAAAACAAAGAGTACTCCCGGTGGTTGCTTGGTTGACGGATTGTTTGTCGCAGTACGAGCAGGCTCTTCGAGTCTGGAATTGTTAGAGACTTCCGCACGTCCCTGCCTACCTGTGGTCTGTAGCCTCCTGTGGCCGTGATATGCAGGTCGAAATACACGAGATGTAAGCCTACTTTTGTACAATAATTATAATGGATTGGTCCCTAGGATTAGGATTAAGATTACTATGGAGGGAATCCAGTACTGCGATCAGTCTATTGTACCTATGCCCCGAAGTCGGGCATCCCGGGTGGAAGGATGAGACGAGAGGAGACAGACGGTTGCCAACCTAGGAGCACGACAGTGGAGAGGGCAGCGTCCCTAAATTTTACTTAAATGGAAATCTCTCCCAGTAGGACAGAACAACGGACATCCCCCCCTACTGAGGTTTAGAACTGGTCGCAGCAGTCGGTTCGGAGACCAGCAACATACCTAGCAGAGGAGGAAGCGGTTTACTCAGAACATGTCATCTTGCCATGCACCGCCGAGACACCCGCCGACAGTTCTGCCCTGAAAAAGATCACCAGATGAGAAATGATGTGAAATGTTAATGAAGATGAAATGGAGGGACAGGAAATTTGGTAGATGTAATTAACTTATCCAGCATTCGCTTGGTGATTAGGGAAACCACCGAAAAACCCATGGATCAGGTAGGTCGGCCACTGGAATCGAACCCGCCTCCTGAATGCGAGTCACAGACGAAACCATCTGAGCCATCCCGCTCGGTTCGATTGGTTCATAAGTTTCGGTCCTTTCTCTTTTAGTCCTCATTATATGGTCCCAAATCTGGGCCCGCAAACATACAGGTATGCCAGAGGAACATGCTAATGAAAATCTTGAACATTCCCTCAAAGAGAAAGTTTCGAACAAGTCCCTTCATATAAGGACAGCACCAAACGACATTACTAACCAAGTCGACAGAACTCAATGACAGATTGACGCAGCACACCACGATGTGGGATCCATAGGTACATAGGCAGATACACGCAGGCAGGCCAAGGTGCAGATGGGCGGACTTCTTCAAGACGATAGCAGGCAGCCACTGATCCACCTGCCAAAAACAGGAGCTTGTGGCGAAACCAAAGAACACAGGCAAGAACCGTCCAATTGCAGTGAATGTGGAAGGTTTAACCTGATTTGTAATATTTTAAAGATATGGTGTTTGAAACACAATTGTTAAGAGGCATCTTGAGAAAATAATGAAACATCTTCAAAGTAAACGATAATTGTAGATGAACAGATTTTCTTGACAATGTCATGCTTTTGGAAGCTGGGCTGGACTACGCTGCGGAGGAGATTCGGCATGGAGGTCGAAACTTGGTCTATTGAATCTATCCTCCAAGTAGGGTACAGGAAGGATGTACAGTAGGAGGAAGGATGATGAGCGAGGCCGTCCCAAGGAGCCATGACAGTGCAGAGTGCAGGGTCCCTACGCTTTACCAGTTGGAAACTCCCCGGCAGGCACCCTACTGTGTTGGGGAAACTGACCTGTCATATAGGGTTCAGAGAACGGAGACCGTCCTACCGGAAAAGGAAGTTTTACCAAGAGCATATTCATCCTGCCATGCAACGCCGAGACACCCGCCATTTCTACCCTGAAAGGGGCCACCAAATGAGAGATGATGTGAAATGATAATGGAAATGAAATATATGGACAGGAAATTTAGGACATGTAATTAACCTGCCCAGCACTTACCTGACGGCACAGGAAAACCCCTGAAAAAACCGTGGGTGAGGTAGATCGGGCATGGGAATCGAACCCGGAGCTCCACTGAATTAAATAAAAGTTTGGTACTCGTCACACTTTTCGTTCTCGACTTATATGGTTCACGTAAACATGAACACACACACACCAACACACACACACACACACACACACACACACACACACACACACACACACACACAAACACACACACACACACATACACACATGGAATAAAACAAACATGCTGCAGTAACTTATAAAATAACCCTCCGTGTTCAACAAGTTTGTGTTTTCTGAAGAATTACTCAACAGAGAAAGTGGCTTTGGGAAGAAACAAAAAAGACAAATGACTGTGCTTAACCAACAACACACACTAGCTTGTCAACCTCTTGGACAAGCACGACAACACGTGTTTGTATCCACAGAACCCGAGATATTCCTGGGGACTAAACAAGAGGAAGTGTCAATAAGAGCAGCAAATTACTAGTCGCCGCACAATCCGGGACTAGGGGTTTGAATATCGATTCCAGAGGGGAGAATAAGGCTGCACCCCATGACTGTGTTACGTCACCACTGGCGTAGACCCCTCTGAATGCAATACAATAGCAGTCACGTTGTCAACGTAATGAAGGGTAAATATATTGTAAGGTATCTCCTCTGAATGGAAACGAGATAATAACATTTCACTGGAACTTTCTTTAGCACAATTCAACCTTAACAAGACAAGAAATGAATTGTTCTTCCACATGAGCCGGTGTAGGAAGCTGCAAAGGCGAAATCAGACTGAATACCTCAATGTCTGAACCCAAGGTCTTTCGATATTTCCGTCGAATATACTCATTGAATTTCTTTCCTAAATGTTTCTAAAATAATAATGGATTGGTTCATAAGTTATGGCGTTTCTTTCTAAGTGAAAGCTTTGCGTGCAAAAGCAAATGTCTTGGCAATGCATTTTAGACCATTCGATGCAGAATTATAAGCTCTACAAAATAGCCATTTTTGTTTCTGTATGCTTATATAGTGTTTGTTCTATTCAGATTAATAAAATGGAGTGTCAGGTCGATAACAAAGAACATTTTCGACACCTGCCTCTTGCGTTTAATCAAAGTGCCAACGCCACAGAAGCCTAACATATTGTTTTTAAAAGACCAGGACTTATGAGCCAACTCATTAAATTGTTTTGATAACTTACCAAAATATTATTTCTAAAAGTATTCTCTAAAGAGTTCATTCCATCTCTTTTTAATACAAATAAACCTTCATTACACATTCAAACATTTACTTGCAGGTATAAGAAGAATACAGTAGATAAGCTGCTCATTCTCAAATATTGTCAAAGGCGTACACTATATGTTGCTTTTGATATTCAGAATAAACACGAGAAAAACGAAAGAATAAAGAAAAGGTTCCAATAGCTGATGGAAGCGTCATAACAATGAACTCTATTCCAGCCGATGAAGTATGCGGTCCTGTGACTCTTCAGTATCAATACATTTATATCTAACTTTCTCCATATGAATATCTTCATTTCGTGCACTGAAGCACGTGACTTCAGCTGGTTTCACTTTACTGCAGTGAACGGCTTACTTATGATGTCAATTTAATTGTAAAAAGGACCACACTGCTAAACTTCTTGCTTAACTTTTAAAGTTTAGATCACATGGAAACAACACAAGCTCGAGCAAGACTAGCTCTTCTCAACAAAAGATCACTCAAATTAAAAAAACTGCGCACTACTCTACACGACTTTATTAAGACTATTCCTACTATATGCCTGCCCAGTCTGGGGAGGGACCAGTCCTTCCGAAATCAAACGTATCCAGACATTTCAAAACAAAGTATTACGAATCTCAACAAATGCACCATGGTTTGTCAGAAATAATCAATTATATAGAGAAACTGGAATTAGCACCATTCAACAGTCAATTTCTTCACAAGTCGAAAAGTTCTACAGCAACCTAGAACACGTCTCAGGGGCCATTCACTATTCCCTTGGCAGAAAATCCAGCTTCCCAACCCGCATCAGGAGTCGTCTACCACTGGATCAGCTCTCACACAAGATCTTCTGTAATACTTAAAATAATAATGTACCTTCTTAAGGGGGGCCCAATTGGGCTTTCCTCATTTCATTGTTATTCATTGTATCATGTATGTAAATAACATATATGATCAATGATCTGTAGAGCGCAGATGCGCTGATCGATCAATAAATGAGTTAAAAAAATTTAGAGGACTCAGAATAACAATTTTAATGTCGGTCTCTTTCTGTGTAACTCACAGAAGAGAGGTAGAGAGACAAAGAAAGAGAGAGAGACTAAAGAGAGGCAGAGAGCAGGAAAGAAAGAGTAACTGAGAGGCAAATCTAAAGACGAAAAAAGTTGAGAAAAGGAGCATGAGAAAATGGGAGAGGCGATTTCCGTGTTTAACACACAGAGAGGGAGGGATAGAAAGAAAGAAACAAACAAAGAGAAAAGTATAGTAGAAATTGAGAGGAAAAGCAAACTATGTGGACACCCGTAGTGCAATATGCGAACAGAGCTGTGGGTTCTTCTAGAAGGAAGCGAACTCTTTCAAGCAACTCGCGAAACATGGGTCCTCTAGGTTGGAAGACACACCTCCCATACCAAAGCTCTATTTAGATGATACATACTTTGACTTGCTCTAAGGGTGGGATGTACTGCAGCAACAAATTCGAAATACCTCACAAATTATTAATTTTAGGTAGATTCATTAAACTATCAATGAATTTGCTGAAAAGCTAATGTTTCTAAGAGTATCGATTTTTTGTCGTTTAAGGATATGTATGACTAAAATTTCATGAACATCTTCATAATATCACGTTTTCCTCTTTTTAGTATACAAAATAGTGTAAGCATTCCTGAATACAAAGAATGCTTACATAGCATCCGCAAACCATTTTTAAATACTCTAATCCAGTTTAAAAGTTACATGAATTTAAATGTTAGATATGAATTTTAATTCTTTATCCTTGTTTTCTGGCTATTGAAAATTTCAGCATTTTTCATTATTTAAGATGTTCCTTGCGTCGCAGTTTTAGTGCTAGACTAATGAAACTTGCTGTACACGTTGATAGAGACACAGTGAATAGACTTTGCCCTGGGTTTTATTGTGAGATGTATTTAAACACACTTTGTTTACTTCAAAACACAAAATTTTTAAATTTTGGGCATTCATAGCTTTAAAAATTTCTAGACCCTAACGTTATTGAGACACAGAGAAACCAAGGGCAAATTCAAAAAATGGATGTATTGGGAACCTGTTTTTAAAATACTAGACCAAAATTCAAGTTATTTAGTCGCACGGGACTTTTAGGTGACGTAGCCAAAAATAGATAAATATGACCATATTTCCAAACTATCAAAGAGAATGGAGAGATACAGTTAGACTGAAAAATTCAATGACATAGCCGGGATTTGAACCACGGATCTTCTGGTTGCCATCCAGCCGCTCTAACCCTTGAGCTACTATGGCCAACGTGCCAACATGATATTAAATTCTCCAACTTGACTCGTGTTTTTCCCAGTAAACCACTAGGAGTTCTCATAAACACACGAGACAACTACCTTAATGGCGACTTACAACGTGTAAGTACTTTAAGGCCCGGGCTTTATAGTTAACCACTATTAGGTCAATTAATGGAAATTAATTGTTCTTTCACACTGGCCGTGTGTAGGCTAAAGTATGGAAAGATAGAGTCAGACTGAAAAATTCAATAACATAGCCGGGATTTGAACCACGGATCTTCTGGTTGCCGTCCAGCCGCTCTAATCCTTGAGCTACTATGGCCAACGTGCCAACATGGCCTTAAATTCTCCAACTGACTCGTGTTTTTCCCGTTAAACCACTTAGGAGTTCTCATATACACATCAGACAACTACCTTAATGGCGACTTACAGCATGTAAGTAAGTACTTTAATGCCTGGGCTTTATAGTTCGAACCACTATTAGGTCAATTAATGGAAATTAATTGTTCTTTCATACTAGCCGTATGTAGGCTAAAGTACTCACATGTTGTAAGTCGCCATTAAGGTAGTTCTCTCATGTGTTTATGAGAACCCCTAAGTGGTTTACTGGGAAAACACGAGTCAGTTGGAGAATTTAATGTCATGTCGGCACTTTGGCCGTAGTAGCTCAAGTGTTAGAGCGGCTGGACGGCAACCAGAAGAACCGTGGTTCAAATCCCGGCTATGGAATAAATTTTTTCTGTCTGACTCTATCTTTCCATACTTTAGCCCACACACGACTAGTGTGAAAGAACAATTAATTTCTATCAAAGAGAAATTGATAAAATTTGGACTTTATGATATTTGCAGAAACTTACATCTGTAATATACATCTTAGAAAACTTGCGTTATTAGTTCAGGATTTCAAATTTTCAGTCATAGATATCCTTAAAGACATTTTAAATTAATCGAACCAATTTAGTATATATTAGATGGTCTCATAAGTAACGTCCGTTTTTATTATTTTTTATTGTTTTTTTTTTTTTATTTTGGTAATTTGGAAAATTTATTGGGTCTCTTTGGTTTGGCATTACAGAATACCATAGCTAGTGTTGCGTACATTGCGAGCATGTATCGTGTTCAGCTGTTAAGAATACTAAACAATCACAAAATGTAGATAACAAACTTTGAACTTAGAGCCCTTCTAAACCACTACTAGAAACAAGAACAGCCTTTGCCGCAGCTTAAAGAATATGTGAATTGGGAGGAGAAGGTGTCGTTAATGAGCGTGCAACACAACGATGATTACGTTTCAACAATGGAGACTAAAAATCTAAGGATTTACCACGTTCTGGAAGACCTAAAGTATGGAATATTGGGGATACACGCAAAGTTCTGCAAGAAAATCCGTAGGCTTTCATAAGAACTTGGTGCATCAAAAGATAGCATATAAAATGTAATAATACTAATATCATAAAATTAGCATCTTTTAATGTGCAGCAGTATTGTTATTGCTTTCCTATTATAATCGGAACAGAAATTTTAGTATAGTTTGGAAGATCGTCCTGCTTAAACACGCCAGTAAATGTAAGCAGTTGACAAAACAGGACAAGCTAAGTGTTAGTTGAAGCAGCATCAAGTGAGAATAGAGTTAGTGTTTTTCCTCCAACTTTGATGTCACCAGGACCAAAAGAGAAAGAGAGAAAAAAAAAGGTTTTATTTCTAGAGAGCGTAATTCAAAGTACGCTAAAAATACACATGGAACATAAAATAGGAAAATGTACGATCACGAACCCTTCCTTCCCCCGGCGCCAGTGTGACGACAATAGAAGATACCCCCCTCTTACTCTTCAACAATTCACGTCATCACTGTGTGGAGTCGTGCCAAAGCAAGCAAGAAATGACAAAACACATTTGATAAACCAACAGAAAAAGAAATACAATGTGCACGAGCATTTAAACAAATAAAAGAACAAGCTGCACGTTTCCGCTTTATTCTCGAAGCAGGCGGTTTCAGCCATTTTATTCCTGCTATATGCCATTTTGTAGATATACATCTTAGGGAGGGGAAGTATGTCTATTTGCCACACACGTGGCTATGATTGTGGTTTCTTTTTAACCGTATTGAAACAGAAAACCATTTTGCAACATTAGTACCAAACCAAACTTAAAACAATGCTAATAAGTCCAATGAACTGTGAAATTCATTCATACCGATTTTTAACACTGCTCTATAAAAAACTTTAACTGTCGCTGTCTTCCTTCCATCCTTCCTTCTCTAATTTCCTTCTTTTTTTTTTTTTTTTTCCTCCTTCATTCGTAAAGGTTAACATCTTTTAACCCGTTAGATCATAACCAAAGGTGAATGAACGAAATTGCCATGGAATCGCCTTTAACTGCAATGGTCATATCGGCGGTCGCTCTCCTTTGTAACATATCGAAGGTGTTAATTCGTATTCGTTGAGTTTTAATCATTAGATTACACACATTTGCACTCTCATTCATACTTCCAGACTCTGGGGAACATGGGTAATTATCTTAGTTAGAGAAAAATCCCCACCCCTACCGCCGAGAATCGAACTCGGTACCCCTAGCACGGCAGGCAGGCTCTGCCGACTGAGCTACGAGGGCAGCCGACAATTGTTGGTATGTTCAAAATGATTAAAAGGTTTTCGGGAGTGAGGTGCAGAAAACAACATAACGGTTACATTGTAATGGTTACCTCAATATCTCGATTACAATAGAAATGGAAACAGAGATTTATATAGTTATCTCCTGTTACAAAAAGAAACGAATAGAGAGTAACTAGTTACTCAATAATGGTTAAGAGTAGCTGTACTTATATAAAGTCCCTGTCAATGGCGGCTATACCAGTAGGCGAGCCGTCCAGCCGTCCACGTACAAACGTGCATTCGCAAAAGTCAGTGTTATACAGACAAGTTAAGTACTGTACGGAACCAAGCTCCGTGTGGTTGCGGGATGCGAGGAAGTCAGTTAAGGGGGATAAGCTTAAAACGATTTAAATGATTATTTAAATATATTTAATAATTTAAATGAGTAAAAATAATTATTTAGAATATTGAATAATGGTATGAAAAAGTTATACAAAATTTATGAACAAATGTATACAAGTTGAATGTTGTTGATTTGTCGTTATGGCAACAGCAAAAAGACTATATAAACACCTGGACTGGAGGTGATTCCTTCTTCTTCGTTTGACTTCCATGGTGAAAGGACGTGTGAGTTAAATCCGCAAATAGATGCTCATGTGCAAAGGCAATTTTTTGTGTGTAAGAATATATGTATCAGTATATTTTACTTGGTGCAACAGAAAAGTGATTATTGGTGAACAGTTAAAATGATTGCACCAGAGAATATTGATATCGATTGTTTTATGCTAAAAAGTTTCATTCTTAATAAATCTCAAAGTTTGGAATTTCGTTGGGGATTTTATAAATAATCTTTTATTTAAAACAACATTATCCTTCCATAACCGTGAACACCCTTTAAAAGAAGAGTCCATGCAGATATCAGAGCAGCCGAGGAACGACTAGATCGAACTCCGAGAACTTCGAAGAAGTCCATCATCACCCAACTTCTTTCTATACCCCACATTGGAACATTTTTGTTCCAAGCTGGTGACTTGAGGTAATGTTTGCATAAACAGATATTATCACGTGAGATAGTTATTGTTTCTTACATGAGGGAAGCAGACGATGATTTGGATGGCATCACAGAACTTTCCCAGTCTCCGTAGAGTAGCGCACTAAAGTCACACTTAGCCCGCCTCGGTAGCGTAGATGGCAAGTGTCTGCCTCACGTTCAAGAGGTCCCGAGTTCGAATCTCGGTCAGGGTGAGTTACCTGGATAAGGATTTTCCGAGGTTTTCTCTTATTCTGAAAGACGAATGTCGGGTAACTCTGAGCTCCATGGACCCCGGACGCATTGAGCATTATTTCACCCATTTCATCCATCGTCCGATATGACTAAATATTGGAGTACGTAAATAACATTTTTTAACAAAAAAAAAAAAAAAAAAAAAATCGCACTTCCTACCACTTCGGGCGCTGATGACCTCGTTGTTGAGTGCCCTTAACCACAAATATCATATCCTACCACTTCCAATGAGATGGATGGGACTCGCTTCTAAGCTTAAATACTTTAAATGTAGGGACCTTACAGAAGTACAGCTACTCTACTAAATTAACGAAGACAGCTGGTGCTTATTCTGTTATTAGAGTAACAGAGATGATTACCAGTGATATCATTCCCTACATGAGCAATCGTATCGCTTATCAGGTATTGTTACCTCAACTCGTTTGCAACATAGCAAGAAGAGCGAGTTTATGTCATCTAATACACCATCTGGCGAGAACGATACCTACTAATTATGCGCTTAGCTTATGCACATCTTTTGTGATATATAATAACGTCTAATGTTTCTGTTCCCTAGCAACTGAGCTTTCAAAATGTAATTACCAAGCTTCAACTTAGTATCGAGCGTGCATATTAAAACGTAGTTACATATTGTGACTTTGTGGGTTCGTAGAATTAAAAGTCCAATTTGCAGATATTCCAAATCTTCTTTCTTTGCGTAGAAATACACTTCGTAACAGCAGAATTACATCACATACATAACACCGTCTACCAAGGTCGATGTCCACACAACAGCGTTCTGATTACATCAGCTCTCGTTACAACAGCACTCTACAATTGTTTACTCCTTACTGTGTTTACTACTGTTCACGACTGACTCTTGGCGAGTCGTCGCCTTCTTAAATACCTCATTGATAAATTCGAGAGATTTCTGTAACAATCAGTAGATATTTCTGGAATAAACAAGACATCGAAAGTTCTATAAAGCAATCAAGACGTCACCAGAATGTTCCAATTACCTCACTTATCTGTGTCGGTAAGTCTTATCTCAGTGATACACTATCCGACCGTTATCTTTATCTGCAGGCTCTTTGTGTACACAAGCCGCGCTTATCTCTCGGCACCAAACTTTCTGTGCTTTTCGCCGCGACAATATAATCGTTATAATAATCATTATTGTAATGAATGATTAACCATGAAAGCAAATAATAGCTACTGGTAACCATCACATGTAACCATTAATAGATACAATATACAATATATACAATTAACTGTTCGATCCCTTTCATGGGGGTGCGAAGTTTCAGTCCCTGGGATACGTGCGGTGCTCCTTAGTAGGTAACAAGTGAGAAGCTGCGATAGGCAGCGACCCAGGTCTCGTCGGACAATTTTCGGACTGAGGGATTTGTGATGTTGGCCACATGACCTGTATCGTTTGGATGATCGCCACAAACACCGTGTATAACCCTGGTGAGACAAGCACCCGGGTTGGTATGGAGTCTAGTGCCACAGGATTTATTTTTATATTGATATATCCCTCTTGTGCCTTTTTGTAAAAAATATAAGCATCAAAAGGATAGTTCTCGCGTAAAAGGTGGAGGATCAGAATGGCGTGTGTCCAGTAGACAAGAACAGACAAGATTAGGCATCATGGTCACATTGGCACAACCAAGCCTTCTGAAAATTAGGAATAATACTTTCGGAAAATAGTTCAGACCAAGCTTCCAAAGACTCTTGCTTAGAAAAAGACATTATTAGAGCAATATTAGTATTGAAGCAGGTATATCATACACAGAACATTTAGTTTTCTCTTTCTTTTCTCAAACGTAAAGGCGGGGCTTATCGGGAGGAGAATGCAGAAAAATAGATGATTACTGCCTCTTTTGCATACGGTAGTTTTATCTCTTGAGTATTTTCTTGAAAGTCTTAGACTAAGGAAACTTGTCTTATAAATACTTCTCATAAATGAACAGAATACTGATGTTTTTCACCCCTTGAGTACTGAGGAGAATTTACTTAAAAATAAAAAGTAAATGACGAAGAAAAATTGGCAAGGAGTCGAACCTAAGACAAACATTTGCTTCTGGGCTAATAACACTATGTATTCTTGAGCCAAGTTATAAGGAATTCAAACAAAAAGCGACCTTTGAAAATGCTCTCTAAGCAAACAAGTGGGAGGGCAACGTTGGCAAATTGCTTTAGGATACCATTAATCAGTACGAAATCACATGTTACAGTGCTTCTTGACATGGCAACATGCTACCTCTCAGAATGTCATTTTGTAGGTGAAGGAAAAGGAGGGTAGTGGCACCTTATTGGTTAGACCAGTAATGGAGGAGGGATTGCCATGGAAACAATCCCCTCAGGGACTGTCGTGCCGGTTCTTGTTTGAAACAAACTGTAGCTTAGCATCGCTTTAAAGACGTAGGGCAGCCTACGTACGTGGGTACATAGCACACAGTGTATTGGTATATTAATACAATACACTCCTGTAGTCAATTAACAACTGTTTACTTTCTAACGCTGGATTCAAACGATTGTTGACTCTTGTCTTCCACAGCATTAACCCAAAAATACGCTCCTTAATGCTCCCCACATATGTGTATTTGATGATTACAGAATATAACTGATTTTAAAATACTTGCATTAGTATTTCTATATTATTCTATAAGAGTGTGGCTTCAAACTCTAAAAAAGTGAACGCTTTGCCTTATGAAAAGAATTAATATTGCAGTTGGTAGTGATTTTGTTTTTATTTTCTCTTAGAAAATTAAAATAAAATTAGCATAGTAGACGTTTGATAAATATTTCGATTATTGAAGATGGATATCCAAGTTAATTCTTAGCGTCAATCGTTATTTTATAGTTAAAAAGTGTAAACGCATTATTATGTAGGATGATTCAAAAATACCTTCACAAAGTTTGAGGACGAGTTCCTTACACTGAAACAAGAAAACAAATTCATATATAAATAACTCTCAAAATGATTTGCTTTTATATTATTGATCTATTAATGAAAGTTTACGCTCAAGAACCATGGTGATCCAAGCCAACGGTTGTATTTATCTGTGTACGTATGTTTTGTAGTGTTTAACGTCCACTTTTACTTCGTGTGGCGCCGCAGGTGGAGAGATACTGATGATACATGAAATGAAAATGGAGCACCAGTGGAATGAGATGGTGGGGGGAAACCGGAGTACCCAAAGCTAAACCACCCCTACGCCACTTTGTCCACCACACATCTCACATGCGTTCGCCTGGGATCGAAACTGGGCCGCTTTGGTGAGAGTTGAGTGGTCTAACCACTCGGCCACGGCGCGGCCTGCACGTTAATAGTGATGTGTTGCCATGTATACTTTTTACATTTGTCATTAAAGTGTAACTGAAAGTGTAACATTTAATTGTGAAAATGTTACAATGAAAGTGTTCCGTTTTCTACCTATGAACGATACTCATTTCATGAACGGTTGACATGATTTTCATGTAGGCTGCGCGAATATTAATGAATGCGAGACAACACGACTATAGTGCTGAGTTATCCAAAATTTGGTGCTATAGGCTAAAGACCAACAGCCTTTCATTTTCCATCTTTACAAATAGCAGAAAAAGATCAATAGCGTTGCACTACATCTAACCAGGAAGAATGCATTCTCTAATATGCCGAAGAGGATCCAGTTATCAGGACAAGGCAAGTGCAGCTTCTGTAACTGTATCATTTTCAGCCCTTAAGCATATCGATTTCGCTTTGCAATTTTTTTTACAGACAAGGCAACATTTGGAAGAGATTGAATAACAAATTTTCACAACCAACATATATGTTGAGTTCTTAACCCTCGTGCTACAGTTCAGACTATATATGAACATCAGCTTAGTATTAATATGTGGGTTGGAATTAGGTGTCTGGTAGGTCCATATGTTTTTCCAACACGTCTTAAGGTGCTGTCTACAGTTCTTTATTCAGAACTTTTTTGCAGCAAGGTGTGCCCCTGCAACTAGGAAGAAACTTATGATTAATGATAAGGATCCAGCACATGTTAGTCTCATTGTTCAAGATGTACTGGCCAGTATGTGACACTTAAGAAGTGAATAGGTAGATGAGGGCAACTTTTGTGGCCTACACATTCCCCTATCTGTAGGGACATCTTAAATTAATTTATACAGCAGAACAACCCAGATGAACACACTCTTCCTCTACTCTCCAGAAGCCTGCGAAACCATTATATACTGTCAGCAAATGTCTGACAGAGTGCGACAGTTTATGCTCAGTTAGATGCAGGCATACTGATCCCATGGCTGCGGATTCAAACTCGCTTTTGTCTTAAAGTCCTTCCGGCACACTGATATGATCTCGACAATTTACAGATTCATTAACAAACAAAAATACCGAGCTGAATGTGTCAGGCAGTTTCGTCTGAGGCCCGGGTTCGATACCGGTGGCCGACCTCTGACCCATGGGTTTTTCGGGGGTTTTCCCGGGTCGCTAGGCGAATGCTGGGTAGGTTAATTACATCCCCCGAATTTTCTATCCCTCCATTTCATCTACATTATCATTCATCTCTCATCTGGTGATCTCTTTAAGGGTAGAAATGTCGGCGGGTGTCTCGGCGGTGCATGACAGGATGATATGCTCTGAGGAAAACTACTTCGTCCTCCGGTAGGTCAGTTGTCAGTCTCAGCTCCTCTGCTGGGACCATTTGGGACCGCCAGCTAAGGACCTTTGGGGCTCTCATCACCTGCCTGGAACCATTAGGGCTCAGTTGCTGGGCTCGTTGCCACCCCGCTGCAGGGGAGCGGGTTCGTTGTCCTGGCCTGTCGGGGGAAGTCTCTATCCAAGTAAACTGTACGGACCCTGACCTCTGTACTGTTGTGGCTACTTGGGTCGGGCGCCCTATATTTCCTTCACTTTATCCTTCCTCCCGGGGTTGCCCCCACTTGGGGGCACAGGAACAATGGGCCCAGCACGGTGGCCTACGTACCGAATCCCCTCCGTAATGGAATCCCAATCCCAATTAATATGTGGGTCGGAATTAGGTGTGTCTGGATGGTCGTTTTTGCAACATATCTTGAGATACTATCTAAGGTCTCCATTCAGAACTTTCTTGCAGAAAGGTGTGTCCCTGCAACTATGAAGAAACTTATGGTATACGATAGGGCTCCAGCACATCTTAGTCTCATTGTTCAAGATGCACTGACCACTATCTATGACACTTAGAAAGTGAATAGGTAGATGAGGACAAGTTTCGTGGCCTACACATTCCCCCACCTAAGTCCATTGGATTTTTATCTGTGGGAACACCTTAAACAATTGATTTACACAGCAGAACAACCCAGATGAACACACTCTTCCTCTACTGTCCAGAAGCCTCCGAAACCATTCGATACTGTTAGAAAATGTCTGACAGAGTGCGACAGTTCATGATTCATCGATGCGGATGACTCAGTTCGTTAGATGCAGGCATACTAATCCCATGGCTGCGGATTGAAACCCGCATTTCGTCTTAAAAGCAATGACACCATGTCAGTGGATTCACTGGCTGATAAAAGAAGTCCTTCCAGGACATTGATATCATCTCCACAATTTACAGATTCATTAACAAAAGGAAAATATTACCTATCGCCACAGTTCATGATTCGGCGAGTGTAAGCGTGCTGGAATACTTGACTAGTGCTGGTTGCTTCCTAAGAAGCTGACGTCAAAAAATTGATTGTGCTACTACATGGCAAAACGAGAAGGCGTATCGGAAAAGATTCACAACATGCAGAGATGTTTACCTCAGCTTATCGCACAGCCGGCGAGTCCAGTGTATGTATGTATAGTCTGTTCAGATGTAATCATGTCTTCTGGACAGCAATGTGTCATAACATCGCCATGTGCGAGGAAACATATCATATAGACACACTGATACCGAAATTAAGGGATGCAATGAATAAAGAATCGTAATGGATTTCAAAGGAACATTGTATCTTTGTTACAACACGAACAGGTGCAGTTGTTTGAGTCGTTTAACAAAAGACACGGGAGAAAGAGGGTTCTTAGCAGGGATTCTAAGTGCATAACACTTGACTCCGTTTGAAAAGGCATTGTTCGACCCTTAATAATGGCATGGCCGAGACTAATAATCACAATGGACAAAATAGTCACACAAGGAGTTTTGGTGTGAATAAAGAGAGAGCTTCGAGAGGTGAAAGTCACACTCAGCTGTAGTGCCCCAGAGAGCAACGTATTAAGTGTTATCACGTAATATGCATTTGACATCGGTAACTCTGAACAGTGATATATTGGTAAACCCTTGGTCAGCAACTACGAGTTTGATGTGATGATAAAAAGAAGCAGTCATTAAACCAGTCTGAAACTTGCATTCCAGTATCATTAGAACCATCCTTACTCCCATACATATCCACGCATACCCTTTGACGGAACTCTTTGCTCTACCCTGAGGATAGACCACAGTGCTTCAAAATGTTCCTCAGAATAAGCTGCATCAAACTAGCGACCAATGTGTGCAGCAATCTTTTCCAGTGTATAAGTAATTGATGGGAAAAGCCTCTTGCATCAACACGCAGCTTCCAATCGCTCTATTTGTGTTTCGTAACTTACTGTATTTCAACTTACTAATATTTCACTCCTCTAATCCACCAGATAAGACCCGATAAGGGACGAGGGCAGCGCTGGTCACCTGAAGGTCAATACGCCTCAACGCTCTGTCGAGTAATACTATAAGATTCGTTCATATTTTGAACGTTAATAAATAACTATGAATTTTGGAATGCATTTTACGTGAACTTTTCTATTTCGGTGAAAGAAACCTGCCCTCCAACTTTATAGAAATATTTTTCAACCATTCCATATTGCATTAGCATTAAACAGCTTACAGCACTGCTAAACCAGGAAGAGCAGTTTATCCACTGGATAATAAATAACTATGACATTCTAAAATAGCATTTACCTTAACTGATGCTTTCTGTTGCGTTTTGCCCAATACTATAAGCTGATTATGATACCACTATCAACAATGCCTGAGTGAAGCAGTAATATTGAAGAAAAAAACGGATAACGGATGTAGAGCTAGTGAAAATATGCTGAATATTTAGGTTTGGTGTTTGTCACCGGAAGTTCCGGTGATCAATACGATCTTGTGCAGCCCATCATCACTCCACCGCTGTCTCAAGTGTCAGACAAGTCCACTGTAAACATGCTGCTGTGTTCATTTGACGTGTTTATACGCAGAAACTTCAGTATTTGCATCGCTTGTGTGACTGCTCCCACATAGCCTGAGATGAAGTTTGTTATATAACTTGCGTTCCGTTAATAAAGAAGGTCTAGATTCGCAATTCCACACCGACCTACACTTATACAAACGTTATTTATGTAACCAAATTATCACACATCGAGGATAACTGACAAAAAGAGTACCGGATCCATAAATTTTGTGATCCTCCGCAAAAGGCCCACCTACAGATGTGTTGCTTTCTACTAAGCTTTCGATGTAACACGACACCTAATATAATGAAGTATACATTCAAACAACAATTATAAATCAATATTTCACAGAAAATGCACATATTTAAGTACACTAAATAATATGAGTTTTCTACTGCTGTATATATTACCTATTCTCATAAACCTTAGATATTCCTTTATCTACATCATGTTAATTGGTATAAATATTTCCAGAAATTATCGTACTGCTAATTCTATTATATGGAGGTGCAAGGGGAATTTGGGAATGCAGCTTTAAGTGACAGTCAAATGTTTGTAACTGGTCGCTCTGAGATGACTGTGTAATGCAGTTCTCTTTGCATGTTTAAGAGATAACAAATAAATAATGATTTCTCATTTCAAAAAAGTATATACCTATATATTAGGTATATATACACACCAAAGAATATCTGTGAAATGGTTCACCACACTCAAAAGTAATGCATTAGACATACGTATAGGTATAAATTGTGTTTTATGAGCTCTATATTGATTTAGTAAGATTTTGCCTGACCGAGCAGGATGGTTCGAGTGGTTTTGTCTGCGGCACGCATTCGGGAGGTCTGTGTTCGATTCCCGTGACCGGCCTACCTGAACCGTGGATTTTTTCGGGGGTTTTCCCGTGCCGCCATGCAAATGCTGGGTAGGTTAATTACATCCTCCGAATTTCCTGCTCTCCATTTCATCCCCATTATTATTTCACATCCTCTCTCATCTGGTGGCCTATTTCAGGGCAGAACGTGTCGGCGGATACCTTGGCGCCGCATGGCAGGATGATGTGCTCCTATAAAACACTTGGTTCTCCGGTAGGACGGTCTTCGTGCAGGCCTACAGGGTCGTTTCAGGACCAAGGTGGGTGGGTTGCCGGCTGTACTGGCCTCCCGGGGAGTTTCCAACTGGTCAATTGTAAGGAGTCTGTCCTCTGCACTGTCGTGACTCCTTAGAACGGCCACCCTCTGTCTCCTTTCTTCTCTTCCTTCCTCCCGGGGATACCCCACTTGGGGCTTAGCTACACAACAGTGCAAAAGTTTTCATATGGACCAGGGGTTGGAGAGGCAAGGGGAACAAATGTCTATGCTCGATTAGTTTAGCCTAGTAAAAGCAAAGGTCATATTTGGGTGCTAATCAACAATGACAACGTTCCCCTCCACCGACCACAGGAAGCAGGTAAAGATGAACGTCATAACGTATATTCCTGCATTTAAGCAGTTTACCCAGCAATAATAATATTAATAATAAAATAATAATTAATAATAATAATAATAATAATAATAATAATAATAATAATAATAATAATAATAATAATAATAATAATAATAATAATAATAATAATAATAATAATAATAATAATAATAATAATAATAATAATAATAATAATAATAATAATAATAATAATAATAATAATAATAATAATAATAATAATAATAATAATAATAATAATAATAATAATAATAATAATAATAATAATAATAATAATAATAATAATAATAATAATAATAATAATAATAATAATAATAATAATAATAATAATAATAATAATAATAATAATAATAATAATAATAATAATAATAATAATAATTAATACCGCCACTGCTACTAAAAGCTGACCAGGATGACTTAGATGCTGGCATTCTGATCCCAAGATATATGTATATATAACTATTTGGTGGCTATATTAATCGTAGTAGTATGTCCATATACGCTGTTATTGAGAACTGTAACAAAGGAAATTATTTATTTTCGGAAAAGGATACTTAATTTTTAATACCTCGCATTTAATATTATATTAATTATTGCTAACATATAAAAGGTAGAAGTATTCCGTTTCAGATAAAACTACTACTTTGAGTATTGGAAATGCATTTAAAAAGAAGAAAGGGAGATTAAAATGGTTGAGGTAGGCGTGTGCAAGAGAGGGAGAGAGACTGGACTGGACCGATACTGGACCTACGTTTCATGTGTCAAAACTGCTTTTATTTTTCATTGAGCCTTAAATACCTGTGCGTCGAACTCGCTGGTCAGATATAAGGAAACTGAACCGTCCTGGCGCAACTAACTGATATGAAACCCGCCTCCCTCACGTAGGTCAGTTTTGCATGCATCGGAATACATTTGCTCAAGTCTGTACAATAGATCAAGACCGGTCGCAGTGCCGAATCCCCTCCGAAAGAATCCATCCTGTCCTAACATAAATTATGAAAAGCTTAAATGTAAGAATGCACTTGATTTCAAAATATGGCTCCTCAGATTCTTTCAATCATTTGCAATGAATGTCCTGTATATTTGAAATAAATTTAAGAAAATTAGTAGTGCTACGATCATACGACTTTATATACTAGTTTATTTTATGTAGCTTGCATAATCTATTTTTTTAACTATCTAATCTTAATCGAGAAAGATATTTGCAAATATGTTCAATGGCTTCATTATACATCCAAGGAATAGGGGGATAGAGGAAATGTGATTGACAGTGTCGCTATATGCTGCTCTAGATATTTCATACCTTTTCATAACATCATATACAATATCTAAATAATGACAGTAATTTTAAAATGACAAAATATTGACAATTCAAACCCATTAAAAGTAATATCTTGGAAATAGTCAACATCACAAAACATTAGTTCATATAAATTGTAAGTTTTAAACAGATATTCACTTTTGTTTAGTAAACTTTGAAGAAGAAAAAAAGTTGCTGTTACGGTTTAAGAGATATACAAAATCCATACAACGTTTCTTCCAATGAAGGCTATTGTAGAAAATTCAAGATGAATATTTTCCTTGTCAAGTAAATTTCTTGGATATAGTATTTTAATGAAAATCGTTAAACCATTTTTAAGAAAATTTATAATTTTGAAAACCATTCCATATATTTCCGGGAAATCTCTTAATGAATTTTTTATTGGAATGGCATAACTTCTCTACGTAATATGTACGTAATAGAGAAAGTGAAACGTACATCACGAAAACAATGTTAGGCGCAAACTTGTAGGTAAACAAAATCAGGTTTTATCTGCCTTCCCATTATCTATATACTCTATATATACTATCTACACCTGCACACGGTCATTTAAAAGCTATGTTTGGTCATTAGAATGGCAGAAGGAAAACATCGCAACTGAATCCTGGTCTTTCTATGAAAATTACAAATGCTTGTGACACACTTGTAAATAATAATATATGTATATTGGATATTTGATGAACAAGTTTTAAAGCCATTGTCAATCAAATTCAATTTTATTTGAATCCCAGGTTTCAAAAGAGATTTCTTATATCTCCCTTCTTCACCAATGCTGGTGTTATAGGAGCCGCTTGGGTTCCCTCAGAGCATATTCACCTGATACATGAGATCAGGGATGGGGGGTCGGCCCAGTATCTATGAGGAATGAATGATGGAGCAATTGGTGGAATGATGGTGGGGGAAATCGGAGGATCTGGAGGAAACCCACCCCAGCGCCATGTTGTCCACCACAAATCCCACTTTTCGGTCGCCTGTGATCGAACCCGGGTCGCCTAGGTGAGAGGCAAGCAATCTAACCACTCAGCCATGACAAGACCAAAAATGTTCTTCAAATAGCCTTAGTAAGATATGCGATTTTTTAGTTGTTCCACATCACTTTAACTGAAGTAGCCATCTTTTAAGCATATTACCTAACAGAAGTGCTGTTATCTCACATGCACACACTTTCACAATTGGTAGGATAGCTAATAATTTTGGCTACAGATAAATGTTTATCCTTCAAGCATGGAACCCATCACATATTAGCCAGGTGTTCACTGACAGAACTACAGAACCGTCTTCCAAATATGTCAAGCTGTATGTTTACATTTTTTTTCCAGAAGAAGTTTAAGTGTCCACTACTTTCTTCCTCCTCTCCTTTTATATTCTATTTCATAAGTGTATTCCAAAATAAACTGAGGTTATGTCATTAAAATGATGCCAATGAAAACTATTATTTTGAATTTCTGAACTATTATGACTACTTTTATTGCAATTCCTGTTCAGAGCAATAATGTCAATTGGATGTTTTTCTTTGATATCTGCACAATGGACAAACCAAAGAAAGAACAAGTTATCAACTGACTTTGCGAGATGTTATTGTAGTGAAATATAAATTAAGAAGCATTAGCTGTCAACAATTTCACGTTAAACAAGCCTGATGTTTCGCATAAGATACAGGAAATACAAATGACGCACACGAAGCTGACAGTGTGACTTAGGTTGACTATTTTATGGAAATATAAAATGTTTGAATTTGTTAGTTAAATGTCCGTTTATATATCTAATGCCCTAAATGTGTGTATAACAGCCTATATTTTGAAAAAATGTATCCTGTATTTCATAAGAAAAATCTTGCAGCCCTAGTCAGTGTTAGGGCATGCAATCAAACGGTGAGAATGCTCTTGAAAGATGTTAAAAATTGTATTTTTTCTGCAGCAGATTGTATAAGAGGATAATGACTAATTGCAGCCATGCATGCTTAAACGGAGGTCTAGGAAGCTCCAATGTCTAAACAAATAAATGTGGTGTATGAGGTTCTCCCGTTTGTCGAGATGAATATGAACCCCTCGGATTTGAAATTATGTAAAATGTTTCACCAATCGCAGCAGCCGGGTAAAACATGGGATTATACCTATACTTGTTTTCTTCTACGGGTAAAATATTATTTACAAGAAGGTATATTGTGGTTTGCTCTTTGAGTTGCCTAAGTCGTATATTTTACGAATATTTTTGCAGTTGCGATTATGGAATTTCTCGTTAATGTATGAAGTATGATATTGTTATTCTCGTAGAAAGCATTTAAGTTCTCCTGGTCTATTTGGAAGGTGTCGAGGAGATTATTACACAATTTGAAAGCATGGGAAATGAGACATGAGGGTGGTCAGTAAAGTTCTCGGCCTGGTAGTGAATTCATGCTTTCAAAGTGCTTTTATTTTTCAGCATAATCTCCACTAATATGAATACATTTTGCACAGTAATGTTTCAAGGTCATTATCCCCTCTGAGTAGTGTTCCTCTGAAAGTGCTGCAAAGTACCCATTTACAGCCGCGATTGCTTCTTCATTGAACGAAAAGCGCCTACTAGCTAGGCATTTCTTCAGTTTTGGAAGTCTGAGAGAGCCAAATCTGGGGAACAGAGTGGATGTTCCAGCACTTCATAGTGCAGATCTTTCAATTTCCTCATTGCCAAAACACTTTTGTGAGCAGGTGCATTGCCCTAATGACAATTTCTTAACCTGGGTCTCTTTTCACCAATGCTTGCATTCAGTGTAGTTAGAAGTTGAGCGTAGTATTCTCCAGTAATGATTTTACATTTTTCGAGATAGTCAATCTACAAAATTCCTTTGGCACTACAAAACACTGACGTCATGATCTTTCCCGCCGATGGCACCGTGCTCGCCTTATTTGGAGCTGAAAAACCGGCTACTGCAGCTTGGATTCGGGTGTGTAGTGGTAAATCCAAGTTTCATCCATTGTGACGCAAAATGTATGGCGCAAAATGTCACTTCTATTCTCCTGAAAATGCGTCAAGTACTCTTCAGAAAGTGTTGTGCGAATACGTTTGTCATCCACAGTGGGGATACGCGGCACCCATCTTGCGCAAAGCCTTTTTATGTTTAATTCCTGATGCAAGATGTGACCAATACGTTCCTTTGAAATTCCAAGAGCTATAGCAATTTCATGCACCTTTTTACGCCGATCTTCCAAAATCATGGCATGTACTTTTTCAATGATTACCGGTGTGGTTACAGTTTTTGAACGTCCTTCGTGTGGAGCGTCTTGGACGCTTTCATGGCCACGTTTAAAATCGGCCGCCCATTTCTTCACAATGAAGCTGAAGGTGAAGAGTCACCATATACATCTGCAAATTAATTTCTGTAGGTGTTATACCTTCTTTTACGGAGAATTTTATCACAGCAAGATATTCGAATTTCTCCATTTTCAAAGTAATGCGCACTTCCACTACTTCAAACAAACAGCCTGCAGTCATCTATTGCCTGGAACGAATTGTAATTTTACATAGGTTATATTAACATGTGTATCAACGTAAGGGGGAAAATCATGCAAGTAGTGTCACGATCTCTGGGTGAGAGAAAGAACTATTCAGACCACTCTCGTAATATGGTACTCTTTTTCTGAGCGATCTCCAAAAAATACAAATCTTGTAGTCTTCTTAATCCGAGATAGCACTGCAAGCATTTACCGCAGGACACCTATTCCGTCTTAAGGACTTGTTATATTGTGGCCTCCGAATGTACTACTCCGTACTTCGATACATGTCTGAACGTTGTTTCCTCGTGAAATACATATTGCTTAGTTTCCAGTAATTTGTAGGTAAAACTGTGTCACGAAAACACACGACAGATTGAAGAATAATATTATTTTAATCAATGGTATAACATATTTAGAAGGAATGTATGATTATTTTAATTATGTGATCTCTGACAGCTAAAATATTGCGTATTAAGAGAAAATAATTTCTCACAATCCTTGTGTCACACAAAATAGTCTCTTCATAAGCTTCATGAACTTATATTAAATTAAATAATTGTTTACATTAAAAATAGATTACATTTGTATGTATGTTTTTATGTGTATTACAAAACCTTCTCTTAAAATTTAAGAGTAATGGGCTCAAACTGGCCAAGGTTCAGATCTGTTTTTGAGAAGAGAAGAGACTAAAAGTAATGAGATGAGAAAAGAGAAGCCACCTGTAGCAGAATGTAGACAGGAAAATGATCAGGGGAAGTCGAAAACCTGCAATGCAGGTGATAGGCCGCCTAACAAGAGACAGCTATAAGCATCCCTCTCGCTCGATAAACTGGCACCCTGCAGTAACGAAAGGGCTTGTATGTTAATGGAAAAACTTCTAAACCTCCATAAGTATGGTGTCCCAGGTGTACATCGTTCTCACTAAATAATGCAAATTGCTTGGACTCCCAACTGAATTTTGTCTGAAACAAACCACTTTCTTCTGTCTTTATTTTTTCTGCTTATTATGAGCAGATACTGCATTTATGTGAACTTTCAAATCTTTATTTTTAAGTGAGCGCATACTGAACAGCTTTTCCAGGAAGTAAAGATTTAAAAAATACTAGAATACACTAACATGATTTTATCCATTATAAATTGCGTTCTTTACAAATTAAGTATTTGTATAAACAATATTTACCTTTGCTTTTTTGGGCTAGAATATTTCAAGCGCAATACCGTGCAAATGGCTCTATAGCAATGCCAAAAAGCGCTTGCGTGGTGTATAAAGGATATTGAAAAAGTCGTTTCATGTATAGGACCCAATGTGTGAGTGAGATGTCGTCGAGTGTGTTGTTTACAATCCATATAATAGCATTCCAGAGTTACCATTGGGCAAAGCCCTGGGCGCACGTGCCAAGTATTTGGCAGCAAAACCTGTCTTAACTTATCTGAAGTAACTCAGTAGTCTCATATGTGAGTTCTGGAGGATTCCCCCATTGTTGCTTGGAATTACCAATGATGATCCAAAACCTCTATCAGAAAACTATTGCCTGCCAAACAGTATGGCTTAGGTGCTAACATCCGTGGTCCACAATCGCGTTTCAAATTCCGTCGGCTAACCAATTTGGATTTTTTCCCCTTTTTTCATGATTTCCCTCCGTTTCCAAAGTTGCATGTAAACTATGAAACAATAGTAAAAATAAAAATGGACGATAATTGTGAACGCTTTGTCATCTAACGACAGAATGGAGGGCGCCTGGCGAGTGTAGAAACAGACACATAGTTGTCTAGCACTAAGGCATCTGAGGGAACATCACGAAGCGGACGATAAGCTACAGGCTAATTGTTCAACGCGCATCGTTCCACAAGGTATCTCCTAATGCATGTACCATTTTATGACCACGTATTCAAACGACCAAAAATAAATACGAGGGCTGTTCAATAAAGAATGATCATAATTTTTAACGGTCATACTTTTTCGCACTAAAATTCAAACTTATTATATTCTGTTAGCTTATGTGAGACAAACACGCCGTAGTAGTTTCATTGTTGCTACTCCTGGTTCCCGCCTGTGAGAACCAAACAAGTTCAGACATGTTCAGTATCGCCTACCGCTGCAATGGAGGTAACATGCAGTTAAAGTTGATGTTAGAGGAAGATCCGGAGTTACTTTCAAACGTAATCACTGCTGATGAAACTTGGCTACATCATTTTTATCCTGAGAGCAAACAGCAAAGCTCAGTTTGGAAATCTCCTTCATCACCAACCCCCCAAAAGAGCAAAAGTGGTTGCTTCTACTGGGAAAGCTATGGTCATCGCATTCTTTGATATTTATGGAATGGTTTATCAGTATGTTGTACCTGCACACACATCAGTAACTGGACAATGCTACAGGGATGTCCTGAAAACATTGCAAGTCCATATCAGGCGCAAAAGACCACATTTCCGTGAAGCAGGCTGGATGCCGCACCACGATAATGCATGGCTGCATATTGCCAATGTTGTTGCTGAATATCTTGCAAAAATCAACGTGAAGTGCATCCCTCACCCTCCCTATAGTCCGGATTTAGCCACATGTGACTTTTTTCTATTCCCTAACTTGAAGAAACGCCTTCGTGGGAGGCATTATCCATCATCAGGAGCTCCTGGGGCGATTTTGAAGGATCTCTCAAAAACAATTTCCAGCATGTCTTTGAAGACTGGCAGAAGCGGTGGGACAAGTGCATCACATTCAGGGGAGACCATTTTGAGGACCATCAAAATTATGAGGATGAGTAGAGGTACGTTGTCAAAAAAGATTGTGATCGTTATTTATTGAACAGCCCTCGCAAATAAATAAATTAATTAATAGTGGCAACAGTGTGCTCGATAACGAGACAAAACGTATTATGTATTTGAAAACGCTGCCCTTTCCCTAATAAACAATCTGTATAAATATCATATAGGTAATGCTAAATGTACTCAGTGAAGTTGTTGCACCACGCGAGATTTCCCTTCTCTGCAGGAACTTTCAGTACCTCTGGCAATATCAGTGAGAGTGAAGCCTACATGAACACTGGAAAAGCAAACCTCGTAAAAGACATTTCAATTTAGAAGAGCCTCAGGAAAGATACACACACACACACACACACACACACACACACACACACACACACACACACACACACACACACACACACACACACACACACACACACACACACACACACACACACACACACCACACACACACACACACACGCACACACACACACACACACACACACACACACACCTTATTGCAATACTTGGCAGAACATCGGACTGCTTAGAACTGTTGTCACCTCTGTCATTTGAAATGATTGGACAGTTACTGCCTGGAATGCAACATCAAGTGGGTACGAAAGCAGCAATGTCACCTATTCCAGAAATAAAGCACCATTCGATGTCTCGTTTGGAATCCAAATCCAAGCAGAGGACTCCTACATGCGAAACATTACAGTGACATCAGGGTTTCAAAAGAGCCTGAGGTAGAAGCAGTTTATTTTCGTTTTAAAAATACATATTTTCTTTCTAAATTTTTGGCCCTCGCCCTCATAGCATAATTTATATATTTAGCTGAACCAAAATAACAAATTTACTTTATTCATCCATATGTCTGAAGATATACGGAGATAAAATTAAAATGTAATTTTATTACATAAAATAAAAATCACGTAAGTAATCTTAAAAGATAACACAACAAATTATTATTATTATTATTATTATTATTATTATTATTATTATTATTATTATTATTATTATTATTATTATTATTATTATTATTATTATTATTATTATTATTATTATTATTATTATTATTATTATTATTATTATTATTATTATTATTATTATTATTATTATTATTATTATTATTATTATTATTATTATTATTATTATTATTATTATTATTATTATTATTATTATTATTATTATTATTATTATTATTATTATTATTATTATTATTATTATTATTATTATTATTATTATTATTATTATTATTATTATTATTATTATTATTATTATTATTATTATTATTATTATTATTATTATTATTATTATTATTATTATTATTATTATTATTATTATTATTATTAGTAGTAGTAGTAGTAGTAGTAGTAGTAGTAGTAGTAGTATTATTATTATTATTATTATTATTATTATTATTATTATTATTATTATTATTATCATCATCATCATCATCAACATCAGTATCATTATCATTATCATTACCATTATTATTATTAGTATTATTATTAGTATTATTATTATTTCTTAACGTTTATACGCACTCATTACGGGACTGTCATTTAAAACGAAATTTTTACGTTTTGTAGCAGAGAAGTGTTATCAATAACACGAAGTAAAACTCCACTAATATTTAATTACTGTTTATTATTTCCATGGATGGTATACTTTATTTCTCTACCGCTTATGACTTTAGCACTCCCTGAACCTCCCAAAAAGAAAGCTGCACATTCGCGAACGCGCCTATCTATACGTCATTCATCCGCCCTCCGTGTGTTTGTAAAGTGAGTTAAATGCCAAACTTTGTATTTAATTATTTTCTTAAAAATTGCTCTAACTACTAATTAAATTAAAATAATCACATGAAGAGAGGAGATATACGAAAAGGTTAACTTGGCAGAAGATGCATAAACAAGAAGAATAGGTATAATAGTCATCAATAGAAAGAAACAGACGCATGGTCCAGCTTATAATTATATGATATCTACTCACAACTAGGTGTTCGCAGCAATAAAGCGAAACCAGCTCCTACCACGCGTTTTACTCCATGTGGAGAAGATATTCTGATACATCTGGCTGGCTAAAGTTATATATGAATCAATTCCTACTGGAAGGAAGCGAAGTAGCAATGAACTCTACTCCAGCCAATGAAGGATGCGGTCGCCTAATAGATATCGATTCCTATTTAAACCTAGCCAATTAGAAACATCAGAACATCTTCTCCATGTAGAATAAATCACGCGATGGAAGCTGTAGGAGCATAAGTCATTACGAGATAATATACATATGCTAAAAATATTTCGAACTCCTCAATACTTTTTCATTAATTTAAAGTCGTTTTGATATTCAGTTGTTTTTCATGGTGTCATAGCAAGAGTGTAACTTTAAGGCCAGTAATAACATTCAGTCCTTAAACGTTTGATAACTGCTAATCGCTTCCTAACTATAACGAAATGCGTAATACAGCAATTTCTGCAACGTTTTATGTCAATTAAAATGAAATAGATGAGAAAATCAACTTTCTTATGAAGTTTCTATATCAACCATAGAAGGTTGACTATAAGTTACTATAGAAAGTTACTATAAGTAAAGTTGTGCAGTGAGCTACTGCGCATGATCTCGTGCCCGGTGCCTTAAATTAGTGTTTTAACATAACACTAATATTTACAAAATGGTATTATATTAATTGCAGAACTTGATTTAGAATTCAGAGAACTAATTCTTAGTTATCTATAAAATATCAGTGAAATCAAAACAACACACTGAAATAAAAGGAATGTGGCTGGCAAATTAGATGAATGAAAATTTAAAATCAATAATCAACGGAGACTATATATAATCATTTACGATATGCAGACTTCTTTACCAGTAATATAATAACGTTTTAGATTTAAAGTACGCCTTAGGACGATAAAATCTTAAGTTTTCATAAACATTAGTTAAATACTCAACTACACTAAATATATTTAAACTTACCCTAAGAAAATTTCAGAGGAAATCGTCGCACAATACCAGATCATACTCACCTGAAAAAAGATACAAGAAGTACTTTAAAAACTTTTTAGTGAGTGAGTGTGTGGTGTTTTAGGGCCCGTCGACAACAAGGTCATTTGGGCCCGAAAACTTTTTTTATGAAGCATTTAAACACATTTATATTGATATCTAGGACAACCTCTTATTTTATGTAGATATTGGTGGTTAGTAAAAACGGATGTCATTTTTAATTTTTTCCATTTAATCATAGGTTTGTACCTGTATTTCTGCCTTAAATGTCCTGTCCAATAAATACTAATCTGAAACTCTCAATTTTATATCTCTTTCCTCGGTTATCTATTATATAAAACAAAACCTTAAAAGCCTATCCCTGTGGTATGGTTGGCGTATTTACCTCCCGTTCAACAGGTCCCAAGTTCGAATCTCGATTTGGGTGAGTTAACTTGATAAGGTGTTTTCTGGAGCTTTCCTTTATTCTGATGGATAACTGTCGAATAAATCCAAGTCCTATAGAACCTGGCTTCATTTGAGCATCATTTAACCTATTTCATTCATCGTCCGCTGTGACCTAAAGGATAAAAGGTATTAAACGTTTAAAAAATGTAATAGTATAAAGTTGCACCATTTTATTTAAACAGCCAATGTTTCGTTTTTTCGATTTTTCTTTCCTTTTGTTTATCTTCTAAAAACTAATAAACATCGGCATCTAATTCTGAAACAAGTGTACTCAGCAAAATAGCCGAGGAAGGCTGAAATTTATTGTTTCTTTACGCCCCTCTGCAACGGTTCGTTACTTATGGGAAGGCCCACCTCGGTAGCGTAGATGGTAGCGTGTCTGCCTCACGTTCAAGATGTCCCGAGTTTGAATCTCGGTCAGGGTGAGTTACCTGGATAAGGTTTTTCTTTGGGTTTTTCCTTATCCTGAAAGACCAATGTCGGGTAACTCTAAGCTCCATGGACCCCGGACGCATTGAGCATCATTTCACCCATTTCATTCATCGTCCGATATGATTAATGTTGGAGAACGTAAATCACAAAAAAAAAAAAAAAAAATGGGAAGGCTGATGAATGCTGCAGTCTTCAAAAGTAGTTTCTTTCTCTTCCACGTATAGAAGTTAAAAAGGTCTTTGAATCAAAATGTCATTTTTGGAGCAGGTCTGGTGAGAGAGAGGGAGAGAGAGAGAGAATTAGTGAGAGACAGAAAAGAGATAGGCAAAGAGAGAGAGGGTGAGAGAACAGCATCACTCAAAAAGTCTGATAAACACCAAATTTCATGCTTGAATCAGTCACTAAGCACACCATGTGAGGATTTTCAAACGAATTTCTCCACCCTATAAATTCTTGAAGTAAAAAAAAAAAAAAGTTTTCTCAGAATAGATATAAGGTTTTACTTAACAATGTAATATATGTGAGATATGAATGTGGTATATTGAAGATATGCCTAAAATAGTATTCTGTGAGGTCCCGTTGACATTTATTAAATTTTGTATAATTTATAATAGCTGGGATATCATACGAAATGGACTAAATCTTACTGCAGAAACGGTACGGAGACCATTAATACACACAAATAATATTTTTGAAGTTATTTATACATTAATTATACATGTACTTATTTAAGTATTTATTTATTATAATTGTAGCGTTAGCCATTTTCAAAATATTCCTTGCTGCATGTTTGCGCATCATTTGACGAGCAAGTTTTAATTTCCAATTCTTCATTTCCCCTTCCATCACAAGAATTTACACATTGAAATCGCATATTGTTCGTTACTAAACCAATACTGGCGCAACGTGAATTGAACAGTATATATTTAAACGAATGTTATAATATACATATGTTAATCGTATATCATGGTTAGAAAATGTGTGCTCAAAACGTCATTTTTACATTATTCTCAAACATAAGCGTTTTCAGAATTAGTATCTCCTGTATATGTAAAGTATATATACATATGTACGTTAAAAGTCACTATATGTATGTGGTGTGTGTTATTTAAGCCGTTGAACCGATTTTGTGTAAATTTGACGCAAATAACTTATGACACAAGGCAAAACTTACTATCTAGCTCAGAATCCGAATAAGAAACTCTATTTTATAGAATTAATTATTTAATTTTATGTAATGCCTACAACAGCTCGCCAGTACCATCCATATCCTTCAAGGATAATGATAGTAGCTCGAACATGGCCAGCATTTTCACAACATGGCCTCCTCAATTAACAAAGGAATAGCGAGTTCACATAATCATCGATCTCTCTGACATCGTCATGAATAATATATGTTTTGTCTTTGTGAGTCTTTAATAATTTTAAATTTGTGTGTGTTCTTAGTTTATTGAGGATAAACAAAGCTATATACCTTACTTAAACATACTATTTCTTCTCGGTGGGCTTTTGTCTATAAATAACGAGGTAGCCGGGATGCGTAGGCTTAGCGGTAGTTCTTTGGATGTCACAAAAGCTGTGCAATAATTCAGACGAGACGGCGGCCACTAATGTTCACGTGACAGTGTTTTAAATTATATTAAAGGTGTTTTAATGCAGTTTTGAACAGTTTAAGGTGTGAGTGACATTTATAGCATTGTCTTCCATAAACGAGTGTATATATGGCAGAATTGCATGCAAACTGGTATTGCAGGTTAGAAGACGTCCACAAGACAGTGTTTACGCATATTAGGCATTTTAACTGGTTTTGAACGTTTGTACATTATTGATGCCCTTTTAAGTGTTGTTTTGCGTGTATGCAGATTTACATGCAATTTTGTAATAGCAATTAGTCAACCTAAATTGCAATTGCAAATAAAAGGACACATATATGACGGTGTTTTACGCAATATAAGGCATATTTTCACAGGAATATTATTAGGAATATTATATGTGTGAGACTGTTTAACCATTGGTTTACAAAAATGAGTGTAAATGTAAATGAATTGCATATACCTTAAGCTGTGATGGTGAGTTTAACCTGAGCTACCATTGTAGGTTAGAGCAATTAGAATAGGACTGTTCTAGTATTATTTTGTGTGCTTCCCTGTATCGATAGCAATCGATAGTGACACGGTCTACCTTCACGTTTTCAGAAATATTGCTCTAAAGTTGGTAATATTGTCAGGTTGCGGCTGTCAAACCTCTTTTAGGCTATAGCTAAAAAATGTTAGCCAACATAGGCAGGAATATATTTATAAATAAGTTTATTTATTTTACAAATTTACTTAACTTACAAATTTACCAAATTTGCAGAAATTTACTTAACTTTATTATCATAATTGCAAAGATTCGTTTGATGAATAAACACTCCAGTTGAAAATTTAACTTGAATTGTTGAAGTAATATTATTTTGAAAACCAAGTGCGGTGTTATGACAAGTCTCATACTCAAAGCTAGCCAACCAGTCTACCATCACTCAACGTGCTGGCGTGAGTCGCAAAACTCACATTCACAAACAAAACAATTCCAATTGTTTGTTCTTTTCCTTCTTGGTTGGAGCAAGGTGTTCATCGGTAACAAAAGAAACCGCATCCGGAACAGGAAACTAGTATATTTTCTCCTGGACTCGTGAACCTTGAAGCGTGGGTGCATGTCGCGACTATTTTGGTCCACAACCCGCATTAAAGTGAGTGAATACAAACAATATATAGCAGGCTAGTGACCTCATTCACACGCGCTCCCGTTTTAGCCCCTTCAGCATGTCAAGCTAAGTGTGTATCTTCCTTGAGAGCTCTTCCATTATGACCACTCAGGTTCCAGTGATTACAACTCATCGACTGACTACCATCTTGACAAATTTCAAGAACAGGAAACCCTTGCACCTGGTTCATTTCGGTATTTCACGTCCTTATAAATATGTTGCACCCTACATATTCATGAATCATGTTTATCGTGATGTCATCAATTACTGAGAGCTTCAAAAGAAATCTGCATATAGCTTCTTAACCGATTGTATGTATATGGAACTTCCAATCCAGGTATTTCCAAGCGGTCCTCGTAAGCTTATAATTGCTCACAATGGCTAAAAATGTACAGTCTCTGACTCTGTGTGTGTTTGGGGGGGGGGGGCTGCTTCTTTGCTTGAAGTTAAAGCGTCCTTTAACCGAGTATGTAATATCGAACGTGAATCGAAATAATGCTCAAAGTGGATAGGGTTTCTTGACATTCGTTTTCTCAAAATAAGGAAAACCCGGAGAAAACTTTAATGATCATTTATTTGTGTGCTTGTTGTACATTTTCGGTCAAAGTGAAAACACAATGGAACCTCCAGTGCTTTAATATGCTGGACGGCATTAAATGTATTTCTTTATTTTAATTTAAACTCCTTTATGAAGTCCTCACAATATAATATTGTGTAAGATTATGTTACAAAGATAAATATTTACTTATGGTTGTTATAATAGAGGAAAGCGACAACCTGGTATATTGCGCAGAGAATAATTATTCTTAATCTCCATGAATTTCATTTTATATAGGAGATGTAAACCAGAATCCTCGGCAGAAAGGACGTCAGTCACATTAAGAGGGTTACTCTAGCGCAGGAAAATTTTCTACAGAAGTAGTGACTAAAACGTTCGATATTCTTTTCTCAGAATCAGCCAGTAACAGGATTGCTTTGAACGTATAAGCCTTCACAGTTCCTCGATCACATACTCTGCAATTCAAGCTGGAAGGGGGCATTGGGAATATGTTTCTTCAGAAAGCAATACAAAAACCATTACTATATGTATCCTGGGTATTTTAGAGAATTTCTGTCCAGGGAATGAGTAATATCCGTAAGTAGTTCCTAGTCATGGTTGACAAAATGATTGATGCTTTGACATTCGGGCTACGTAAACCATTGTGATCGTCGGCAGTAAGGTTGTTTTGCGGGAACTACTGATTCTCTGCAACCTGGGCGGTCATACTTTAGAGCAGGAATATAATAATTATTTTGGTCAAAGTATGGAAACTTTGCGCTTCAGGTGCTACTCTTTTACCACAACATATCGAGAAAAAACGTAATTTTCGCATTCTATCCAAAAATATAAAATGAATAACATAGTATAGGTTTCATGATACCTCTTACCTAAGTACTTGAGGTGTTGGAAGTCGCGGCACAAAAAAGTGCATTTAAAATTGAAGTATTTGTTTAGCGTTTCTCAAAATTTTTAAAACTAATGTACACAAGTAATATAGTAGTAATATATTCGGAATCTCATATTATCCGGGGTTTTCATTTGCCATAAAACGAAATTTCCTACTTATCTTGAGCATTTTGGACAAAAAATTTAATTTGAGAGTACTATTGGCTCATCTCCTCCTTTAGAGTTAAACAAAGTCATCAAATAAAACACAAGTATAGGTATACTATAGTAAACAGAAGCCAAGCCATGTAAAAATTGATTGTGGAGAGGGTAACTCAATCAATCAACCAATCCAACATGGATAAGTTCTTCACATCAATTTCACCTCTCTTCATTCTCCTCTATTATCTAACTCTCTCTTTGCCTCTGCATAGAACCATCTTCCTGAAAGTGTTATCCGCCGAATTCTTTCCCCAATCCCCACCCTAGTGCACCAATTTCTTCTCATTTCTTGCCTCAGGCAATTTCTTTTTCCTCTTTATGATCAGTTTTAGCATTGTTCTTCCTCCTAGAGAGGAGTTGCTGAAGTGAAACGAAAAGAGGGAAGGTGGAAATCACCTCCATCCTCCCGCTGCGACAGAATGAACCTGTTATCCCTGGTTACAGAGTTTTAGTGACTGCATTGCATTGACATTCTTACATATGGGAAACAAAAGGTGTACACATTCATCCACCTCTGACTAGTAAACCTGTCTCTCTCTCCTTTGCTCACTGGTGGAGGAAAAGCATGTGTAGGGAACCGAACACGTGCTCTACTGTTGAGCACCCTGCCCTAGAGTTTCTTTAAAACAGTGCCTCCACTTATTTTGTCTGCCTGCTTTACACGCTACTTTGTTCTCCATATCCGCAGTGCAAATGCTTCCAGTTGTTTTGCTCACTCCACGAGTAACTGACTTCTTAAAATTTTAACAATTAAATAACCATAAAGGTTAAAGAAACACACACAAGTGCAGAGTACGCCAAGACGAGGTTAGCTTTCGTCTCTGATAAATGGATGGCCTTGTTCTAGGGAGCGACGGGATGATGGTCATAAAATATGAACGACTTTTCCTCTAGGGACCAAGACATTGGCCAGGGAAAACCTTGGACAAGATTAACGTGAAGATGGCGAAACCTTAGAGAAGCATTACAGTGCCAAAAAATAAAGAAAACGAATGAGAGAGAAGACAGAAACAAGAAGATAAACGAGAGAAAATTGCGTAACAAGCAACAAATAAAGGAATGAGGAGCAGAAAGTAGAATGAGACTTTTTTGATCAGCAGCTTCAGCATATGGTAGAGTCAAATATCCAAAGCAAGTAAAGTTTATACTGCTGCTCGTTATATATATATATATATATATATATATATATATATATATATATATATATGAATGTTAGCTGCAGAAAAGCTTCTATAACGTCTATCACAGAGTTGGTGCTTGTTTGCTGTATTTAATATTTTGGTAGATGTACGATTTTGGAACATGTACTATTGGGTGCTTTCTATTTTCCCGTTCCGTTCCAAGGTAACAGCACCGGTATAGTCAGTAGAAACATTTCTGTAAATCCTAGAAGCTCTCTGTGTAAATGTATAACATAAAGGCCTAATAGAGCAGCTGTCAACATTTTAAGTCCTTTTGTGAAGAATTCAGCAAAATGGTGAAATGGGATGCAACAAACTTCTAAAAGCCAATAAATAAATTCGGAAAACGATTTACTTCTTGTACGTTCGCTGGTGATTCAGCCAGAGAACATGGTTGACCTTTGCATGAGTGAAAACCGAGGGCAAAAATGCTATTTAGTCGACAAGAACCTATTTTCACTTCAGGCAGTAGCTGTTACCCAGTCCAATAGCACATATACACATAATCACCATCTGACTGAACTACAATGAATAGACAGTATAATGCAATCCGCATGGAAGTTTTAATCATAACGGACAAGTTGAATGAACTACTTCGACATGCATTTTAGTTTGTACATAGCAAAACGAATATCAGAAATATGTTTTGTAAGATCTTCAAAGGAGGAGACTGAAGAAGAAATATTCCAGAATTAATGTCGCAGTAATATGTTTCTCAGAGAGAACAAGTGATCTTAATCCAGTAATCATGCTATATTATGCTACTTGGCACACTAGCATTTCACTATGAGGTGCATACCTGAAAGTACACACCAAGAAGTTTAAGATTTCAATACATAATTGGAATACACTCTCGTTTATATTTATACTATGATAACAAGAAAAAATAAGCATGCGATAGTTAATTTTCTTTCGAAACAGTCGTGCGATGGAGAAGAGTAGAAAGCTAGAATTAGCCTCAAAAGTTCATGCCATAACCGCAGTCTGAACAATGACCGGAATGACAGATGGTAATGTCTGTAGCCTTCATTCGGGAAACCCTGAAATAAATATTTTGCTTGTTAACGACTTTCAATGGCTAGGATCATGTCGTGCCGCCGGCAGGTTGCAATTTTGTCCCACAAGAACTTCTTTTATATGCCAGTAAATTAATGGCATTTATTTGTCACCTTTAACCATATTTAAAAGCTCAGTCTGGGTCGGTTTTGAACCCGCTATATTGGAATTGCCTTTGGTCATTAGACGAAAGCTGGGAAGGTTTCAGCCCATCCATTTCATTACACTTCCGTTTCAATTCGGTCTTTTCTGGGTTGGAAGTGTTGGTGATGGACGAGTGTACGGACTTTGTACACTCTTAACTGCTTGCAAACCCCGATCATTCTTGGTACTTTTGGCATATTAGAAGCACCTCGGACCTAATATTGGAGCACCTCCCAAATGGCAGTTGTTCGGCTTGGGTTGGACTCGAGGGGCAGTTGGTTCCCGCCACCCACGAGGAATTGGGTAGGTTTGGTCAGGCCTACGCCACCGAGCCGAGCAGAGGGTTGGCTTAAATGTCCAGGGTGCTAGACTGCAGAGCTGGTAGCTGCTGTGCTAGATCCCGGCGCTCCCAACGAGGTTATTCGGTAGTCTTCCCTACGAGGTGGACGTCTGTATGTGGCGTATCCACTTCCAACCTGTAACTGAGAGCCTTCTTATAGATCCTGTAGGGGAGGGGAACCGTCCGCTTCATCTGCCGTGACGCGGGCGCTGCGGAACCCTAGCACTCGTGGTACCTCTGACGTTACTAGAGGAACCTCCGGCCGAACTGCCGAGCCCCTCCCGTAGGAGAGTTGTTCGGATTGGGCTGGACTCGAGGGGGCAGTGGTTTCCGATACCCGTGGGAGATCGGTACGTCTCCGAACGGAGTTGAGGAAAGCCATATATTCAGCGTACTAGCCTGCATAGCTAGTAGGTGTGCTAGATCTCCAGGCGACACTACCGAGGTAATCGTTTGCCTTCCCCTTTGGGATAGGCACGCGTAAGTGGTCTATCCACTTCCATCCCGTCTTGAGTCCCTCGGACCAGATGGCGGGGGTGCTTGTTAGTAGCCTAGGTCTTGCCCTATGGAAAGCCCCACGGAGGTGCCGGGTGCCCTTCGGGGACAGCTCGGTAATCCTCCCTGGTAGAGAGGGGGCTCATTCACCTTGTGTGAACTGCCCTGGTATCCCTCGCTAACAGCCTTCTTATACAAAGGGTGTTGGCCTACTGGAAATACCGACGGAGGCACCGTTCCTCATTGGCAATAGATTTAACTCTAACTGCTGTTCCCATGGATTCGGTGGCAACAGTGGCACCCGACGGGTTTCGGGTGATTATCGAGCCCCGTGCGGCAGACGGCTGCAGAATGGACCCTGGCGACGAGATGAAGAATCTCTAGCTCAGGTTAGGGTCCCCATGTTGGTTCGTGCCTCTTCCCCAGGTTCCAGCAAACCAGCAGAGCGCTCCCATCTCATCCTTCCTCCAATTGGTTTCAAAATGACATGTTTGATGGATCAATGTGGAATTCCCTCTGATCCTAATCCAGTCCCCCTCCGTTCAAAAGAAACGGATAACATACAGGAATCGCAGGAAGGTTATATATCGAAGGCGGGTGGGTGACAGCCACGTAATAGTCGCTTATTTTTCCAAATTTGAAGTCAGAGTCGGACTACTCAGAGAAAAGGAGAATTTCACCCACGTAGGCGCCTGTAAGAAGGCTACCATCTGGTAGGGCCAAAAGCAAGTGTCTGCGACATCTGACTGTACCGACGACGCTGTATGACTTCGAAGTTTACCTGAAATATAAGGGAGAATGAGGGAACAGCAAATTGGTGGTAGAAGAGAAACCACCCCAGCATTCGTCTCTTAACCCAGGGAAACCATGAAAGAACGCATGGTTAGAGTGAGCCGTTCGATAGAAATCGAAGCCGGGACCTTCCGAATGGGAGCTTTACATGTTGCTGTGGAGCTTTCTTACTTGGTAAACAAATTAGCAGGTAGGTAATATAATTCTGAGTTGGATTAGTGTTCTATACTTAATATATCGCTCGTGTTTTATCTATTTATCTACGTAAGCAAAATTATATTAATTTTGTGCTTCATTGTCTCATAGTCCTTATTCATTAAGAAATAATATGTACTCATTCACAATCCAAATCTCTTTGTTATTGTATTTTTCTGACTATAATCTTCTCATTATTGTAATGTATGGTGGCAAATTGAACAATAAAGCCAGGGCCTATATAGCAACGGCATTAATGTTATACCATTATGGCTTATGAATTTTACAGATGCGAATCGCCAAACTCCGTTTCATTAGCTATAGTTAACATAATAACAAGACATTCACGAAAGAATAGTCTATTGTAAGCATTCACTATCGAATGAAAATAGCCTAGAGCTGAGGTGACGAAAGGAATTCGTCAGGTCTATCATGCGTGTTCCACTTTATGTATTCGATGACTGGTGCCATTCTCACTTCCTCTGGCCTAGACAAACAACTGGAAAAGGCCGCTTATGAGATACATGGCTGAGGAGATAATCAAATGGAACTAATTACCGTGCTCCAGTTCTTTCCTTCACCATTCGTATCAGTTTGCAGCATAACAGCTATTTATTATGTTCATCTACTGCCAATTTGTAACGGCATGTAAAAGCTTGTAGCTTAGGGAGTAATTGCTTAAATTAACTAATTTATAATCGGAGAACTTCTCTAATTTTTCATGTCATTTTTATTAGGTAGGGATAAGAATTAAGATTGGGATTCGAAGTGGGAATATTTAAGAACAGAATTAGGACTAGAATTACTATGGAGAGGATCCGCCACTGCGACCAGTCTTGGTATATTGTACCTAGGCCCCCATATGGGGGCATCCCCGGGAAGAAAGATGAGGCAAGAGGAGACAGAGGGTGGCCGTCCCAAGGAGACACGACAGTACAGAGGGCAGGGTCCTTACAGTTTACTTGGAAAGAGACCTCCCCCGACAGGCCAGCACAACGAACACGCTCCCCTACATTGGAACGGCAACGAACCCAGCAGCCGAGCCCCAAAGGTCCCTGGCTGGCGGTCCCGAAATGCTCCCAGCAGAGGAGTGGAGACCGGAAACCGACCTACCGGAGCAGGAAGTGGTTCACTCAGAGCATATCATCCTGCCATCCTACTACTGCTCATGTTCTCAGAACGCGTAAACAACTCTGAACGTGCCGCAAACTCCGGGTGCTGCAAACATTTTGCCTGAAGCTTCAAAAGGCAGTTTTACTCTTTCGTAAACTACCGAACCAGGAATATTTTAACATACGCAAATAATTTCTGCATATGACATTTACAATATTTTTTTTCCTCCCTTTCTCGCCAATGTTGACGTTAGGAGATGCTTCGGTTCCCTCAGAGCAAGGGACCCGAAGCATCTGACCTGAGAGGTAATCAGGGTTGAGCAGTCGGAGCAATTGATGGAGCAATTGGTGGAACGATGGTGGGGGAAACCAGAGGACCCGGAGGAAACCCACCCCAGCACCATATTGTCCACCACAAATCCTACTTTGCGGTCACCTGGGATCGAACCTGGACAGTGTAGGTGAGAACCAAGCGGTCTAACCACTGAGCCATGGCGCGGCCACATTTACAATATTATATATATGAAGATGACTCTATAACAAATTACACCATATAAAATTATCTCTGAGTGTAAATACGGTCTCAAATTTGAATTTTAGCTGTGGTTTAGACAAAACGACAACAACGCGGCTGCAGCTGCCATTGCTTTTCATTGTGTATTTTATATTTTATTTTACCATTATTTCTCTTTACGTTAATTAAATATATATTAAAATTTCATATTTTGGTTTCATGCCTTATGTTATCTGTTTAGTACATCGTCTTGCATAAATGTCACTGCACAGCCTAAATTCTTGTATTTCCTTTTGTTACTGTCAGTGACTGGGAACGATATATACCCAAGAGTAAGCATAGCATTCATCTTGTAGAACACTCTTTTTTTCCGTTTTCTCCCCCTAAAGTTATAACCTTCCTAGAGTGGTCTGAAATTTCTTAACTTTCACTCGTCTTTGTCAAATTTAAAGTACAAATCAGATCCAGGACACTAAAAGTGAAATACTTGTTACAAAAATATTACCAGTTGTTAATACTTTCATTCTAGCATAGCTAATACTTTCATTCTCTATGTTCTTCTTTTTCTTCTTCTTCAATGGATTATCCTCACCGAGCGGGATGGCTAAGCCAGTTTCATTTGTGACCCGCATTCGGGAGACCCTGTTTCGATTCCCGTGGCCCATCTATGTCACTCATGGATTTTCTCGGGCTTTTCCCAGTTCGCTAGGCGAATGCTGGCTAGGTTAATTACATTCACCGAATTTCCTGTCCCTCCATTTCATTTAAAATCATCTTTCATCTTATGGTCTCTTTCAGGGTAGAATGGTCGGTGGGTATCTCGGCGATGCTTGGCAGGATGATATGCTCTAAGTAAACCACTTCCTCCTCCGGTAGATCGGTTGCCGATCTTTGAACCTGCTCCTGGGACCATTTCGGGATCGGCTGCCGGGACCTTTGCTAATTGGCTACTGGGCCCCTTTCCGTGACCGCAGTAGAGGGGCATATCCGTTCTACTGGCCTGCCGATTGACCCTGCCCTCTGCACTGTCGTAGCTCCTTGGGACGGCCACCATCTGTCTCCTCTCGCCTCATTCTTCCTCCCGGAGTTGCCCCACTTGGGGCCATAGGTACAATGGATCATGACGGGTTTCCGTACCAAATCCCCTCCGTAGTAAATCCTAATCCTAATTGATTGTCCTCCTGTTTGTAGGACTTAACAAAGCCATATCTTTGGTCAGTAGCCTGTCGAGGATCAAGCAAAGTTTGTATCATAGCGCATGTGATAATCAGCTCAACGCCTTCTAGTAGATATATCGGTGGTGATAAAAATGAAATACACTGGTTTCAAGTCAGAGCCTTTGAAACATGAATGATTACTTCTCTTAGCGTTTCAAGGGATCGTTTGCCAAAAGGTTTATGTTTATCACATAAGGCAGTGTCTGTTAATGTATGCCTGAACCAGAGTCTATGAGCCTTAAAGAAAATTAGGATGAGAGGCAGGAAGGAAGCAGGAGAAAACTTGTAAGATGAAGGATTTGGCGTCTGTAAGTCTAGCTGTTAACTGCACGGTTATAATCCCACTTCCTTCACTATTTATTTTCCTGGAGCGCTTTGAGAATCCCACAAGCGACGTCTGTCACAACCTCGCAGAAAATAATTCACGCTGCCTTAAAAATACATCGTAACACATGTGAGTCCACGTGGCTAACATTCACGCCGTGAAAATCGCAAGAGGAAACCATTTCTTTGCTGCAGTAACGCTAAAATAGCGGTGACTGGGATACATGTGTCATGTGTGGATGTGTCCGCCTTGCTAGACATTTCAGTGTGTTTCATAAGAGTCGCTCAAATGAACAGTAAATGCTTTAGTTAGTTGGACTCTTTAAAGAAAACGAGAAAATAAAAATCCACGCCGAAAATGTTCTCATCCTATAAGTGTATAGCGTAGGTTGACAAGACTAATGCCAGGAATAAATATACTGAAGTAGCAAATCATAAATCCACAAATATAACAGGTACATAACTATAATAAATGAAAGAATAAATCATACATCTCCTAGTCGTATAACCCTTATGCATGGAAACAGATGTTTGCAGTATGCTATCTGATATTGACTGTACTACAATCACTAATACGTATTCCTGACGTATCTGGTGTATGTCTGTATAACAGTGGCGGCTGATTAGAAGAGGCCTGGCCTCCTCACTTGTTTGCAGTAGTAAAACGTTCCTTGCTTTTATAATAAACATTTATTAAATTATATCAACTAGCACGAAAGATGTAAGCAAGTTTGCTTTGTTTCGTCTGAAGTATTCGCATAAGTTTCCTATCAGGCAGCGCTAGACCTAAGGCAAATTGTGAATGCCTAACGTAAAGAATTCCCAGGTGCGCACTATATAGTATCATTACTCTATGGCACGGAGACCCCACACATATGGGCCTCCTGCAAGCGTGCGATTATAATGGTAACCTTTAAATCACTGCTGCGAGTAGGAGAACGGATGCAGTAGCCTGGCAGCGTAGCACTGATTTTCCATGCTGCAGGAGGCCCGTTTCTCCGGTGCCTCCTCTTGAGTAGTTCTCATAATTGTGCCATGTGTAGTGAATATGGATGCAAAATCAGCTTCCTGGCCTCCCCAGATTTAGACTCACCCTCCACCACTGCAGTGAAATACACTCTCAAGTGAACCTCACAGACTTTCTTGTTATACGCTGAACGCACTCCACACAATGTGAGACTACGCCTTTCTTACTGTTTCTTTCTGATGATAAGTTTACCAGATGAGATAAACGTTGACATGTTTATTGGTTTTATATGAATGCATGAATTCTGAAGATAAAAGGAGAGAAAAAGCTTTAATTTAAAAGTTTGATGTGCAGCGCCCCCTTATTTTCTCAACTCTTGTGCAAACGCTTATTTCTCTACCTACTCATGTTAATCCAGGTAAACATTTGCAGAAATTATATTATTGAATATTTCGTTGTAGAAAAGCTGAATAAGAGAATTATTAGATCAAAAGACACTCAAATATTTTAAAAGCGTTTTCCATGTGATAATGAAATTACATTCTCCGTGTGGCCAGGGCATAAAAACACGAATAAGTACTTCCCATTTAAGAAAATATGACATTTTGAAAGTTAAAAAAATCGATATAAATTGTTTGTTTAAATAAGTTCGGCGTGTTTCTTTGCAGTAACATGTTGTGTATTTTTACGGTTTACCAGTTATACAGAGATCATTCATAATGAAGTGGACGTCTGAGTCTGTTTCATAAATTTCAAGACATACATTTCATGCCGTGGAAATATCTTAAATATGTGTTGTAACCAAAATCGTTAGAGCCATTAGAATAAAGATTATTGAAAAGTTGCCCATTAAGGAAGGAGTTGTTTAGGGGGTTTACTTAAAAATTTTCGTGTCACATCTTTCAAAGAGTTAAGCTTTAATAGCAAGTTTGGTGCTTGACCGACTATTCATTCTGAGCGTACTGTTCACACACATACACACACAGGCACTTTCTAAAAATTATTTTATTCAGAGGAACTCAAAACATGTGCTTCTAATAAAAATCTTACTGTCGAATTTTTGGGTGAATGCAACACTTCCTCTATCTACTAGACCTGATAAAAATAAAAGGGTGATAAGCAAAATTTAAAAATGCAGTACATACCCTGAAAAAGTATTAAAAATCCTAATCTTTTAACAAACCTGGTTTATTACAATTTGGAGATAGGTGTTGAACGATGTAGATTTTCAGAATGGCAAGGCATAAGTTACTATAATGTATATTTACGTATAGGAATTAAATCGCATGAGAACCATTCTTTGATAAACATATGCCACTGACAGTGTAAGCCACTTAAGATCTAGTAAACGAATTAGAAAAAGTTATTTACACAACTTGTGTCTGAAGTAAGATATTTACAAGTGAAAATATTTATTCCATGAGTACAAAAGCTCCCAAGCTCAATGTGTGTGTGCTTTTATTTACACAACATGAGGAATACAATTAATAGTTTCAATTGAAGCTTTAATGTTGTTAAAAATGCTGTAAGAACATTAACTTTTAGTTCACATTGCATTTTAAAAGCATATATGCCATTAATAAAACTTAATGAATTGAGATATGTTTGCACCATTTTCTTATTACTTTCTTATTAATGGTTAGTTCTGTTGCATTTATTGACGCTCGCTTGCTTTCATAGTATGGTTAGGGTAATAATCATTATAAACAATCTGTATGAATGCGTGAAACATCAAAAGCGAAAATTTTTTAAATCTGCGAAAAATATTTTTTAAATGATTTATTACTAAATTTTGTGAGGAGGTAACGGGATTACCGTAACACAAGTTTTGCACGGGTAACATGCTTCAGTTATTATTTCCAAGAGTATTGCCAAATAAAGTAAAGTGTTTATGTAAAGAGCAAAATAGGAGGTTCAGAAATGAATATCTCTCATGTATATTTCTGTCGGTCAGGTGATTAGATCACACGCATATCAAGATTTGGTTCCCTTCTAAGGCCAACAGGATTATATGTATGTTCTTTATTTATTTTGAAATGTATCATAATATGAACAGTTCCTGCTTGCAAATTTAATTTTACAATTAATTGGCATTATTAATATATGTCACTTTAATCATTTAAGAAAATTTGGTCACTTTAGGAGCTATGTACATTTTGAAGTCTTTCACATGTTTCCCTTGAATGGTCTCACAATACTTACATATAAAGATACTTTAATTTAGAAAAATGTCTTTTGAAAGAGGCCTGTTACCCATGGATCTATGTGCCTATGCATTGTAACAATTATTAAAATACACCCTCAATTTTTAAAATTGTTTAATACATAAATTTTTACGGAAGATAATCAATATTACTATTAGAGTGTTTTCCATTAGGAAATAGTGAAATTTTACAGAACTGAGCAAAGACCCCAAGAACAGCTTTCCTAGAATAACAAATACTTTGGCGGTAATATATATTTTAAAAATACGAAATATTTAAGAACTAAAACTCATTTGGTATAATGAGAACAGATGAGTAACCAAAATGTCCTTGCTTGATACTTTGATAGGACTAAGTGAGCGAAGTCATACAAAAGGATCTGGCAGTTACCTTACCCAGAAAACCGGATCAATTGTTTTCAAGTGCTTATGAACGACGGTACCGTGTCATATATTTACTGGCATTAAAAGAATCTCTATAGGACAAAATTCTAGCATACGGCGGCACTGTTATGATCCTCGCAATTGACAGCATCGTTAACAAACAAAATATTTAAAAATACATATTTAGTTTTAGTCAGTAAGAAGATGTTTTACTTGAAGTTTACAGAATTACTTTATAACTTGGTAAGCTTGGGTTTTCCAAGGAGTTTGTAAAACCTGATTCCAAATTATGTAAATTTGGAAAACGCAGATCTTTCTAAACAAATCTGAGCTTGTCTTCAGGAAATTGATTTCCAACATAACTTTGAAAATATATATATTGTATGACACATACATAGATGCCCCCACGTATTAGCAATGTAAAGTTTGGGCTTACTCATTATTGTAAAAGATAGCTCTGAAAAACTAGTAAATACTTGTTGTTTGTTATATCTTATATTATCCAAAGTGAAAGTTCATGTTAGATGTAACAGCATCATCGTTATCATTATTATTAATAATAACTATAACAACCATTGTTAGATTTGTGCATTAATCATAATTTAATTCAAACTATTAGAGTTGTTGTAATCAATAGGTTCTAATATTTATTTAGTTTATATCAAGACAATGTGTCAACCTATGAAAGGGCGATGTATCTCCAAATTCTATACTATATGAACAGAACAGATAATATTTTGCCAATGTAAGAATCCAACTTGAATTGTCATTCTCGATAGACGACGACATATCGATTGCAATATTCAAGACGGGAGTTTTTTTTTTTTTCGTTCCTCTTTCCTTTGTCTTTAATTTTCAATATCCGCTTTCGGTATTAAAGAAAGTTAAAGCACCAATGTCTCCGTCCCCAAAGAAATCTTCAGAGTAAAAGGTACATTGTAACATTCTCTTTACATCTGTATACCAACATTGTAAAAAGGTGGAGCTCTTAAATTCTATATGCATTAGGACAAAATTACTTTAGCAGAGGAGCAGCGTAGATAAAAATCATAAATGTACTAAATTTCATATTAAAAAGTTCTTAATAATTGCAGTAACTTAATTTAACAACAATATAAAAGTATTCCTCCAAAAAGATGTTTTAAACGTTCCATCATGTGTTTCGAAGCTCGAATAGAAAAGGCAATTTTAGGAAATATTTATGTTTGTAATTATTTGTCTGTGGTTTCTGCATAACTAAACATAAATTCGAATAAATATCAAACTTATTTTAAGTTCATCATCTTTCAAAACACCGACCCGAAGATTTTCAAAAAAATCCCCCAACTCCCCCAAACTAACCTTTATATAGAAAATGTTTTGATTTCTTGATTCTTGAAAATATTTGGGTAGGATTCTTGAAACGCCGTGATATTCCATACCCGAATTTCACTATAGCTCAAATTTGTTTATTTATTTATTCATTTTTATAATTTTGCAGCTCGAAAGATTACTTCTATTGAAACCTCGAAATGGAATGTTTGGATGGTTTGCTGAATTTCCTCGACCTTGTTAGTAGAAAACAATGAAAATTTGCTGTTAAACATTTTAGAGTTTTGGATAATGTGTCTCATCTAGTTTTGGGGAAAGTAATTAAATTTCCAGAAATAGAGTAAAGTTACGCCAAGATCCGTAATAGTGAGTTCTTTCATACTTCAATGAAATAGTAGCAGCATATACATATAGGTATAGATGTAACAGAAATTTTAAAACACTTTTTTACTTCAGGGACGTTATAATAAGATTTGTTTATCCAAAATGGAAAATTACCAGAGAACTTTCGACTGCCGTTTTCATATTTGCAGAAATAATTTACTTTTAATTATTGGTATTTATGGATACTACGTGTGAGAAAAGCAAACATGTTGGAACAAAAATAAGCAGTTGACCTTACTACAGAGTACACGAAAGAAGAAAACGACACGGCGCTTGACCACAGAACATAACGTGGCATGGGACAGCCCTAAATGAAGCAATCTTGGCAAGGCGATGGCAGACTATTCTAGTACACACCACACCTGTAGTCGATAAATCTGGTAACGCACAATTGTTGCGAGCTATTCAATTGTGCTGCTTCACGTCACAATGTCACAATAGGGCCTCGTTCGTCTTCATTTGCGATTCAGAAATAAATAATTCATAATTCACGCAAAGTCCATTAAGAACTAGGCCACGGCACCTCAGGGACAACCAACCTTACGGTATTTCTATAATGTCTGGTCCCCCGTCTAACTGAGAAATTATAAGTGCCAGAAGAGCAAGGAACCAGGGGTAGGATAGGATAGGAAGGGATTCGATGGTACGGGATGGAATGGGATGGGATGGGACGGGATGGGATGGGCTGGAATGGAAGGAAGGATGAGGCGAGAGGAGACAGAGGGTGGCTGATCCATGGAGTCACGACCGTGCAGAGGGAAGGTATCTCACTATTGACCAGTTGGAAACCAGTTCAGCTGGCATCCCACCCATTGAGGTCCCGAAATGGAGACCGTCCTACCGGAGGAGGAAAGGATTACCTCCCGCCGACACTTCTACCCTGAAATAGACCACCAGATGAGAGATGATGTGAAATAATAATCGAGATGAAATGGAGGTACAGGAAATTCGAAGGATGTAAATAATCCAACCAGCACTTGCCTGGCGACCAGGGAAAACTCCCGAAAAAAACCATAGATCAGGTAGTTCGTACATAGGAATCAAAGCCGGGCCTCCCAAATACAGGCCACAGAGGAAATTGCCTGAACCATTGCGCTCAGTAAAGACCCAGGGAGCAATATTTGCTTTCTGCGAAATAGTGCTGTATATTTTTGTTTTAAGGGAAACATGTAAGAACGTATCTTCTTATTTTAAAATGCAATAATGAGATATCCGTTGTGTTCGAGTTTTATTCTTATTCTTAAATATAGCTGATAGAATTAGTTTTAATTTTTCTCCACTACCTGGTTGAAGCAGGCATTTAAACTAAAACGAGATATATACATTTCATCTGAGTTACATATTTTCCAATTCCTTGAATAATAAAAATATTTTATAAAGTGTGCTTGTGTGTGAGTACAGTATATCTCATAAGGGAAGCAAATACCAAACTTTGGTTTAAATTTTAACTGCAGTATTTTTTGAAAGGAGCAACCCCAAGACTTTAACGTAATTCTCCCTTCCTAACTATACTTTACATAGGCAATTTTTCATTATTTTGACTTTTCAAAAATATTTGTAACATTTTGAGTGAAATGCCGTACGTTATAGATGTTACTAGGAGATATTAAATATACATCTTGAATGTTCTGCAAATAACCTGTGAAGTCCTCTTCAATCAACTATTTTCAAGATATTATTGTTGTTTAGAAGTATCAAGCACTTTACTTCCTTTTAAGTTGTTGGACGCCATTTGTGTTTGTCTTGTGTTCACACCAAGAACATAATTTCAAAACCAGCATGTAGCAATCATCTTTTCAAACATTTGAGTATCTCTTTAGCCTCCGATATCGCTTTGTACACCCTGGTATCTACAACAAAATGTTTGATCTTTAAATGCCTACCTCAACTATTATGAAATATGCTGATTTATTTTTAATTTACGTCTTCCAACGTTAGGCCTAGGGTTAGGCTATTAAAGTTAGCAGACATTCATCTTTCAGGAGAAGGGAAACACCCGGAAAAAACCCTTATGCAGATAATTCATACTGACCGAGATTGAACTTGGTACCTCGTGAACGTGAGGCAGACACGCTGCCATCTGGGATACCGAGACGGGCAAATACAACTGTGGTCAAAAAAGTTACCGACTTCAACATGAATATAGCAATATTCATAAATAAATGCTAGTGAATTTCGTTGTTCAGCTGTTGACAGTTACTCACCAAATTTTCAGCCATTTTGGACCTTCAGTTGTTATGTAACAGTCGTTTGAGTGAGTTGATGTGAGCGCTTTTATAAAAATGAACAAAATCGAGTATCGAGCTGTCATTAAATATTTGTTTTTGAAAGGCAATATGCCTACGCAAATCAAAGATGAGTTGGGTTCTATGTATGGGGACTCTGCGCCATCATTTTCCACAGTGAAATTTTGGGCAACTGAATTTAAAAGTGGTCGTAAGAGCTTGGGAGACGATGAAGGTTCGGGACGTCCAAAACTGCAACTACCAACGAATATATCGCCAAAGTTCACCAAATGGTGCTAGACGACCGCCGAATTAAAGTGAGAGAAATATCAGAGGCTACGAGCATGTCAAAAGAACGTGTTTCTCACATATCAAATCAACATTTAGACATGAGAAAGCTGTTCGTGCGTTGGTTGCCGCGTTTGCTCACGTTAGACCAAAAACGTGTTCGAATGAACATTTGCAACGCTCTGCTGGCACAGTTCAAGTGTAATAAATCTGAATTTTGGCACCGATTAATTACTGTATATGAAAATTACGTACACCATTATACCTCAGAAACAAAACTACAGTCCAAACAGTGGACTGCAATGGGGGAACCGGCTCTAAAAGAAGCAAAAACAGTTTGTTTCTTTTTTTCGACTGGGAAAATGAGGTCAGCTTTTTATTTGGGGGGGGGATAGTTATGGAGTTATTTTAATCGAGTATCTTTAAAAAGGAAAAACCATTACAGGAGCATACTACGCATCATTACTTGACATGCTGAAGGCAGAACTTGCTGAAAACGGCTACATTTACAGAAAAAGAAAATCCTGTTTCACCAAGACAACGCACCGTCTCACACCTCAGCAGTTGGGCCCGCCTCGGTCTCGTAGATGGTAGCGTGTCTGTCTCACGTTCAAACGGTCCCGAGTTCGAATCTCGGTCAGGGTGAGTTACCTGGATAAGGATATTTCCGGGGTTTTCCCTTATCCTGAAAGACGAATGTCGGGTAACTCTAAGCTCCACAGACCCCGGACGCATTGAGCATCATTTCACTCATCGTCCGATATGACTAAATGTTGTAGGATGTAAATTACAAAAAAAAAATGGATGGCGAAAATCCTCGAATTACGCTTTGAACTGCCTGACCACTCGCCTTACTCACCAGATCTAGCCCCAAGTGACTTCTTTTTGTTCCCTCATCTGAAAACTGCACTCGGAGGACAGAGATTTTCGTCAAATTAAGAGGCAACTACCTTCGTGAACAATTATTTTGCAGAGAAAAGCGCCGAGTGCTATTTGTACGGGTTACAGAGATGGGAGCATCGCTGGGAGAAGTGTGTACAGTTACAAGGAGACTATGTTCAAAAATAGAAAACAAATTTCTGAAGAAAAAAAATGTCTTGTATCTTTATTAGGTGGGATATTTTTTACAACCACCCTCGTATGTGGACTGGACTGCGCTACGGTGGGGATTCGGCAGGGAGGTCCTAACTTGGTCTATTGTACCTATGCCTTCCGGGAGGAACGATGAGACGAGAGGAGACAGTTTGACCGTCCCAAGGAGCCACGATAGTGCCGAGGGCAGGGTCCTTACAATTTACCAGTTGGAATCTCCCAGGTGGGCCAGAACAACCAGCATCCCACCTACTGTGGTCCGGAAACGGCTCTACCAGCCCGGGTTCGGAGTCTGAGACCGTCCTATCGAAGGAGGAAGTTTACACTCAAATTTCTCATTAAATTAGCATATTATCCTACCAAGCAAATATGTGGATGAATAATATTTTGGAAAAGTGTGCAGAAGTAAAGAGGTAGGTAATGTAACTTTTTTCTGCTTGGCATTTGAACTTTGGGCTTTTTGCATATATAATCAATACGCTTAGAAACAAGTAATTTCACCAACGATTTTTAATATTAATTGGAAACAAAATTAATACTTCTGAAGCGATCTGTGTATGTGCTTCATAAATAATTTGTTACATAAAATGATCCCACAACAGGGGACACTTTACATTCAGAAGTACCATTTGTCGAAAACTGGAAGCAATGCACATTGTAATAATGAACTGGCAAATGGTATACAACAAACGATTTTTTATTTTTTTTTTTTTTTATAATTCAGCGTTTTGACCTAAATCTACTTCCAAGAATCATCTTGATTCGTAACACTATGACATCATCCAGCTTATCGCTAAAGTTAGCACCGAGTTAACGCTATTTCCTCTTCACTAAGGCAAGCCAATAATGCAGCGTAGCCCTTTAGTGGCTGAATAGTCCTTTATGAAGATACAGTCAGTCAGTCACTAGTTTGAAAGAAAAAAAGAACATTGAAGGCATTTCCAGAAGTTCTACATAATGAATGAGCCAATATTAGCCATTTTACAAAATATGCAAACATGTTTAGACAAAAATCAGTAAAATTTCAAAATGAAGTTCATTAAATATATTTTAAAGACAACCGGATTGATGGAATAGAAACTTCCTCATCCCAAATGGTGTCTGCACAGGCGAGCGCAGATAGGGAAGCTCAGAAGTCAGTGATTTCTATTGAGTTACAATTCACAGGTATTTTCAACTCGGAAGTTAGAATTTGTGGGGATGCAAATTTATATGTAATAGTTACAGGATAGCACTAACTATAACAAAATACTTTGTGGTTATTTACTGAAATCATTATGGTAAACATAGAATAGAATAAGTTCAACCTATAACATATTTATTATCTTTTAATTTTCAATATAACTTTTATTGTTAAAAGTCAAAATAATTACCACATATTTACTCTTTGTTACTACATTTCTTTTTATAATTGAAAAAGTCAATCGGTGAACTATTCTATTTCACATGACAAATCTTTATTATAAGGTCAGATGTGTAAACACACAATATGGTCCATGAAGCTGAATTTCCATATTTATTTTCTCTGTAAATTATTTTTCCAGCATCAAATGCTACTCGTGAGCATTAGAAAATTATGCCTGAATGAAAGAAAGCAATCCAAGAAAACTGATCGGGTAATCTCTGCCATCTTCGTCGTTAATGTGAAACCTAATTTACTTCCAACATTTATTTATATGTAGTTCCATGCTTAGCCACTTCAGGCTTTTCTGACAGTCACTTTTAGCTACATGTCATTATCAAGAGTTGGCAACAATAAGAATAGCTGTTCTCAAACTGGACTCCCGATTTACAGTACAGTTAGAGAGACACAACTTAGAAGAAAGAAATGTGTCTCATATAAATTATTAATATTTGTTTGAATAACAATATCATTATATGTAATTCTAACTAAACAGTAATATATTCCAACAATGCAATACATATTAAATATTATATTTTTGTCCTTCCCAACTGTTGTCTTTTTACAAGGGGGGGAGAAGCTTTGATTTCTGTTGATGATTTGATTTATTAAACTCATGCTGTCCATTAAAATAAAGATCTACATTAAGTGTAAAGTCTTCGGCATGGATATTACATTTATACCTGGCTTGTAAGCATTACTTGCCCACCTCGGTAGCGTAGTGGCAGCATGTCTGTCTCACGCTCAAGAGGCCCCGAGTTCGAAACTCGGTCAGGGTGAGTTACCTGGATAAGGTTTTTCCGAGGGGTTTCCCTTGTCCTGAAAGACAAATGTCGGGTAACTCTAAGCTCTATGGACCCCGGGCTCATTTGAGAATCAGTTCACCCATTCCATTCATTGCCCGATATGACTTAACGTTGGAGGACGTAAATTACAAGAAAGCATTACTTTCCTATTACTTACTTTGCCCTTATTGTTTTCTAATAAAACTATAACAAATGACTATTAAAATGAAAGAGCTTCCTTGTGTATAGAAAATTAAATATCTTGTAAATTCTTGGATAAATGAATGGAAGTGAAATAGTATCTATTTAGTTGCAGCTTTATTTAAAGTTCTTTTAAAACCAATGCTTAAGTTTTAAAGCAACAGTTTGTTACTGGCATTTTGTTGATGTTTGAGTATCCTTAAACATTTAAATTCACTTGTTTGTTTTAGCTACACATGTGTGGTTTTTGTTTAAATTAGTTAATATATGGAAAATTAATTGCTCTTTCATACTAGCCGTGAGTAGGACAAGATCTGGAAAGCTTAAGTCAGCCTGAAAAATTCATTATCATAGCCAGGATTTTTCAGTCTGGGTTTATCCTTCCAAACTGACACTAGTCAGTTGGAGAATTTAATATCATGCTGGTACGTTGGTCATAGTAGCTCAATGGTTAAGAACAGCTGGAAGTAGACTGGAAGATCTGTGGTTCAAACCACGGTAATGGATTGAATTTTTCAGTCTGTCTCGACCCTTTCATAGTGCATCCTACACAGGGTAGTGTGAAAGAATAACTAATTTCCATAGTTAATATGTGTTTGATTGTTGCCAAAAACCCTCTGTGTGTTTCTTGAATTCATTAATTGTGAGAGGAAAATAAATTTGTCAGTTAAAAGGAAGCATGGAAACGCTGAACGCCCTTAGTTTCATTTTCTGCTACATAATAATATTTCTAATTCTGATCTTTTAAGGATGCTTCGCTAACCTAAACATTCAAGCATTTCGTTTTTCGTTTTAGTATGTGTACAGGCGTGCAATACAAGGGGCTACTTGTATATTTCCATTTTGTGCTGCAACCAAATGCGAACTGCATCAGCATGTTAATGAAGCAACGCCATTACTTAAAATGTTACAGGAGTAATTTGGCCTGTACACTTGCTGGTGTACAAATACACTTTGTAGTTCTCAGCTTGGTAGAGAAGCCAAAAGTCAATCGCAGTAAATGTCAGGCTGATATTCTACGTCAGACTGAGCCCAACATGGGAAACTACTGTTTTCTTAAGTTTGATCCACACTGTGCTAGAGAACGTAGCAGTTAGATTATAGATTTAATTTATCATTAATATGAGAGGTTTATTTGTCCAATTCATTTAGGATTCCTCAAAACATCTCGCTTGTTGTATTTCACAAATGAACATTTATTATTTTATTAATAATTACAAACAATAGGCAAATACTGGGGTTATTCCTCTTCGCTGCCCAACGTTTCTTTCATCATCATAATTTTGGACTAGGCAATGGACGGTGGAGATGCGCTTTGTGAAGATTTCTCTCTGGCGTGGTCGGACTGCTCATGGACCCATCCTCGTGAGTTCCCTGTAGCTGTCTTCTTCTATGGGATGAGCAGCTTGAGCGGTGTCAGATGTACTCAATCTAGAAACGATAGGTACGCCACCCATCTAGCCCCGTTGCCCTTCGCGCCTGTCCCTCGTCCCTTCCTCCCAGGGACAGGGTTCGAAACACAAATTACCACACTGGCCTGCACGCGGTGCTCTGTTCCAGTTTCAAGAACATCCATGATATATATTTGGGCCCAAATGACCTTGTTGTCGACGGGCCCTAAAACACCACACACTCACTCACTCACTCACTCACTCCATGATATATAATATTACCTTTGACACAACATACACATTTTAAGTTATCATTTCGATGTATTTATGTCTCTGATAACAGAAATAATTATATAAAGAAAACCAGAAATCTACTTTTTACCAAAATACAATTTCAAAACAAGAAAAAAATTATAGAAACGGCAACATACAATGCAAATTCTCCGGGATAACTGCAACAAAATATTTTGAGAAACCTATTAGCTTATTTTATACCTACTCATAAACCCATTTAAAACATTGCAAGTTGAAATAGCCCGCCTCGGTAGCGTAGATGATAGCGTGTCTGCCTCACGTTCAAGAGGTTCCAAGTTCAAATCTCGGTCAGGGTGAGTTGCCTGGATAAGGTTCTTTCCGGGATTTTCCCTTATCCTGAAAAACTAATGTCAGGTAACTCTAAGCTCCATGGACACCGGGCTCATTTGAGCTTCATTTCACCCATTTCATTCATCGTCCGATATGACTTTAACGTTGGAGGACGTAAATTACAAACAAACAAAAAAGAAAGAAATAGAGTCCCCCATATTCGTTGATATTACGGCTTTGTTCAGTTCTCATCATTTTACTTTTATTTGCATACAGCTGTGTAATGAATCTTACACGAAACAGCCTCTTCTTCCTTTCGTCCACTCCGTGGAGAGATGAACACAGGACCGCTCTTCCCTTTTCGGATGCTCACTAACCTTGAACACGGAATTCCTGTTCATTTTTACGGACAATTACAATCTGTCGTGCACGGGACTTCTCTTTTCTCTTCCGGATGACCACTGATGCTTACAGAACTCGCTAATTTATCAGCGCTGCACATTGCAGGAACAGCTACTTAGCACACTAACTGTGCCGACCATGCTCCCCAAAAGACAGTCGTAGGAACTTGATTAAGCGGAACGTGGCGAATTTCAGTCGGACGAAGGTTTCCCCGTTTATCAACTGTTCCGACCAACCTGACAAATATATCTCGCTAAAGTGTCAATTTAAATATCTTTACTGTTTAATTTTTCCTCAATCTCCTCTTCCTGCAGCCTGCACCGCTCACAACCTGAATTCACTAAGAAGGAGCAGCAGATTCATTACAATAGACCCCGATGATAGACACAGTAGCGAGACTTGTCCTTCGAAACTTGGAAAGTTTAATCTTTTCAATCCCAGCGTCCATTATAATAGACATAAGGTTTTTTTTTCTTATTTGCAATGATCTTAATGGATTTTTCTTCTATATTCTTGTTATAATGTCCTTAACCAATTAAATATATGCATTTGAGATGTTCTCAATTGTATATATTATATTATTTTTACAATTACATTATAGGGTTTTTTCTTTAGTATGAAAAAGGCTAAATCCAAGCATCTGTAGTCAAATGATACACAGTCATGACACCGATTACTTTAGTGGGCCCTCCCCATCCTTTACCACAGGCACATTTCTCTGCAGTTACCGAGACTCCAGCTTTGAGTTCACTGCGTGTCGCCATAACGATCATGGCTATTCAAGTCAGTTGCTTAAAAGTGTTGCAGACTGCCTTATGAAAACCGGTTTCGAAGTGGAGGAAGACCAGCATAAGTAGCAGAACAATTTGGGACTGACAGGATTAAGCGGATACAGTATTTTTTTTATTTGTTCCATTTGTATCCAGCCTTTGACTGCAATGGCGGTATGGGCGGCCGTTCTCCTTTGGAACATTTCGCGATTGTGTTATCTCGTAGACGTTGAGTTGTTGGTACTTTAGATTTTCTTTTTTAATCATTAGATCACGCACACATTTGCACTCTCATTCATACTTCCAGACTGTGGGGAAGATGGGAATCATCTTGGTCGGAGAAAAATCCCCACCCCCAGCCGGGAATCGAATCCGGGACCCCTCGCACGTCAGACAGCTGCTCTGCCGACTGAGCTACGGTGCTAGCCGGATTCAGCTTTGTTAGTTCAGTAAGCGCGAATTATTTGTCTTGGGACGAGCAAGCTCAGTGTTGTTGCTTGTGGTAAGTTGCTAATGTACAAGCAAGCTTAAAATACAATCTGAAAATTTATTGTGAAACTAAAGCAATAATTCGTGCAAGTTACTTGCTAGCGTATGCGTTTGCACAAATTTGTGCATCCCTGAGTGGACTTGGATTTGATCCGTGTTTGTAGCTACGACGTTTGCTAAACGGACGTGAACAATTGCTTTATTTTTACATCCTTTACAGCTTATTTTTGTAACTGTCTGGTGCGGTTTAGGGCCATTCATAGAATAGTTTGCAGTTTGTGACACAACTTTGTGACAGTTAAGTCCCTATGCATGGCAGGTTCATGTAACGAGCTGGAGTGAGCACAAGTCTGTTCTCATGGAAAATACAATGTCAGGGCTCCATTTATTTAGTCAAAATAATTACCGTTCTTTGCCAACTGCGCAGATGCTCGTTATGAAAAATGAACCTAGAGGTACCACGTGTGCTCTATATAGCTGCTCCTAACCAAGAAGTACTGTAACTCAACGTGTATTGATTTAGGTATAAACTATATCTTCAATGCGTCATAGTAATTCTGCCCTAAAGCGCTGAACCATCAAATCATAGTTGTGTATTGCAATCAATTATATAATTCTGAGGTTCTCATTTTTGTAGCTTTTGTCACAAATAATATTAGCACCTAAAGGAAATCAAAACTAGTGTGGGATTTAACTGTTTGCATATATATTTCTGTTTCTCTTTTTGTTGGTTGAGTCGTGTTGTTCTGGTGAAACCAACTGAATATTTATGCGAAAAACCAATAACGATCGCTAACAAATTAACAGATGCTGAAGAGGTGATAAAAATTTAGGATAAGCAGACGCGCTGTTTCGTAGCGTCTCTGATCAAAAGTGGTATGCCCGTCTCAGTAGCGAAGATGCTAGCGTGTATGCCTCATGTTAAAGGGGTCCCGAGTTCGGATATCGGTCAGGATGTGATTACCTGGATAAGGTTCTTTTTTCCGGGAATTTCCCTTATCCTGAAAGACAAATGTCGGGTAATTCTAAGATCTATGGCCCCTGGATTTATTTAAGCATCACTTCTTCCATTTCATCCATCGTCCGACACGACTTAATGTTGGAGGACATAAATTTTAAAAAAAATGGTATGATGAAGTAAGAGTGGGATAGTCTCTATAAAATAAATATCCAGTAAAACATCATTAGTGTCACGGCAACGGACATAAAAATTTCGGTGCAAATAGATAACAAACGGCGGATAATGTTTCACGGTAATAAAGAACTTGCATAAGCAGTTAACGATAGCGTGGCTAGTGTACACAAAGGGGCCGGCAAACAAAGATAGCTGTGATAAAGGACTTGCCAGCATAGATTAAGTTATGCTTCTGGAATGTGATAGAATATTCGGTTTCTTTATTCTTCTGGAAGAGTCTCGAATTTATTAATGAGGTATTTAAGGGGGCGAAAACTCCCCAAGAGTCAGTCACGAGAGTGGTGAACAGATGTTGTAACAGGAGAGAGGTAAACAGATGTTTGTTATTGTCATCGACCTTAGTGTTGTAGATTGTGATATGTGATGTAATTCTGCTGCTACGGAATGTATTTCAAAGCAAATAAAGAACATTTAGAGTTTCGGCAAATTGGACTTTTAATTCTACGAACCCGCAAAGTCACATTTTATTCGTAATATGTTTAACAATGTTAAAATGTCGAATTAGTAAAATATTGTTTAACAACAAAACTGCTCTAACATAATAAAATTTTAAAGCTATAATAAAACGTTTTGCTAGGTTGGTATGAATAAGGAGAAAATGGTATAGAAAATGTAAAAAATGCTACTCCCAAAAAATGTCCTTAAATTCTGTTGTTTCTTTTTTTTTTAATCAATTTCAGATTTTAGTTTAAAAGTGCATTCACTATTTTCTCCAGCTTTTAAAGAAAATGTCTATATTGTCACCCGAACGTCGGAACTCCCTATAGAACCGGCCGGCAGTAGGGTCAGACGGGAAGCATTCAGATCACGCCTACCCATTTGTCTCGTGTCACTAACTGAAGGAATGATCAAGAGAGCGGCGCAAGCCCTGTACCGTCTCTTTCCCCTTCCACCAGACGTCTCAAAACCTCGGGATAATTGTGCGCGCCGCGAACCTTCCAGAAACGGCGATCTTCCCTATATAAGGCCTGTAATTGGCGAGTCAGTTCAGTTCTTGGCGAGCAGCCGTGAGGAGCGCCCAGTGAGTAAACGGACTGGAAGACTGTGTGCGTGCATCGAAGGAGTGTACGTAACTGGGTGTGCAGAGTGGAACTGTGACGGACGAACTGGTGAATTGTAATTGTGTGCGCTACGTAATTCTGTGTAATCGGCAAGTGTTCCAACTGTAATTAGGTGGAAATAAAGAACATTTTGAGTCTGTGCAATTGGACTTTTAATTTCACGAACCCACAAAGTCTCAATATGTATTGAAGAATATTATAGAAGTGTTCATGAAAAATAGAACATTTAAAGTCGTGCCTCCAGCGTTAGCTTTCAAAATGGATTTAGCTGAGAAAAGTAACCTATTTATGAAGAAATTTGGAATAAATCTTGTTAACATACTGCGTTTCTATTATAAATAGCATGCAATTGTTCTAACAATCCTACTCAAACCGCTTAATCTAATAATGGTTTGATTTATTTTTAATATGTATAACCAGTTGCCATGCCCAAAATTTCGTGGTCTAATTCTAAAACTCTGATGTGCAGCACTAACATGATTTTTCTCTAATCCTTCTTGTACAAATTGTGTTAATGAACAACTAGCCTTCCATCTACTCCACGTGGAACAGACAGACATTTGCAGAAATATTTTGATATTGACTCACAGGTACAAAGAAAATAGGTAAAGACGAAATTTAAGCGATAATGAAATCGGTTAAGAAGGTGTCACTTGTAATAGTCCTGAAATCCCATTCTGTTTAGAGGCCAAGAGAGAAAGAGAGGAAACAAATTATCTGTTACAATTACATTTTTTTTTTTTTTTTCAAATAACAATTGTTTAAACAACTTATTCTTCTATATACTTAATATTTATCCAAATAAATATTTATAGAATTCCTTTTATTGCACATTTCCTTGGAGGTACAACGAGAGTAGGCTAAAGCGGTGGTCTAGCATTATAACGGGTTCGATCCCACCCCTGGGGGTGCGGATTTCAAGTCCCGGGTATAGGACCGGTGTCCACTCAGCATCGTGAGGACATTAAGCTGCCCTGGTCAAGAAAGCTAACTTTCCGGCGTGGGGTGTCGAGATGCTGACATCCCCTCCGCGTATTGGTGGGTTGGTAGCACTCTCTATCTTGCGCATGTGAGCGTGAGGCCGGCAGTCGTTTTGGCAGACCTTGACCTTCCATGGGCTGTCGCGCCATGGGTTATTATTATATATACAGTATGTGTTACCATACCGAGCGGAACGGCTCAGGTGGTTTCATCTGTGGCGCACTTTCGGGAGGTCCGGGTTCAATTCCCGTCACCGGCCTACCTAACCCATGGGTCTTTTCGGGGTTTTCTCGGTTCACCAAGTGAATGGTAGGTAGGTTAATTACTTTCCCCGAATTTCGTGTCCGTCCATTCCATCCTCATTATCATATCACATTATCTCCTATCTGGTGGTCTCTTACAGGTTAGAGGTCTAGGCGGATGTCTCGACGCTGCATGGCAGGATGATATATAAAACCTCCTTTAGTAGGACGGTCTCCAAGCCGACCTGGTGGGCTGTTTCTGGACCACGGTGGATGGGATGCCTGAGAGCTTCAATTGGTCAATTGTAGGGACCTTGCTCACTGCACTCTCCTGGCTCCTTGGGAGGCCGCCCTCTTCTCCTCTCACCTCATCCTTCCTCTCGGGGGTACCCCACTTTGAGACGCAGGTACAATATAGCAAGACTGTTGGCCTTCGTAGCCATGGTCACTAGAGCGTATGTCTCTAGCGTTCCCCCACGTAGAGGGTCGCGGGTTCAAGTCCCACATTGCGCATGGATGTTTATGTATATTGTGTATAGGTATGTGTAAAAATACAGAGAAGCAAAACAATGTAAAAGTAAAAAGGGCGAATACAAGGAAAAAGACTGGTTCTCCGTGCGAATCCCCTCCGTAGCATAATCCAATGCAATGCAATGTGTAAGCTGTGAAATTGTCTTCTCTAGGCATAGGTAAGAGGTGAAAAAAATACTTTCTAATTACGAAAAGTTCAAGTAGAGAAACGGGAAGTGCGAAATTGTCAAAAATGTTATTTTTCATTCTCATTAAAGTTAAATTTTTGTATATTTTCTGAACAAGAATATAGTTTTATGGTTTTACATACAATGCTTATTTATTTAAATACGTTTTAAAAATATGGGTGCATTCATTTAAATGGTAACATGGCATGTTTGAAGAAGTTTCTCTCGGAACTATTTTTTTTCTCATATATATGGCCATTTTTCTTAGCAACTATTAGAGCTAGCTGTTTGAAATTTTGTACACTTCTTTCTGATATAGAATTGCATATATTGGCCTAGAATCATGATTAAATAACTCACCATTTAAATATGACAAACATATCTTCTTGAAAAAATGTGAAAATTTTACGTTTTCATTTTTCTCATATTGAAACATTTATCCATGCAAAACCATCAGATGTATTTGTATAATTCTAATTCAATATCATGACAGATATATGAGGCTCAACTCTGAAAAATTTGACTGCTGTGCTGTTTATGGTTATTCTAATTTTGGGGCACCAATATATTTTCTTCTCTTTACTTATTAAACAAAAATTTTAAACAAAAAGTATAAAAGCTAAGATAATGAAATTTTCCATAGATATTCCCCATAGCCAGATATACGTGCCTAATTTTTTTTCAAAGAAATTCATTTAGTAATAGTTGAGAAACAGAGGAATACTTTGTCCAGGGCGGACTGACTAAGCTCCACACTTTTCGCTTCCCCAAAGCAAACCAATAACTCGGAATATCTCGGAAACCCCAACAGCAGAACTCCTATGCGACAAACTCAGTGCCTTAATGAGATCTCTTTTTTTTTGTAGTAACATTTTATCCTTCGCTTACGATGTGTCTCAATTATGAAAAAGTCGTTCATAAAGAAGTGGATGTCAGATGACATTCTTAGAATATTAAGGAACTTACGTATGTTTTATTTATCTGGAAAATATCTTAAACATGTGCTTACATCAAAATTGCTGAAGCAATATTTTGGAAAAATATATAAATTTGTGAATCATTTAAAGCATAGTTTAGCCTGAGAGGATTTTTCTTGAAAATCCTCGTGTGGCATTCATGGAGACGCTGAGTTTAAAGTAAAAACAATTAACGACTCCCAAGTTCAGAAACAAATGCAAAGTATTTTAAAAAGCAAGCCAATAATAAGAAATATTTCTGAAGTGGTCTACTCTTTAAAAAAATATTTGAGATGAATTGTGTGCCTTAACGAAGAAGATATTTACGGCTTATCGTTTGTCAGTTACGCAAAATTCATTCCAAATTAAGGAATTTCAAGGCTAATCCCAAAAAATTCCATATATACATTTTCATTATGAAAAAAGTCTATCATTTTATCCAAAATCATTAATCAACTCAATATGTGAAAATTTTCCGTGTAAAGGGTTGTTCGGGGAGGAAACATTTCCTTGAATATTTTCGTGTACCATTCCTCGAAAATTCTGAACCTAAATAATATGTGTATTTTAACCAACTTTTCCTTTTTAAGTTATTATTTATTTACCTATCTGTATATTTAATTTGCAAATTACGTTATCAATTGCTAAGATCATATCACAACATCCGTGTGCCACAATTTTGCCGCGCAGAAGTCCTTTTTACATGCTAGTAAATCTACTGACGTTGGGTTTCGCTTTAATACACTCAAGAACCCCCACACTGGAACAGATTTGAGCCCGTGATCTTAGGATTAGTGGCTGGTACCTTACAAACTGCGGCACTCAAATCGATTTTCTTTTTATAAATTATGTTGTTCACGGGCACAAAAACACTCCAGTATATGGATCATTTTCTACAAATGTTTTCTTAGTGTTCAGACGACCTAAAAACATATTTCCGGTGAAATCTCGAGTGGAATAGAATATTTCCCATACCTGCATAGTAGAGAAAATAAAAATGTGTAAAAAGTCTCACATCTTTTAGCACTTAGGTTTCTTTTACTGTGTCACATTTTTATGATTTTCCAGTCATTATAAAACCACAAACAATGAATAAAAACTGTTGACACGAAGTGTATGGTTGTACTGCACAGAATGTCTCCGCATAGTAAGTGTAGCTGTGCATTTGGTAACTTACAGAAAGTACAACCAAATTCTTCTGAGGTAAGTAAACTGAACATATTGCTCAGGTGTGGGCCTACAGTTAGTAACACTAGTAAACATAATTTTCCTAACTTAGTCTGCATAGTGGTTTAAGTTAACATACTTATTGACTCTATGTCTCTGAGAGGGAACTTGGCCTCTTGGCTTACCATTCATCTAGTGTCCCGGGGAAACCCCTTTTTTACATCAGTCTTGTCGTCCACGAACACACGACCTCCCGAACGGGGGCCAAGGACGATACTGCCTGAGCCATGCTGCACGATTACGTTTACATTCTACCGACGTAAGATATCACACGTAAGGTATGATTGTTTTATTAGCCTAAAAAGTCCAATACTTTGATACATCAATATCAGTTTTACACTGAAGCATATATTTCAGAGACATACCTCGTTTTCAAATCATATTAACTTGTACAATTTTCAGTATACTTAATAGTTGAACAAATGGAATTCTAAATGGCCACTTATAACACAATGCCGTTATTTGTGGTTAGTACCATAGTAACTTATTTTAGGTAACATTCTTTAATACTAAATTGACCTAAATGCTTCCTTCTGGAACACAGAATAGCTCGATTTTTTTATGTCCTGAATGCACCGTAATAATTCTTCAAATTGTTCGTAATTGTTCGCTTTTGCTTTTATTGCACAAATGGGATGGAAGAGCTGCGCATACAATCTACTGAGATTTTAGAGAAAGTCACGAACCTATTTTTTGTTTGCCAATCATGTTTATTAATATAATGCAGCAGGGGCGGCCGCTGAGGCATTGTATTGACGGTGCCATAAATAAATGAATGAATAAATAGATAAACAAATAAATAAATAATTAGATGGATAAATAGAGAAATAAATAAGGGTAGTTAAAATATAAATATGTGTACCAAACAGAACGTACAGGAAACGGAAACAGTTATTCATTACATCCGTACTCTTGTTACGCACAGATGTAACGAGCACAGTAAAAGTTTGATAACACAATTCATGGAGAATGTGATAACGAAGCGTTCGTGTACGATTTCGTGACAGAGAGACGGGTATCTTAAGTCCCATGCTTTACTACTCTCTAACGGATAAAGCGTAAGTTATGCAGCAGAGAAATCCCGGCACCACCTTCTGCCATAAGAAGCCGTGTATAAGCAGACATCCTAGCCCTTAACACAGGCGCTTATGAGCGTAGACGGTGCCGTTCTGGAATCGGCGCCAAGCCACGGAAAACAACCACGACAGAGCACTTGCGTTTAACGCGGCTATTCACACGAGGGAGCAGATACACAAAGACAATATTTTTTTGCGCAATTTCTATACACTTCTCTTTCTTTCGTTTTCATACAGATGGTGCCATGGTACAGCGGCACTACCTCAAAAGCCGCCCCTGTAAAGCAGTGATTCTGAAGTACCGTGCGCGGCACGCACGAAAAACAGCAACATCAAAAAACCCAAGAGTTCCCGAGTTCGAATCTCGGTCAGGGTGAGTTAAGTGGATAAGGTTTTCCGGGGTTTTACCTTATCCTGAAAGACTGTCAGTTAACTGAAAGGTTTATGGATCCTGGGCTCATTTAAGCATCATTTCGCTCATTTCATTCGTCGTCAGATACGACTCATCGTTAGAGGAATTAAGTACAAAAAGTGGAACAAATAAATTCATTTATAATGAAACCATTCATTTATTTACATTTTTAGCAACCTCAGCTTCATTTTCTCCCTCCCCTCCATTTCCATAGCCTCGTTTAACTGTTCTGGTATTATCGAGAACTTCGACTGAAACATTTGATGGTGCATTTGCTCTGAATTTCTAGGTAATATTTCTGTAGATTTTGGCCATTTTCACACACACACACACACACACACACACACACACACACACACACACACACACACACACACACACACACTTACTCTTACGCACACACTTCTACACTCTATGACGCTAGGAAATGATCTTGATAAAAGAAAATTCCCAAATCCCTCGACGGCGATCAAATCCGAGTTAAAAGTCAGCTCACCGATTCACCCAATCACGCAGGCAGTTTTCATTTTCTTTCTTTCCGAAGATAAACCAATATGATACTATTTATATACATTCTGCACAAACCGCTTTTAGCTGTTAGATAACATTTAGTTGCATTTTCCTATGAGCTGCAAAATGATTACATTATGCACTAATATGTTCAGCACAAATAAGCATATAAATTTAGGGCAGCAAGAGATCTCATACCCCAGGGAAAAAGAGGAAGGGGTCAACCAAAGAAAAGATAGAAAGAATGATGTTTATCATCCCCTTCGGATTCGACGTGAGGACAAACAAGCTCAAGCTTAGAGAGATGAAGAAAAAAAAAAGAAACACATAACTATATCGCATTCATTCAACCGTATTCTAAAATAAAACTTGTACGTAAAACATTAGCAAACTACCCTTCCTAAAAGGAACTTGATATTTCCTGGCGTCACAAATATTTTCAAAAAATACATACCTATTCTTAGACATCCAGAATATGCTTAAAATATCAATCCGGGAATAAACCCGGTCCTCTGCGCCAGAGGCAGGTACCTCGTTTTCTTTTTATTTTTATTTTTTTTTATTTTTGGTAATTTACTTCCTCCAACGTTAAGTCATATCGGACGATGAATGGAATGGATGAAATGATCTCAAATGAGTCCAGGCTCCATAGAGCTTAGAGTTACCCGACATTTGTCTTTCAGGATAAGGGAAACCCAGGAAAAAACCTTATCCAGGTAACTCACCCTGACCGAGATTCGAACTCGGGACCTCTTGAACGTGAGGCAGACATGCTACCACCACGCTACCGAGGCGGGCTACAGGTACTCTGACACTGCACTAATCGGAGTTTCAAAATTATTACAAAATAAATCAAAACACTTTGAAGAAATAATTATTTATGTATTTGCTAAAAAGCTAATGCAAAATCATATTGAAAGTGTTACTAGAGGTCTGATAGGATTACAGTGTTTTCAAAATTCACAGATTGTTGCTAAGCGATGCCAAACTCCATTAAAGGGAGATAAAAGATTAGAACCTTTGAACATCGACTTTTCAAAATATTTTTTATTTTATAATACAATTATTTATATAATGTTCTCTAAGAAAAAATTTGAGTAATAAAGATAATCAATCAGCTACTTATAACACATTTTCCACAAATTGTAGTATACAAATACTATTTCTTTGGAAAGTCATATAGTTTATAGCTATGTCTTAGTTATTATTGAACATAAGCTCGTGGAATTTTTACGCATTTATGTCAGTTGTATTTTCAAAATTGTTCTCTTAATTATTCAAGAAACAATTTATCATTGAAAGGCTATTGTAAAAACTGAATTCACGTACATTAATATATTTTTATGATATTGTAAAATATTATTACAAAAGATTATAAAAGGTTTAAAAGCAGCTGAGTTTTTAGGGATATGCTTATGTCTGCATAATGAACAACCTCAAATTTGTATTTTTTGACATTAAAATATCATACTTCAGTATAGGACTTGTTTAGATTTGGAAAAGCAGATTACTTTATATTCTCAAATTTTACAATTTTATACAAAAAGGAAGTGTGTACCAGAGCGACTCAAACTTTACAAAGATCGTTGCATTCATATGTCACGTAGTTTAAGTGATAATGGTGAATGCTTCGATTATTGATTAATATGATCGTTTACCATAGGTATAATATATAGACATGTCCACTTATAAGTTTGTGATTTTATTGTATAAAACAGCAGATCTTGAGTGAGTATAGTACCACAGTACAGTGATTAATAATTAAGCTACGTCATTCTTCTGCAGAGAAATATCAAACATCACTCAGATTGGTATATTATCTTTGATAAAGGTAAGAGAGCACGCCGATACATATTCTTTGAATTTATTTTCAGATAAACTAATAGCACCATTCATCATTACTCAGTCATTACCAAAAACCAACAATATTGAAAATTGTTTTTAATCACTACACCTGTTCCGCACAGGTTCCATTGTCCATTCATGTCATGAATTGACATTTAGTAAAAGAAGGTAATTAGAGTGAGTGAGTGTGTGGTGTTTTAGGGCCCGTCGACAACAAGGTCATTTGGGCCCAGGTAATTAGAGGTTACATTCTGTTTATGGAATAGTCTTAGTAAATTCCATTTGAGGTTGCGGGTTACTATTTGACTCTTGGCGATGAAAACCGTTTTCAAGCAGCAGAAAAGCGCCATCTTGGCGCATCTCGTGGAGAAATATCTCTGGAATCTGTTCAGGAGGGGCAAGAAGGATGAGCCCTTCGGGATATGCAAAGTCGTTATGATGAATAGCGCATACACACAGTGTTTTAGCCCGGGCAACTTTAATATTCTGTATTCTTGGACAAAGTAATAGTAGTGGTATCTTTTATTATGCTTTATACAACCTTTTCACAGTGAGGTCACAGAGAAGAAAACAGAGCAAAGAAGAGGGAAGAGAACAGGTGTAACAGTAAATACGCAATAAGAGCATAACGGTAAACCCATGAACAACAGAGCTAGAAAACAAGAGACAGCAAAGCAGAAGTGAATGAATAGGAGATATCAACAAAATGGAAGATGAAGGCATGTAAGAAAGGAAATGAGTAAAAGGAACAGAAAAAGATTAAAGAGAACAGAATAAAATAAAAGGCTAAGAAGGTGAGTAGAGGTATAAGCAGAGAGTTAATAAAGCAATGCATTAAAGCGAGGAGAGAGTGGTTAAGGAATAGCAGTTAGGAGAGGAGAAGTGAAGAGAAGAGAGGAGAAGAGAAGAGAAAAGAAGAGAAGCGAAGAGAAGAGAAGAGAAGAGAATAGAAGAGAGAAAAGAGAAGAACAGAACAGAACAGAGCAGAAGAGAAGAGAAGAGAAAAGAGTGAGGAGAGAAGAGAAGAGAGAGGAGAGAAGAGAAAAGAAGAGAGAGGAGAGGAGAGCAAAACAGCAGAAGAGAAGAGAGGGGAAGAGAAACTGAGAAGAGAAGAGAAGAGAGGAGAGGAGAAAAGAAACGAGGAGAGCAGAAGAGAGGAGAAGAGAAGAGTAGAGCAGAAGAGAGGAGAAGAGAAGAGAAGAAAAGAAAAGAGAGAGGAGAGGAGAACAGAACAGAGCAGAAGAGAAGAGAAGAGAAGAGAAGAGAGAGGAGAGGAGAACAGAACAGAGCAGAAGAGAAGAGAGGAGAAGAGAAGAGAGGAGAAGAGAAGAGAGGAGAAGAGAAGAGAAGAGAAGAGAAGAGAAGAGAAGAGAAGAGAAGAGAGGAGAAGAGGAGAAGAGAAGAGAGAGGAGAACAGAACAGAGCAGAAGAGGAGAGAAGAGAAGAGAGGAGAAGAGAAGAGAAGAGAAGAGAAGAGAAGAGAAGAGAAGAGAAGAGAAGAGAGAGGAGAGGAGAGGAGAGGAGAGAACAGAACAGAGCAGAAGAGAAGAGAGCAGAAGAGGAGAGAAGAGAGAGGAGAGGAGAACAGAACAGAGCAGAAAAGAAGAGAGGAGAAGAGAGAGGAGAACAGAACAGAGCAGAAGAGAAGAGAGCAGAAGAGGAGAGGAGAGAGAGGAGATGAGAACAGAACAGAAGAGAAGAGAAGAGAAGAGGGAGGAGAGGAGAACAGTACAGAGCAGAAGAGAATAGAGCAGAAGAGGAGAGAAGAGAAGAGAAGAGAAGAGAGAGGAGAGGAGAACAGAACAGAGCAAAAGAGAAGAGAAGAGAAGAAAGAGGAGAGGAGAACAGAACAGAGCAGGAGAGAAGAGAGGAGAAGAGAAGATGAGAAGAGAAGCGAGGAGAGCAGTAGAGAGGAGAATAGAAGAGAGTAGAGCAGAAGAGAGGAGAAGAGAAGAGAGGAGAGGAGAGCAGAACAGAAGAGAAGAGAGGAGAGGAAAGAGAGGAGAAAAGAGGACAGGAGAAGAGAACAGTTCCGGAAAACGTCACATCTTTGTTAGCGACGCTGTCAATTGTCGGTGGCTCTGTTTGGCGGAATTTTGTCCCGCAGGAGTTATTTCACACGCCAGTAAATCTACTTGGAACTGTCGATTTTAAGCACAACTTAACAGCCATCAGGATTAGCCAAGTTTAAAACTGCAGACTTGGGATCGGTAGGCCAGCCAGCCACCCATGGTTTGATTGCTGCTGTTGCTGCGTTAAAACAAGGGATTCAGCATAGGTGTCCCGAGGCCCTGTTCTGATTCCACATGTCGCTTGCGTGTGGGAACAGAACACGCCAATTATTTCCGCCTCTCTGAACCTTTAGGGACCGGTGCAGTGATCTCAAGTGTTCCACAGGGACTCATTATATCTCTGCAGCAGCTTCTCATTACTTCACCTTTGTGTATCAATGCGAAAATCCAAGCACGTCTACTGACGTCTCTATACAAACATATATTAATTCTTGTAAAAACATTGAGTTTTATTTTTTCTTTCTCGCGGACTACTAACGGACTTATCACACGGAAACTAAACTACCACCTGACAGTAAATTTCTTTCAGTTTAACCGTGTACCTAATACTACATGTTTAATTCACAGTTGGGTTCGCTAATTTTATATGTAAAATGGCACATGCTTAAAATCATTTTCGAACAATGTTTCTTTAGAATTATTATGTAAAGGTAGTATATAAGATGAACTCCTTGAGGTTATGCATGAAATAATACATGTTTTATATGAAGTCCATTTTTAAATTTAATCACAGTTACTTTTCAGAAGAGTATGTATTGGTTTAGCAAGTTCTGACGACTCTGCGCTTTTCTTGTGATTTTTTTATTCTTCGTCTACCTTTGCTTCTTCCTCTTCTTTTTCTTCTTCTTGTTCTTTGAGTGTGTGTGTGCGTGTGTGTGTGTGTGTGTGTGTGTGTGTGTGTGTGTGTGTGTGTGTGTGTGTGTGTGTGTGTGAATTTCAATCCCATATATTGTGGGAAATATATACTATATAGTATACTACATACGGCTATATACTAACTATATATATATATATTATAGTTAATAATAATAAAATGTAATAATTAATAATAATTAATTAATAAATTAATCATTATAATAAATAATTATAATATACACTAGCCGCATATATTAAATATATATGGCTAGTGTGGAGAAACGATTAATTTCCATCACTTAACTAAAATAATAAGAGTTAAATGATGAAGCCTGGGACTCAAGTACTTACGATAGTAAGTCGCCACAAACGGTGTATCTCGCATGCGAGGGCCCCTAGTGGTCTACCGAGGAAATATACGAGTCAAATGGAGAATTTAATGCCAGGACGGCACGTTGGTCATGGCAGCTCAAAGGATAAGAGCGACTGGACGGAAACCAGGAGATCCGTGGTTCAAATCCCGGCCATGGCATTGAATTTTTCATGTTGACTCTGTCAAAAGCCTTAGCCTATATACGGCTACTGTGGAGAAATGATTAATTTCCATCAATTAATTAAAATATTGTGGGAAAGTTTTGATTCATTGTGAGATGGAATTTAATGTTCACTCAAAAATAACATCATTTTACTTGTCTACACGTACCTAATAGGTACCACCCAAAAATGTGATATCGAGATTTCGCGAAATAAAGGTTTTGAAACTCCCTGAATAAAAAAGATATAAAATAAAAATATCAAAAGATAAAAGACTCAAAAATACAAAAGTCATTCAGAATGAAGGGGACTTCAGAAACCTTTCCCGAAAGCCAAAATATGCATTTCTGTTGTCACGTAAATATTTAAAAAAAATTGTATTTCAATCAACAACTTTAAACTCATTTTTAAGAAAAAAAATCGAAAAATCTTTAATGTAAAGAGTAGTTTGAGGTGGAGGTGATTTGTAATATCAAGTTTGGTATTTATACTCCGATTACTTGCTTTTAAATATGCTATTCAAAGACGCAGAGATACATACACAGATATTTTAACAAAAAAAAAATTTTCTCTTTTATTTATTTATTTTCTTTTATTTATGGATCTCAAAAGATGTATCTGGACTTCGAATCGTTGGATGGAATATCGTAGTCCTCTTCCTACGTATATTATGTAGTGAAAATTATTTTGTTCTAAGTTGTGTCGCAAACTCAAAAGGCTAACACTAGCGAGAGACTCATCATTTTCATATTAGCGTCATTAATATTTTCATTTTCATTTGTGATAATTAAACAAACTGGCTGCTCTCATTTAATTAGCCGCTGTTTCATATTGCGCCAAAGAAGTAGGTCATTAATACACCTGTATCGGCCTACTAAAATCTGGGACATAAGAAGCGAACTAACAGAAAGGAACATCTAGGTGTGTGGGCGTCGCCGGCGTCTCCATAAAGACAGGTGTGATAAGAAAACGTGGGACAGCCTTGAGTGATGCTCTCTGGGGACTGCCAAGTCTTTACGATGACGCAAGTTCCGGCCCTGGCTTCGAGTACTGCACATCGTCATGGCTAGAATTTGTACTTCCGTAAAAATTTATTATCTGCCTTATGTATCAGAATGAATCAAACAATCCATTTTGTATAGTAAAAGAAAGATATTCTTTACAGTATGAAAAGAAACATTTTATGCAACCCTATCATTATAATTCGTAGGAAATACAGAAGCAAATTGGCATCCGATTGACAGAAGAGAAAACGACTTCATAAACGAGACGTCCGCTTCCCTCCCTAATTGCATTTGTTATTTACCTGACGAGCTGAAGAAATAAATAAGACACCATTTGCAAACGTTGTGTTTCTTGGAGAGAAGTGAGCAAGCGTTACGGACTGTGATGTAAGTTATTATCACCATATCATGGTAACTATTTATCATCATTTTATATTTAATAATATACAGACAATTCATCCCATATTCGTTGCTCATAAAAAAGAATATCACAAAGTGACTTCATCTTCTCTCTCTCTCTCTCTCTCTCTCTCTCTCTCTCTCTCTCTCTCTCTCTCTCTCTCTCTCTCTCTCTCTCTCTCTCTCTCTCTCTCTCTCTCTCTCTCTCTCTCTCTCTAGGTCAGAGTACTGGTATTACGTCGTTGCGAGCGATAGGAAGCATTAACATAATAAAACAATTGAACACGCTATAGAATTCAACAACCTACTCATAATGGCAGTGTTGCATAAAGTTGGCACTATTTCAATGATTATCAAATAACCATTCCAGGTAGGAAATGTCTTGAATTAGAACCAATCACAGCTCAAAATATTGCTAATTTTATTCGATTTAACGTTATAGTTTTTTCTTCTTTTTTCTCGTTTTATCCCCTCGACGAACTGCGTTGTTTTATCAGTATGGCCAATTGTTTCACAAAACTAATCGCCATTACACACAATTGCCATTATACTGCAGTTCAATAAAAGTTCATTCACTGGTGCGTATCTATTACACAAATTAAAATACTATATTTTTAATTTTATTGTGACTTTGTGGGTTCGTAGAATTAAAAGTCCATTTTGCCGAAACTATAAATGTTCTTTATTTCCGTAGCAATTCTCACGTAACAACATTACATCACATATACAACACAATGTTCCAAAGTCGATGACAATAACAAACAGCGTTCAGTTTACATCAGTTCTCGTTACAACAACACTCTCAGCTGTTCTCTGCTTACCTGTTCCGCGACTGTTTTACAACTGTCCGCTGGCGGGTCACAATCGCTTATATATCTCATTTATAAATTCGAGAGGTTTCGAGTACAAATAAGAAACCAACTTTTCTCTGTCAATCACGATATCACTAGAACCTTCCAAACGTGAAGTACTATCTGTGCCGGCAAGTCCTCTATCTTAGCTATCTTTATTTGCCGGCTCTTAGTGAACACTAGCCGCGCTATCGTTAACTGCCTATGCAAGTTCTTTATTACCGTGAAACACTATCCACGCGTCTGTTATCTATTTGTGCCGAAACTTTAATGCCTGTTGCCGCGACATTATAATAATGCATTCAGTAACAAATTTACAAGTTAGAATAACTGATGTGTCAAAATGTGTCCATTAAGTTTCCTCCGTTTCATTTGACAATGGTGAGGACAGAATTCAGAAATCTCAACCTTGATCTTTTCGACTGTTGCCGAAAATTAGTGCTGGATTAGATATTTATAGCTAAAAGTCTATGTTTACACGAGTAATTACTGATATTCTATATACACGTTTGATAGGTTATTTGAATTTTTATCATGTTTATGATATAGCTCTATTACGTAGTACTCGAGCATCAGAGCTTCCATGTGATATTTGAATAGAAAGCGTCTGCTGAATTGAACTAATATCAAAACAGTGCAGTTCAACGTGCATTTACACTCAATTGTCTTCTAATGATGAATATGTAGTTTTAGTATTATGCGGCTATGTTTTCAACTTAATTAATATTTATTGATATTATGGCGGCTGTTGCGTAAGAAATTTGTAGTTCATTGGATTGAACTTGTGAACTATAAAGGTTAATAAGGCAATTTAATATTTTAAGTGTATTAATTAACTTCTCTAAGGTATAAAGTTCTAAGACAGCAAAAACATAGGATTGAATAACTGAACACGTTTGATATCGTGCACAGTTATTACCTATCTTTACTTTTTACCACTATTAAATTAAAGTGTATACGATAATTTAAAATCCACAGCGTTCAAATCTCGTGTTTAAATCTAAATTTGCTACTCTAAACTTGAACAGACACGGTGTGAGAGTCTTGCGCAACTTGGTATGACCTAATTATCTTATGGTGCCAAATATGTACGGACCATGTGCATTTGAGGTCGAGCACAGTTTTACATTATAATACCCTCAAATCACAAAAAAGCATTTATAAACCATTCTTACCATGGTGCATTGGGTCCTGCATGCTGACATACAGGCACTGAGGAGCAAGCAGTATGCATCCTCTTACTTCTACCACCGTGAAATGAATAAAAAGTCGCCCTAAAATTTTCTATTTCGAAAAAATAATCCTTTTTGCAGTTAAATACTCTTGAGAGTGGGCACACAGCAAGAGCATTGAGGCTGAACCTCAGCCTGTCAGCAGCCGCGGACGTATATACGTCTCCATATTATTTACTACAATTTTATGTCAACGCCAGTAGGCGGTAGCACTCTACGCCAAACACAGGTGCCCTACACAAGCGTAGAAATGTCTACAAATTAAATTAAATTATTTATTATTATTATTATTATTATTATTATTATTATTATTATTATTATTATTATTATTATTATTATTATTATTATTATTATTATTATTATTATTATTATTATTATTATTATTATTATTATTATTATTATTATTATTATTATTATTATTATTATTATTATTATTATTATTATTATTATTATTATTATTATTATTATTATTATTATTATTATTATTATTATTATTATTATTATTATTATTATTATTATTATTATTATTATTATTATTATTATTATTATTATTATTATTATTATTATTATTATTATTATTATTATTATTATTATTATTATTATTATTATTATTATTATTATTATTATTATTATTATTATTATTATTATTATTATTATTATTATTATTATTATTATTATTATTATTATTATTATTATTATTATTATTATTATTATTATTATTATTATTATTATTATTATTATTATTATTATTATTATTATTATTATTATTATTATTATTATTATTATTATTATTATTATTATTATTATTATTATTATTATTATTATTATTATTATTATTATTATTATTATTATTATTATTATTATTATTATTATTATTATTATTATTATTATTATTATTATTATTATTATTATTATTATTATTATTATTATTGGTGTCGATGCAGTTGTATAGTTTTGTTTAATCTTAGCGGTAGCATTTATTCCACTTCCATGAGTGTCTGAATTTAAAACGCTGAGGACACGTTGTATATACAAAGCTGCTACTGATTGCTACATTAGGTACATATAGAAAATAAAGATCACTCTCTGATTATATTCATGATAATTATTTTATATGCTTTGTTTAGCACTTGCTGAAATATTGTTATGCTGGCTTTTTGAGACCAAACGTCCAATTTTGCACAATCCCCAAACTATTAATTTTGAGAGCATGTTAAAAAGTAAGGTATTCCATAATGAATATGATAATAAAGGATGAAGAATTGATTAATCATTTATCTATTCCTTTGTTGTACTTTAAAAACAACTTTAAACTCTTCTTTATCTTTTTCGAGGGAAAACAATGCACGAAGACATAAAAATAAAACGATAAAACTGGTCGAGCGGACAGCCAATTGATCCAAACAAACATTTTTATCCTGAAGTGGTCACCAGATAAATCAGCTAAATAGTATGCAATATCTCACTATTTTTATTATATCAATAGATTTACAAACATCGTTTAATTTATATACATAAAATAACAATTTGAATGGAATTTCAACTATTTCGCGATTTAAAATAAAAATCTGTAAACATTAAATGAAATTGTTTATTTCAATATAGTAAAATATTAACTAAAATTTAACTTTTCTGCAAAGCAACTATCAGTCATGACTACTCTTATCTTTTTCGCCGTCTTCTAAACTTTATAAAACAAAGGAAAAATTTTCTTGTGAAATATCTAATATCTTTATTGATACTGTTTTATTTTTGTTATAAAAAGTGATAGTATTACCCACCCACAGCATTTTGACAGTATCAAGACTAACAGAAATAATATGAATTTCGCAGTTATAGATTTATACACATAAAATCTATGAAGTATTAGAAAATGATAAAGTGATAGAAAAGTTTCATTTCGTTTCATTGGTCAAAATTGCTACAAAATTGCAAATCAGATAGACGCCGAGGCGGGCGGGGAACCAGCTCTATAAATGCCCATGCATTTTCTACCAACCAGAAGCCTGAGAGTGCTCCGTTAAGGTATCTTTGTCTCTCTGTCTTCCCTCCCATCTGTTCACAACAGGATCTTTCTAGTTCAAGATATCATATGCAAACTGTTCTCCGTGCTTACTTGATGGCTTTCTTCGCTTCATATCGATGTTCCCTGGGCCTAACGGTGAGAGAATTATAAAAACATGAGCGTTAGTTGTCGGCCATAGTTTCGCAATCAAGGCTCTTCAACTACGCACTCTACTACAACACCCGTCATGTCTTTCCTTGTACTTTAATTGCAGGGTACCTTGTAGGGCAGGTTTCTAAATAAGTGACTGGTATTTCCTTATTAGCCTTATTTTGATAGCCTAATGTTGGTCGTCCTTGTGTGGTGTAGCAGCCGTTTAGATGTAACTTCGCACATAACTACAGAGTTTTCTCTCTGATTTATGAACTGCTATCGCTCACCTCACCTGTTCACATAAACATACATTAGTTTTCTCTATATGTGGAGATCCTAACATAATGTGGGATGTCGCATTCATAAAATCCCATCCTACATCACTTCCTGGCTTAGCAACGTCATTCCGAATCTCTTCTTAACTAGATGTATAGTTTTCCTGTTTCTATAGCAGTCTGGAAAGCAGTAAAAGTGTTCACCCAGCACAACAGGACCCATTAAGTCAGACTTTGATCTATTATTCATTTCCATCTCTTACGCTAACTTGGTATTTTCTCTTATTTTTTAAAAGTTCTCCAATGTGTCACATCGGACGATAAATGAAATGTGGGAAATGATGCGAAAACGAGCCTATGGTCCATAGAGCTTAAAGTTACCCGACATTCTTTCGGGATAAGGGAAAAACACGAGTATAAATACCTTATTCAGATAACTCACTCAGACCGAGATTCGATATCGAGGCTTCCTGGATGTGAGGCAGACACTCTACTCATACACTACAGAGGAGGGTGTGTTATTACTGGTTTCATCTCACCATAAGAAATAAAGGTCGTGATAATCGAGCAAGGTGGCCTCACAGTAACATCGAAACTACAATTCTACAGTTTCTGGATTCGATTCCCAAAGCCGGGCACTCTAACCTAGTTTTTCTGTTTTTATTTGGTTAGCAAGCCGAATGCTGAGACGTTTTCTCTTCTACCCAGAATTTTCTTTCACTTATTTTCTATCATTTCACTTCCTCTTCGTGTTTCAGGTGGGCTTAGGTGTTACAGTGTATGTCGGTGTTAGACAAATAGCAAAGATGCCTTTCTCGTTAAAAAGTGCCTCTCTGATAGCGACCTTCTCTCAGCAGCGCGCTGATGTGACCGGGTCATAAAGCTTGGAATCACTGGGGACCTATAGCTTCCTGCTGTTTCTTCACCTAATCAGTTCCTCCTAAGGGTGGTAAGCACAACAGATCCGCTTTGGGTTATGTGCAAGATATCCTGCCATACTCATACACATCGTAACCGCATGGACAATATCTGAACCAAAGACGCCGAAAATGAAACAATAAGCTATCAGAAGTCATGTCCATTGAAGTGGATATATAGGTGAAGGTAGATTTATGCCACACGATGCGGCGACATATTTGAAGTAGGATTCGTTGTCGTGAGGTCCACGCCCCACAGGCGCGAACGGTTTCGCGTTTCCCTCGGTGTGGCGACGCGTAGAGAAGCCAAACCTTACCTCAATGTAGAAGCGATGAGGTCGTGAAGATGATGGTCTCGAAGATTTCTGTAAATTTTCCTTCCGGTAGCTGCGGCGAGCAATGAGATGTGAAACCTCAATGTCGTGGTATCGATTCAAAAGGGATTTTGCGTTTGGGCAACTATGAAATAAAATTATGAACACCGTTTCACTTTACATGTATTTATTTCTCGACATCTTTTGCTTCACAAACGACTTTTTCACTGGTATAGCACTTTACTAACTTTTACTTTTCTCTTTCGCTTTGCGAATGATGCAAAGGTTTTCCACTTATTTTATTTCTCGTCACGTCGCGTACTCAGCGTATATTTTAATCCTTTATTAAACGTTAATGAACGATGAACTCCACTAACTTCCTATAGTTTTCAAGAGCCTTTACCCAAAAACACGTCTACACGCTTCGAGAGTACAAGCAATGAGAAGAAAAAATTTTAAGTATAAAATTATTGGTTATTTTCTCTCTTTCGTTGCTAGGTTACCGAAATACTAAATTTTGATTGGTTCGACGACACAATTTGTGTAGATTTAGTTTCCGGAATTTTCTTAATTTGGTATTTTAATAAACCTAAGCATTTGTTGCATCATCTACATGGCCTGCTTGGTTATTCATTTACATTGAATTTCAGATAGCCATGTTTACTTTATATGGAATTTTAAAATATATTTACACACCAATATACAATATCAGCTTTACCATTAAGAACAGTGAAATGTGTAAATTTTATTTTATGTATGAGATGTTCAATTTTAACTTTTTTCGGTCTGAGTTAGGTATCGCTTAATACTCTCGAACAACAAGGAGATTATCCCTATGGTCACACCTGTACGCGCTTGAGAGTTTGATGGCCTCATCTCTGCTCTATGTATTTTCGGGTACTTCCAGAAAATCGGGTATAGAGGAGTATAGCTGGAAGTACCGGAAAATGAGCTCAGAATATATAAGAACAAATAGGCATAATAACACAGCATTGTACGGGAGGGATTGTGTACCCTGAAGGAGAGCAGTCTACACAACATATGCAAGAAGCACCGTGCCTGCCTCGGTAGCGTGGTGGTAGCATGTCTGCCTCACGTTCAAGAGGTCCCGAGTTCGAATCTCGGTAAGGGTGAGTTACCTGGATAAGGTTTTTTCCGGAGTTTTCCCTGATCCTGAAAGACGAATGTCGGATAACTCTAAGCTCTATGGACCCCGGGCTCATTTGAGCATCATTTCACCCATTCCATTCATCGTCCGATATGACTTAACGTTGAAGGACGTAATTACAAAATAAAGGCACCGTGCCCCGCAAGCGGCACCGAGCTGACTAGGGATGTCCAGCAGTTACTTGCAAGCTGTGGTATGCGGCACCTTCTAGTCCTGAGTTTTGGGCGTTGCGGTTCTACTCCGCAGCAGATTTTTGGTGCACGTGGTTTATATTCAGCAGGAATTATAGCATCAAATTGTCAGGTGTGTTGCAGTGTGAGCACAGTGGTAGTTTCCCTCTAAGAAACTGATTTTCCTGAAAAATATTGTTTGAAACATCAGTTAAATAGGATCAGAACAACTAGACTGCATAATGTGTAACTTAATAGCTGCAGACATGCTTCTTTAAACACTTGCATCTTCGCCAAAAACAACGATAAATGTCTTTCCCTGACATTTATTCTACACATTAAAGGCAGTCGATGTATTGCTTGCATAAAAGGCAGGTATATTTAGTCCATCCTCACGAAACTACACTTTCAAAAACGTGCATTCCACCTGTAAAGCTATTTTGAGTAAAAATGATAAGTATATGGTAAAAATAGCTTCAAGTGAAAGCGCTCTCGTTGACTCCATTTCTACTGACCTCCGGTACAGCCACACACTTCTCAAATGCGTGTTCTAAAACCAATTCTCCGTTCTGTTAAACTGTTCATTTCGTATTTATTTCTCCTTGAAATTAAATAGCTCTATCAATGGCTATTGGCAGGGAATATGCTCTCTGTAAACCTCTGACCTCTGCATCGGTGCAGTCTACGAGTTCCGTCCCTCTCAGGTTAGAAATGGAGCCCTTGTAAGGGCTGCTACAGTTAGGGAACCCTGGCTTCTACTGTCATATTTCTAAGGTCTGCCCTACTTCAGTATCCCCTCATCCCATTCCTCATCACATACAGCACATAAAAAAGCCTCAAGACTGATAAAGAAGCCTTTAAGCAAAATTAAGCAGACTTTCACGTCCAATATAAAATGGGATCACAGAAGTTACAGAGCGACTATAAATAAAATCTCAATTTCAGTTCTAGGTAATTAGACATGAAAAAAGATCCAGCAGCGTTCTAGATATTAGTTATTTCATAAAGAAAGTCAATTTTATCTTCACATCAGTAAAATAAGAAAAGATGCTACATAAAATTATTTTAATCATCAGCCAGCACACAGTGGCAACATCTTGCAGCTGACCTCTTTTGAGTGCAGCAGCAAGAGTGACACGTAAAACGATATTTTGATTGTTTTTGAACGTGTGCAATATTTACTGCTCACAGTTTCCTGGCTTACGTCCACCTGGCAGGATAAGAACTGGATGCACCACACAAGGGATTCCGTTACTTACGATGACAACATGACAGTGATATGGCGGAACACAAACTACCCAACTTCACTTGGAAGTCTACTAATTTTTTACACTCGCTTTCTCAGAAGCTATTGATCAAAGACATCGGTACTTAAGAGCCGACACTGCAGCAAGAGTATTTCAAAAGGCTAAAACTAAGGTGTCTAAATGTATTATAGTGGAAGTTTTTATAGATCTTAGCGATCAAATGTACATCACACCGTTTCGGCACACCGTGGTGTGCCACTGTGCCATTGTACTCGTATTTGTGACACTATGTCAGGCTACCTGTCCACTGATCGCTGTTATTGATGGAGTATCTCAGAAATTTACTTCTGCCTGAATTAACTGATAGGGTGAGCTTTGAGTTTATGAATCTGCATATGGTTTAGCATGACTAAGATAATTCGTTATGAACCTTCAGCTGGAATATGGAATGGAAGTGAATTTACCCGTGTGCTTGTACGTGTCACTGATAAATCTGTTAACTAAATCTATCTCTATTAATATTTAAAACACAGAAATTTTGTTTGTGTATGTAGGATAATCTCAAAATCACTCAACCTATTTCGGTAATTCGTTTGGTACTGAAAACTCCAATTCGTTCTTAAGGATATGGGACTTCTACTTTAATTTAACAAATTGTTAAAATATTTAAAAAGATTTACAGAGCCCTTGTACTTGAAGACAAACACTTTGTATGAAAGGGTAGAGCCAGAATGAAAAATTCAATGCCATAGCCGGGATTTGAACCACGGATCTCCTGGTTTCCGTCCAGCCGCTCTAACCATTTGAGCTACTATGGCCAACGTGTCAACATGACATTAAATTCTCCAACTGACTCGTGTTTCTCCCGGTAAACCACTAGGAGTGGTTGTACCTAATAGTGGTCCAAACTATAAAGCCCGGGCCTTAAAGTACTTACAGCATAGTAAGTCGTCATTACGGTAGTTGTCTCATGTGTTTATGAGAACTCCTAGTGGTTTACCGGGAGAAACACGAGTCAGTTGGAGAATTTAATGTCATGTTGGCACGTTGGCCACAGTAGCTCAAATGGTTAGAGCGGCTGGACGGAAACCAGAAGACCCGTGGTTCAAATCCCGGCTATGGCATTGAATTTTTCATTCTAGCTCTACCCTTTCATAGTGCGTCCTACACACGGCTAGTGTGAAAGAACAATTAATTTCCAAACACTTTGTAGTCTAGAAGGACATGCTTGCGAAGAAGGCCTTGATTTGATTGGGAATACCATGGAATGCATGTGTTATTCATATATATTTCCAAAGGACAGTAATGACTAGTGAAATTTGGCCAGTTTATCTCAGAAGGGTTTCCAACTGGAGAAGAGAACAGATCAGTTGCGAACAAGGAGGCAAGTGCAGAAATTACAGCTCCTGGTTCCAGCGAGCATTTAGAAATTGGGCCCTCGTAGCAGCAACTCAGGAAATATGGTACTAAATTTGCAAACACGAGACGTAATAAGTGATATCTACAGATTTATGAGAAAGGAACAAAGTTCTGAGTCTGCTATGAAAATCTGGGAAAGGGATGTCAGAGGCAACAGGTGTGTCTGATATCAATGTTAGGAGAATTGTTCAAGAAACAAAAATAATTGATTCTAGAACAACGTCCTTTTTAACGCCAGGTAAATAAGGTTCAAAAACATGCACAGCATTTAATTTGGATGGTTTCAATGAAGAAGGAGTTAAGAGAATTATGCATAATTTTTAAATCACAGAAAAATCAAGACCAACTCTGAACAAATTACTTGTAAAACTTCAAAATTCTATTGACCTCCAAAGCACTGTTTCAACATCAAGGATTTAGATAGGAAAAAACCAAGCGCAACAAGCAAAGTTTAATGAAATATTGTACTATACGGGCCAAAAAGGCTTAAGTATATGATGTCCAATAGAAGGTCGTAATACAGTTTATATGGATGAAATATATCAATGCAGCACACAAAGCCATGTGCCTGGAGTGATAATTGGGATCTGGATTTGTATATAGAAATTGAACTGTTTTTCCCGTAATATGTACATACCTCAAAACAGTTAGTTAGTTACTAACACTCCCCACATGGCAACCTTGGCCTTCGGGGTAACCTCACCCCACCAAGTGATGACCGGACCCATTTCTCAGGTGGAGGCACCCAGAGGGCGGTGTCCATTACCTCCGATGATAGGGTGATAGTGAAGATGGCGGTGAGGTGAGAGGACCTACAGTTTTTACCGTGGACTCCGAACCACGTTGGGCATAGGGGATACTTCACGTGTGCCAGACAGAGGTGAAGGTGTGGATAGGGCCGACTTAAAATCGCCAACCCCAGAGCCGGGAATCGAACTCGGGACCCTTAGAACGGGAGCCGCGAACGAAACCACCGCGCTACCCCGGCGCCCTTACCTCAAAACAGTTTAATATGCAATTTAGGTCCAAGAAGATTATTTCTTAGATTTTATTTCACATAAAAGGTTTGAATAAATATCTTTTACATTTCTCTCATAATCGCATATTTTAATATCACATATTAAATACGTATATATCTTCTGTAATTTTTACAAGTCCACATACTTTAAAGCTTAACCCATCGTAGTTTTTAAAAATTATTCGAGCATTCCGCCTGTGGGTACTTACACTACTTGCAGCATTTCTAAAATTCAGAATATTATCAGGGATGGTTTTAAGGAATTCAGACGTTACATCCTTTTTTGTGAATTTAGTGGGATGCTCGATAGTGTACGAATTTACTGTTATAAGGGATAAAAGGTAACTTCCGCTATAAAAATCCTCTAGATCAACATACAATAATTTCACTCAGTAAAAGAAATATATAGTTCCTCGGTTGTGTTTACAAAGATCATTATGCAACGTCAGTTAGCCAGTAACTCTTATCATAAAGATAGATAATGTGTGTGTTTGTGTGTGTGTGTAATATCAGAAACTGTTCATTGGTCATGACTCGTGATTCATCAGTATCATCACTGTGAACATAGCTACTAAATATCTCCAAGACATTTTAAATTGTGGTTGAAGGATGCGTTCATATTTAATTGTCATCCAATATACCAGGCTTTATTGTGACCGCAATCCCTTACTGCATGAGGGGTAAAACAGGAAGCTTAAAAATGTATTCGAAAACTTTGTGGCACTAACTTTATTGCTCAAATCACCCACTTCCTTCCAATTTCGTTGAACACTGATGTCAACACACCTTAATGGTATGGTCTGCACAATACTTTGGAAAATTGGATTTGCGACCTCTGAAAAGGAATGTTTACACATCTTTTAAGATGTTTTGCTACGTTATTCTCAACTCTTTACATGCCAATATTCACCATTTGAAACCTTGAATAAAACAATGTACATTTGGGCTGCAGAAGCCAAGGAGAATGAGCAGCTTTTAAAGAAAACATGTTCAACATCTAAGTACACATCTAGGCCACATCTCCAGCACCACTCCTATGTGCAAGTTTGCTCATCTCTCAACTAGTGGTCTCTTACAATTCATCTTTAATTGATGAAGCATTCTAAGTATAATAAATAAATAAAAGTTGTATCGAACCCAAATGACCTAGCTGTCTAAGTGCACTTAAAACATTTTATCTACCTTGCAACATCAGGTAGATAATTATATTAATTATTTCTTACTAAAACTATCAATTTAAACAGTTCTTTTATGTTGTTTCATTAAAAATTTATTTTAATTATATTGGATAGAAAACACATTTTATAATAACAGGTGAAAGTATAAAAGTAATTTGATAGAAGAAAAGAAAATTGAATATTAATCATATTTTGATAACAACGAAATTAATGTAAATTAAGAATAAATATTATTTTGAATGTTAAATGGTGATTTAAAATAAAAGTTATAAAAATATTATTGAATCTAACAACGAACATAATTATAATTGGCTGTGACGTGGACTAATGGTGAAATGTTGACTTCCATAGCAACAGAAAGACCAGTAAATCGAGATTGGCTAAAGCTTCTTTCTTCTACGCTCAACCGTCGTAAAGAACAGACATGTGTGTAAAGGTCGATAAATGTGCAGAAACCGACACAGTGAATAATAACATAGCGAAAGCTACATAAGTGACGTTAAGTAACAAAAGTTATTGTTTATTAAGTGTTTAAAAGAACTGTTTCAAATGATTTAACTAAATTAAAATATAATTTGGAAAAGCAAGTATAGAAAAACGTATTTCTTCTTCACTCAAATCCACCGTCACCTCTCTTCTGCAACCGCACTCTGAAATTGGATCTAGTGTCACTATCCATTTCAATGAAAACACAATGTTTTGTTTCTTTTCCTTTCAGATACTGGTATCTTAGTGCAGGATTTTTAGCACAAAAGAACTTGTTGCCATTGTTTGTGCACGGGTATGCGGATTGTCATATGAAGACGCCAGAGCGGAATTTACCCGTAAATTCCACAAACTAGCCCCATTAGGGGCACCCATTCGTCTGCTTGTGAACAAATTTAAGCGTACCGGCAGTGTGTGTGTGTGTGTGTGTGTGTGTGTGTGTGTGTGTGTGTGTGTGTGTGTGTGTGTGTGTGTGTGTGTGTGTGTGTGTGTGTGTGTGTGTGATGAGACACGTCCTGAAAGACCACGCGTCTTGACAGAAACAGTGCAGCAGGTTCAAATTGCCAGAGATAGGAGTCCGAAGGCATCAATTCGACGCCTCAGTAGGGAATTGAACGTCCCTCGCAACACAGTGTGGAAAATTCTACGTTTCACTCTACGAAAACGTCCGTATCACATTCAAGTTCTGCACCATCTTGAGGACGAGTATTTCGCCTGTCGTCGGGCAATGTGTTATGACCTCCTGGAATGTGTAGAGAATGAGAATTTCATGGACAACATTTTATTCTCCGATGAAGCCACTTTCCATGCCTGTGGGAAAGTGCACATACACGACAGCCGAATATGGGCAGATGAAGAACCACATGAGGTATCGGAGTGGGAACGTAATACACCGAAAATCAATGTTTGGTTGGGTATGACCAACGCAAAACTGTATGGCCCATTTTTCTTTGCCGAAAGATCAATAACAGGTAGCATTTACCTCAACATGTTAGAACTGCTCCTTGAGCCGCAGCTTCAAGAGGATGGCATACTGGATACAGTTGTGTTTCAGCAAGATGGTGCGCCTCCACATTTTGCAAACATCGTCCGTGATTACCTGAACAGAACCTTTCCAGGGAGATGGCTAGGCAGAGGTTCACCTCGGCTATGGGCTTCCCGTTCACCGGACCTTACTCCTTTAGACTTTTTTGCATGGGGGCACATCAAATCTAAAATGTACACTAGCAAAGTGAATGGTCTGCCTGAGTTACGGAATCGTATCAGGAAGCAGCAAGTCGAATTACGGTTGGCATGTTACAGTCTGCATTTCGTTCCACTACTGAAAGATGGCGTATGTGTTTTGAGCTAGATGGAGGTCATGTAGAAGGGCACTAGAATATGTGTAGGCTAACACTTCAAAATAATATTGATTTTTCAATCACTGTCTTCCTTCAATGAAATGGATAGCAACTTTAGAGACACCCTGTGCAATAGCAGCCGAATCCAGCTTCAATATAATCAACGCGGAGATCATCGCAATATCTCATTTCCATCTTTAAAATCCTATCGCACAGTCTTATAGAGATACAATACAGCTGCAACAGGATTTTTATTGCAGAGGCGAATTTTCATCTCGCCATCATGTTGGTAAAACCATTTGAAGCCGTTTGAAGTTTTTGTCGAAAAGATTTTTTTTTTTTAAATTAATCGATTCTTATTGCCCCTGCAGCTAGCATGGAATTTCTTCTCAGACTTTCCGTCCCGGATAGATGTCGTAACTCTATAAAGATTTTCCAGGATTGGATGTTGGGGAAAAAAATAGGTAATATAATTTAAAATATTCTGATAACTGCATTGATTTTCAAAATTAACAACTTTATATAGTTGTTTTAAAATAAACAGAGTATTAGAATTACACTGTTGCAATAATTTTTTCAATAAATTCTTCTCTTTCGAATGATTTAACGTCCTATAATTTCTCTTTTCGCATATCTAACTTCCACCAAGTCCAAGCGTCTAATAATCTCATCTCCTCTAGGGACTATTGATTTTTCTCACCGTTGCCCTTAACAACCATTTCATTGTATTTAAAGTTTGCATTGCATACTTTCCCTTTTCATACACTGTTTAAATATTCTCATTGATTTGTCACACAAACTGTTCAACACTTCCATTCAATAAATAAATAACATAAAAAATCTTGCTTAGTTAATAAATATTTTTCCTGAGACTTAAATGTATTACTAATAATCAGTTTTAAAATACTGTCTCATAGAATAGGTGAAAGCTAATTTTGCGTTTACGTATAATATATCCACAATTTTAAAAAAGACTTTACCATTAAAATTGTATTCTTGTTGCCGGTATTTCCATGAATATAGTTCAGTGGATTCGCTTTGCCTGCCCATCTATTACGTGATAAGTACAAATACCTGAGTACAGAGGTACGAACTTCAGAAAATCATTAGGGAGGGTGAAGTCCATAAGTCGCTTCACCCCTACACTGATTTGTCAAAGGCGTTTTCACTCTGGTGGTCTGATCCAGATGGATCTTTCCCTACATCTAAACTGAAACGATATTTCGATATACAGAATAATGAAAGACAATATGAAACACCTCCGACGCCTCCCGCATCCTCCTCAGGAGCTTCACTCTGAGGAGAGGCACCGAACTGACTGCCGCACCGAGGCCAAAAAAAAAGTACTGATGCGCAACATTTGAATAAATATATCTCAATTGGATACTTAAAAATTTGGGAAAGTTGATGTTGAATTGAAAATTTGTAACAGGTTTTAGTTCTCCCTGTATAATATGTTTAAGGAAAGTTAGCATTACCTTCAAATATTATTTAAATGAGTATTAAATTAAAGAAATTTTTAAGATGGGCATTTTAATTATTTTGGAATGGGGACCTCTGCATATAAGCAGTTGACATATAAAATAGTATCATTGTCGACATTGCAAACTAGTCTCAAAATTAAAGGTATTTCTCTGAGGTGTCTCTCAAAAATATATTATTTGTAGTGTTATTTCTTAAAATAGCATTCAAGTTACGAAATCCGTTGCATTATTTCTAGTAGTTATAAGGACACAGTGAAATTTAGCGTCATGCATGCATTTTCGATTCTGTTCTTACTGAAGCCAGCTGATACAGCTTATCCAGGACCACACCCCTTTCGTCCGTCACCCTGTGGACTTTGCCCACTCTATTTGCGAGATGACGCGACGTCCTCCCCTCTCCAACGCCTCTAATTATAGCGGTGGGATGGCCCGTCACATGACGTCACAGGTGTAACATTACAGCCACGTGGTGGTGGATCTCCACCATGTGCTGCTTAACAATGTCACGCTCAGCTTGTAACATTTATAAGCCCACTATGCTTTGATTAAGAGTGGATTTTAATCAGCTTAAAATTTTGTATTGTATGAAAAATATTATTCTTTATAGGATCAACACACTATTTAAAAATCGAAATCATACAAAGTGGTATTTCCCAGCTATTCAACAGACTATTCATGTATGTTTAAGGATCGATTTTCTCCACCCTCATTTATGCTAATCACGAAGAGGACCGTCTGGAGGTACAGCTGTCTAGGCAGAGAGGCAATATAACAAACGTAGGTAATCAAATATACATATTTGCATAGAAATGTCTTCAGTTGTTCGGGGAACTTATCGAATAGTATACTATTCCTAGTTCATACTAAACAAAAGAACACGCACCCGATATTTCAAAACCTGCTTTTTAACACATGGAAAGTTTTAACTGTTATATTGTGACTTCGGGAATGATTGGTGTTTCACTGTATACACGATTCACGCGTTCCTGATCTCTGTGACGTTCTGTGCTACTCCCCAGGAGTGAACCATCTGGAATAAATAGCCTGCATCGGGCGTAATTCATTACCACCAAATCAAAATATTTTTGCATTTCACTGCGCTCGTAGCAAAACTTAAAGTTAGCTCAAAGGCTACATTGTTAGACTTGACTGAACATTTAAAACCATCGTGCTTATTTCAGCAATATTTTTCTGATTTCGCTGGATTTTGTTATCAAGAGTATTTTATATGGTTTGTACAAAACTCGGTACCTATAACTGCAACCTTCTTAAGAAACACACTTTTTGAATTACTTCGCGCCCACGTGCCCAAGCTTGACAGACGACAGTGACATTTTGGCCCATGTGTTACGCCATATTACATTAAAACAAGTTGTATGCACAATAGTAGCTGACCAGTAGGTTTTGTTTTGTAAGTTTTCTTCACGGAATTGCGCACAGGAAAGTGTGTTTCTTAGGACGGCAGGAGTATAGTAAATATCTTAAGCTACCATACAACTTTCGAAAACTTCCGCTAGTTTTGTTTTCAATCCCTATTCTTAATTACTAACATATACCAACAATACTTAGTCAATCGACATAAACTTCTGTATGTGTGTAGGATCCAAAGAAAGTTATAGGCTACTTTCAACTCCCAAAAACTACCTCTGCTATACTTTAAACTCCTTATCTGAACAGTTTAATCCATCTGGTAAAAATAGTGTGCAATAATATAAGCATCAGGTCATATGAGCTTAAGTTAAGCTCTACTTAAGTTGTAAAATATAAGTAAAATTAAAAAAAGCAACCGTTAAGCACAACACGGCGCTGGAGCGAGTTTTCTGCGGGACAATCGCCCCCCCCCCAACCATCATTCCACCAATTGCTCCATCTTTTGTTTCATCTACTTCGCCCTCAATCCGTTCATCTACTTCCCTCACTCTCATTCCGGGGATCAGGCTGATCACCCATCCCTGGATCTCTCTCTCTCTCTCTCTCTCTCTCTCTCTCTCTCTCTCTCTCTCTCTCTCTCTCTCTCTCTCTCTCTCTCTCTCTCTCTCTCTCTCTCTCTCTCTCTCTCTCTCTCTCTCTCTCTCTCTCTCTCTCTCTCTCTCTCTCTCTCTCTCTCTCTCTCTCTCTCTCTCTCTCTCTCTCTCTCTCTCTCTCTCTCTCTCTCTCTCTCTCTCTCTCTCTCTCTCTCTCTCTCTCTCTCTCTCTTCAAGACAGCCCGGGTTCTATCCCAGGCCACCGCAAAGTGAGATTTGTAGTGGACAACACGGTGTTTGGGCGGGTTTTCTCCGGGATCTCCGGTTTCCCTCGCCATCTAATTCCACCGGTGCTCCATCTTCATCTCATGTACCATCAGTGTCACCGCCTGTGGTGCCGTATGTAGTAAAAGCGGGCGTTAAACACTACACATTTCTCTCTCTCTCTCTCTGATCCATAGTTATGGCTCCCTCATCCGACGCCTAAAATAGCATAAAGGGCAGATGACTATAAATGAAGTACTGTGCCCTATTCCAAGAGAAGAAGAAAAAGAAGAGCCGTTATGCGCTGATTTGAGCTTTTGATTGATAAAACACACTGTTGGTCGATCAGGACGCGTATTGGCGCATTTCAAGTATAGGAACTGCCGAAAAGTATTGAATTCCTTACGACATTTGAAACTACCTCTACCTGTGTTATAATTTCTTATTTACACTTTTGTTTTATCATTCTAGACAACATTTTGGGCTATTAGATTTAGGAATGAAGATTGTAGGTCACTCATGACTTTTACACCCCTTACCCTTGTCAATATCTCTTTATTACCCATATCCAGGCATTGCCGGGCAAGACAGCTAGTAATAATAAAGTACTATTCTTTAAGAGTTTCATTAAAGAATAAACAATAGAATGTTTCGTCACCTCTTGCTCTTAGAATGCTTGTATGATAGAAAACCACTATTTTCGAGAGTTTTTATTTTGTTGGTGATATTATAAGATATTTTATAAAACTGGCCTACTAAGAATTGGGTTGGATTGTACGGAGGGGATTCGGCACCTCAATCAGACTGGTCTTTTGTACCTATGTCCACAGTGGGGCACCCGGAGGGAAGATGAGGCGAGAGGAGACAGAGGGTGGTCGACCCCAAGGAGTCACCATTACAGAGGGCGAAGTCTCTAGACTTTACCAGATAGAAACTCCCCGGCGATGGGTTTACGACAATTGTCCTCCACCTGCCGTGGCCCCGAAACTGTCACGAGGCCGGTTCGGAGACCGGAGACCGCATCCCCAGAGCAGAGTACTCCAGGCAGTCTTGCCCAACAGGCATCCTGCCTGCCGCGCATCTGAATCGGAACACTACGCCGGCTAGGGGGCCTAAGTCCGTCCCGCCGGAAGAGAACGCGTTTTCCTCAGAGCATATCAGCCTGCCATGCCCACCAAGACTCCCACCCTGAAAGAAACCACCAGATGAAAGATGATATGAAATGATAATGGAGGTGAAATGGAGGGACAGGAAATTCGGGGATGTCATTAACCTACCCAGCATTTGCCTAGCGACCCGGAAAAGTTCCCGAAAAAAACCCATGGGTCAGGTAGGTCGGCCACAAGAATCGAACCCGGACCTTCCGATTGCGGGCCACAGACGAAACCGCCTGAGCCATCCCGCTCGGTTCTTACTGAGGAAAACAGAGTTTCTCTTAGAACCAACTTTACTGTATTATACAGAAAAACAAAATTGAGTGGAGTATTTTACTCAAAGTCACACTGATGTCGCAGACTAATCTGCCATTTTATAGAGAAAATTGTGGAAACAAAATTTTTTCTCCCTAATCGCCGGAAAAAATAGTTTTCGGTTGCAACGGTTGACTTAGGTGTGTCTTCCGCTCAACGGTCTCTAAGCGGAGGTGAGATAAGCCTTGCTCTGTACCGAGGCTCTAAGTATCTGTGCCCAAGACCACACCAAAGATAACTTACAGCAAGCTCGGGTCTAGCAAAGAGAAAATCGACCGTAGCTACGTTTCAATTCTTTCTCCGTGATGGATGTTTCAAGAACTAGAAAGCTGGACAGATAAAAATGCAATTTTTTTTTTAATTTCTCACGTTGAATACATCTTAAACGCAGAAGTTTTTAAGGAATCAGATATTAATGAATTATTCTAATTTGCAAACATGCCTTTCTTTTAAATGTGGACTTCTATAAGAGAAAACCAGAATACGTGTCCTTTTGCTTTCGATCCACTTTCACTAAACCCTAGGTCGATCCGTGATATAAATCTGAAAATGGGTACTTGTAAATAAGTTAAGTTGAGCCACAGTTAACAGTGTTTTACCAGTTTAGTTGCCCACCTCAGAGATGGCTCACATGTCAACATAGTGAAAGTGAAAAGCACCTCAATTCATCTGTGAAATGATGAAGAATTTGGCAGAGATGCATATGCTAATGAACTAGCAACATACTACAGGTCATATGCAGGATACAACGGCAGAGTTTCTACTAGCATTCCATCACACCTGACACGTGGATGACACCAGCAACTCATTAACAGACACTTCCCTTCAGCAACCAACAAGTCCTTGTACTCTGAGGAACTGGTTACTAACAGCTGAAAAATTACTTCTCGTCCAAACTGGTAGGTACGACAGAACGTTCACCTGTGGCTCTAAATTTAGCATTTCTTCGGATGATTACCTTACAGGAAGAGTCGACCTTCAGAATTTGAAGCTAATGGTTAAGTCCTTCAGAATAGTGCCAGAGGTCGTGTATTCAAGAACTGAAGATGAAACATTAACCTATGGAGTCATTCACCGAGGCAGCTCATGTTTAATGAGTTTTTATTCATCAGAAAGAAATCGTATGGCAAGTGATAAGCTGATATATTGACAGCTGTTCTATCGGTTATTAATCATCTAATAAAGTAGCTCAAAATTAATGAATGATCTACACGTAATGTGTTTCGGTGATACGTTTCTTTAAGTATCTCTGATTAAAGATTACTTACAATTATCATTGAACGAACGGTTCAGACGACGGGTCTGTACATACGTGAGGCCCTGCACTCAGATAGAGAAATCGACCATCCAGAATAAGGACTTGAGTAGCCCTTTACTATCCCCTGGAATGAATGAACATTAAGATTCTTATTTCTCTCATGCCCTTACCAACTTCATCTTTCAGGGTCGCAGTGGACGGTGATGTACAACATATACAAACAACATGCTAGGGGGAAAGGACGTTTTCTGACCTGGAATCGGAAACATGACCGATTCCGTTCGTAGGTGTATGTTATCATGCTGCAGCTTAATTGAAAACCGACATCTTCATACAATCGTCTCAAAAAGAGAACTTGATTATTTCCTTTATAACAACTTTCGGTTGACTCATAATTTTAAAATTCAGCTTCTTGATTGCATTACACTGCATATACTTTTCGTTGAATTACTCGTGTCCTTGCTTATTCCAGCTTAAGTAAATTATACATTTTATATTAAATTTAAAGCATTCCAATGAATTAAAACTTATTTAAAGAGTCATTCTTAACAATATAATTATCACGAACGGAAGATATAAAAGTTCGCCAATTTTGAGATTTTATGATTCTGATAAACATGCATAAATGCTTTGGACTTTTTAGCAATCCGAACTAATAAATGCACAATGCCAACTAAAACTGAAGAACAACCTAAGGACGGCACGTTGGCCATGGTAGCTCAATGGGTTAGACGGAAACCAGGAGATCCGTGGTTCAAATCCCGTCCATGGCATTGAATTTTTCATGTTGACTCTATCAATAAAAAAAACTTAGCTTGTGTACGGCTAGTGTGGAATAAAGGATTAATTTCCAGCAATTAACTTAAGCCTAAAGCTTCCTGATTTAGAAGTCATACATGTTAACTGTGAATCGATGCATTTGACCATCTAATAACATACACACATTTAAAATGAGTATACACCTATATAAAGATTGATCTACCACTCCCTTTACTTATAACTTAATGTATTAAGTACACAATTAGTCATAACTTTTATTATTGTCTCTGATCTTATATCTTGGGATACACTTGCGCATTAAGAAAAAAGAGAGATAGCACTCAAAACGAGTCTGAAATTCATTAAACCCGCCATATTAAATTCACCTGCGGTTATATGGAAATAAAAGAAAAGAAATGATAAGAAAAACGGCAAAACTGAATCTTAGCATTCGTGCCTAAGATAATTGTTTAAATTCGAAATAGAAGTGTATACTTGAATTTTCTAATATTAAATTATCTTAAAACTTAAGCCAAAAAGCTTAACTTTTTCCATAGAGGAAGCAAAATTAAAACAAGAAATATCATAGAACAATTTTTCAGATACAGAGACGTGAAATAGAGTGACTTGGTAGAGAAAAAGTCTTCACTAGCACACATACTTGAATGTGAAACTTAATGCGCATAGGACTGCTTGGATGATAATGTCAAATCCATATGTCTAACTGTTCATCCTTAACTTGAAAATTATAACAAATATATTTTCAGTTTTTGATCCCTCTTAAAATATTATAAGCCTCTCAATAAACTGATTAAGAACTTTTATTGGACTTTTATTAATTCCAATCAAAATTCGTGTTAAGGTATTTATTGGTAATATTTTTCGGTTATCTACTTCAAGTAGGCGAATATTGTAAATATTTAATTTACTTTGAGGGATTATATAAGAATCAAATTCCGAAACATGTACGTCTTCTTGGCACATTGTACGTACAAAAAAGTCATACTCTTTCTGATGTCCTTAGGAAATGTTATAAAGACGGAGCAGCGCATGCTGGCTGTTAGGGGCATCTGTCATCTACCGTGACTCCTGCGAGACAGGGGTGAGGGGAAAGATTCGAAGGGTGACCAAGTCTGGATTAACGACAGGTGTAAGCATGGACGAGGTCCCAATCATTTCCAAGTAACACATTTGATACACTCGTCCCCACTACTACAGTTCTCCACCACCGTTGGCCTTACACCACGGACCTCACAGTGGAGGTGGTACATGACCTGTACAGCCTAAAAGGCACCGGGAAGACATCCAGTGCCACTTGTCTCCACTCCACCACCTTATACCACGGACCTCACTGGAGGTAGTACATAACCTGTACAGCCTGGACGGCGCCGGGAAGACATCCAATGCCGCTTGTCTCCACTCCACCACCTTACACCACGGACCTCACTGGAGGTGGCACTTGACCAGTTCAGCCTGGACGGCTCCGGGAAGACATCCAATGCCGCTTGTCTCCACTCCACCACCTTACACCACGGACCTCACTGGAGGTGGCACTTGACCAGTTCAGCCTGGACGGCTCCGGGAAGACATCCAATGCCGCTTGTCTCCACTCCACCACCTTACACCACGGACCTCACTGGAGGTGGCACTTGACCAGTTCAGCCTGGACGGCTCCGGGAAGACATCCAATGCCGCTTGTCTCCACTCCACCACCTTACACCACGGACCTCACTGGAGGTGGCACCTGACCAGTTCAGCCTGGACGGCTCCGGGAATACATCTAATTCCGCCTGTCTCCACTCCACCACTTTATACCACGGACCTCACTGGAGGTGGCACGCTGACCAGTACAGCCTGGACGGCTCCGGGAAAACATTCAATGCCACCTGTCTACACTCCACCACCTTACACTACGGACCTCACAGTAGAGGTGGCACCTGACCAGTACAGCCTGGACGGCTCCGGGAATACATCCAATGTCACCTGTCTACACTCCACCACCTTATACCAACGACCTCACTGGAGGTGGCACCTGACCAGTACAGCCTGGACGGCTCCGGGAAGACATCCAATGCCGCCTGTCTCCACCCGACCATCGTTGGTCTTACAACACGGACCTCACAGTGGATGTACCAACTGAACGGAAATAGTGAATAGGACAGTATTGGTACGAAGATGAGCATGCCAACAGTCGTCTAAGTGACAGGGGGAAATTATGCAAAGCCCAAGTCAGAATGCTTGTTCGACGGAGATCGAACCTACGACCTCCCGAATGCCATTTTCACTCGCTACTGCCTCACTTGTTCCATTAACTCCAGAGTTGACCTTGTAGTAAAATACTGTAAAGAGTACAGAAGCAAACTCTATAACTGGTTGCCCTCTGCAAAGACGAAATAGTACAAAAGACAATTCTAAGCCCATCTGTCTAACATTCCCAAATACAATTTGTATGTCTAAAGTAACAATAAATACACACACACAAAATAAGTAAATGCCAGGAATGTCGTAAATCAAAGAAGAATTCCGTTTTCGTCAGTACATCGGATGCCAACTATCACCTTTAAATGACATACGAGTATTAAGGAAGAAAGTAATTAAAGAGATTTGGAATGAAAGCCAAGCATTGACTAAGATTTATACACTGCTTAATTAGTAGTAAATTACAAAGAGGCTAAGCGGAACGAATCCATTAAGTTAGTCGTTTAAGTTAGCAATAAACTGGATAAGTTCAAAATGTAAAAACGCCTATGAATTGGTGTAGCAAGTGTGCGCAGGGTTTCTGAAAGGAGAGAGAATAATGTGGAGCTACAACAATAAAACACAAAATAGTAACAAAACATTTTGAAGAGCAATTAAGAGGCCTAATAGTTTGTAATAAACAGTTTTTTATTCATAGTTAATTAACGCTTCTGCTTATTGCATAAGCTGTTTGCTCTTTCAATTTACGCGTGTTAAAGAATTCCCAAAGTTAGAATGCAACAGCCTGCTGCAACAACAAGGCTGCTTTAAACTTCTTCATTGTTGGCTGTTAAAAAGCGGGTTTTAAGCTAAAGGGGCCCATGTTCCCTCCATGAATATTCGAGTAGCATCGACAGCGATATACAGTACTGCCAATTCTAGATCACTTTCCCGAGTAATGTGTTACTATCTTTCTACTAAAAATATATCTTATTTCTATTAGGATGTTTCTGAATCACTGTCCACTTCCTGAAGTTGTCATAAACGCGCATGGCAAGCCGGTAAGTTAGTTATGTTACAGGTACCAAGGATGTACAAAGTATTCTCTATGAGTTGTGACTCTTTAAGTTTAGCAGTTGCATGTGTCATTGAAAACATTGCAAATTCTTTTCAATCAAAATTCAAGGCGGGTTTTACAGTAAACTTAAACAGAATTCCTGTCTCTATAAAACAAAACTCCTATTTTATTTCTTTAGTATAGCCTGATAACACGATGGTTAGTCAATTAATAATTATGCACCAATTAATAACACTGGGCAACAATGAAAATGTTTCGGGCTTAAAAATAGTGAATTTACATGTATTTCCATCTGCTGAATTAAAAAATTACCATAAAATGATAGATTAGATCTTGTTTTGAAGATAAAGTGACATTTCATTTTTTAGAGTGAAGATTTTAAATTTGGGGGAATTTTTTGGGGGAGCTGGCACACCTGTAAAATAACAAAACAACACAATCAGAGAGAAATTTTGGAAATTAAGTGATATAAAAGTTAAGGAAGGCATTTTTGTCGGACCACAAATAAGAGAACTTGTAAAGGATCCTGCATTTGACCAAATTTTGGAAGGGAAAGAAAACGAAGCTTGGGAAGCTTTCAAGGGTGTTGTTCATGGATTTTTAAGCAAAAAAAGAGATGACAACTACAAGCATTTGGTGACAGTGCCCCTGCAATAATACCGTAACCTTAGATGCAACATGTCCCTTAAGATCCATTTTCTCCACTCCCACCTAGACTTTTTCCCTCCTAGTTGTGGAGCTGTTAGTGATGAACATGGGGAGAGATTCCATCAGGACATTTCTCTTATGGAACAAAGATATCAGGGGTTAAATAATGCTTGTTGATTACTGTTGGTCTTTGTATAGGGATTCTGCGGAACTCCATCACAAGAGGCAAGCTAAAACACGACGAAGTCAATAGGCTACCATATGATTCTCTTCAGACACGACTATCTGCGAAGTATTTTTCCAGCAATTTAGAACTCTTAGCATGCAATTACCAGTTTAAAAAAATCAAATGCAATTTCATTGTAGTTAGCATGTATGTAATTAAAATGTATCCTTTTATCTCAATCCGTTAATATGTAATACTTCCACCTTGTATATATCATAGAAACTAGAGCTAATAAAAATTTTTCATTGTCACAGTTGTTTTTCTCAACCCAAAATTAGTAGGAATTGCCTCATGAAGTGTTTGAAACATTAAAAAAAATGTTGTCGTCCAGTGTAATAGGTCGTTGGACCTTCCGTCTCTCACACTATTTGCAAATGAAATTCAAGGTATTAAATAGTAGAATAAAACAATATCTAACATTGTGCAATTATAACATTTTATATTGAGGTCCTGATGCTATCGTTCTTTATACTTCGATTTCGTTGACATTAATTTCTGCCATGCGTGATACAGCGGTTCGCACATCGCACTGTATTTCGGTGCACCCGTTGAGGCTCCTTTGATGTCGCAGTATGGCAGGCAAAGACTGTGCGACTGTAGAGGACCGCAATGTTTCTTGTCCTATTACGATAGATCTACGCTATTAGATGTCCCCTTAAAGGAAATATACGCGTGTGTGGTCCGGCGAGCAAGGAGTGCCGGTGTACCATTTGGCTGCAGCGAGTGACATGTTGCCAGCACCAGAGGAAAACCTAAAGCTCCAAGCCCATTAGTTGATTCTCCAGAAGTATAAAAAGCGTTCTCTATTCACGTCACCGTCCAGAAAAACTAGTCCAATAAGAAGATTGCCTAAAATACCAGTTATACATTCAGGCTACACCGATTCTGGGTTTAATTCCACCGAACTATCAAATGCGATGTGGCCAGTACATCATGTGTGCCGATTTACACTGCCAGAATTGATGAAGATACATTCATCTGGCCAAAGAACTATGCAGACAAGAAGTCCGGTTGTCTATGCGGAAGTCCGGATGTTATTGCAGACAACGTGTAAGTATATAACAAAAGCTAATTGTGGTTTGAAAATTACGTTAACACATGCACCAACTAATATTTATACGGGTACCACTTCCGTCCTCAGAATATTGATGACCGGAACTGTTGTAACTTAACTGGCTTGTCCGATGTTCATGTGTGAGTGTTCGCAAAATGTATCTTCGTGGTGCCTATCAACAATGGATCTGTCCCTTGATGCACGAACTGGTGGTAGAATTCCAGAATATAAGACGTGAAGGCAACGCGCTCAGGGAAACCGTTGTAAAGTCAGTCTTCGTGAAGCAGAACGGTTTTCTGTTGTCTCGCTATTTGCACCATCGCTAGGTGTTTGTCGTTATTATACATCTTCAGTGCCTGAGTGTTGAATGACGTCTGGTCAGAGACCACAGGATGTCCTGGTCGACACCGGGAAAAAGAATAAGCACACCCCTTTGTTTAATGAAATAATGAGAGATACGCTGCCTTTTTGTGAATTAAGGATTTTAATATAGATATAAGGCTTTCCGCCTTCTTTGCTTGCCGACATAGAGCAACAAAAAATAAACAATGGAACATTTCAGAGACAGCCACAGGTAGGTGCAATTAGCCGAAAGTACGTGCTTTCATTGTTGTACAACGTTGGATGTTTTCCAGACCGTCCGATTTCGGCATATCTAGAAGTTTGGACTTCGACATTGTTCCGTTCCTTCTACTCGAAATATTTCGGCTTCCACGATATTTTTTCCATGACCGGCAGGAATAAAAGGAGTCCAGAAGCCAGCGTCGGGCAGCTGTGAGAGCAATGAAGCTGTGCAGTAGAGAGTTGCTAGTTATGAGTTCACCAGTGAGTATCGGAGTTGTGAATGAGTCGGCCAATCCCACGTGAGCACTTTTGTGTTTGTGTGTGTGGGGGGAGGGGGTGGGTGGGTTCTTTTATACGAGGGTGGATCAAAAAGTAATGCCTCCTATTTCTTTTTCTCTTTTAATTGCCAAGAAAATTGAATCCAATTTGCATATCTTGAAAACTACAAAATTGACGATTAATTTGTCACTATTCAATATAATCTCCGTCCTTTCTCACAGTTCTGGTCCACCTTTTAACTAGGGCATGTAATCCAGTGTAGTAAAACACACGGTCTTGCTTCCTAAGCCATTGACGCACGGACGTTTTCACAGCCTTCTCATCTTCAAAATGAATCCCACGATGAGCTTCCTTTAGTGGCCCGAACAGATGGAAGTCTGATGGTGCCAGGTCAGAGCTGTATGAGGGGTGAGGTAAGACTTACCATTCCAATTTCTCAATTTCTGCAGTGGTGTAACGGCTGGCGTGTGGACTTGCATTGTCATGCAAAAGAACATCCGCCTTAGTTTTTGTTGGGCGAACTCTGCGAAGATGTGCTTTCAGCTTTTTGAGAGTTCTGACGCATCGGACAGAATTTATTGTGCATCCCTGCTCCAAAAAAATCAATCATAAGCACACCCTCTGCATCCCAAAACACTGTCGCCATAACTTTCCCTGTCGACCGCTGAGTTTTGAATTTTTTTTCTTCGGTGACGTTGTGTGATGCCATTCTATTGACTGCCTCTTTGATTCAGTTTCAAAAAAAATGAACCTACGTTTCGTCTCCAGTAACAATTTTTTTCCAGCAACTCCTTTCCCTCCAAATTGAAGCGCTGCAAGTGTTCGGAGGCTATTGTTTTCCTTGTTTCTTTGTTTTGGGCGTACCCAACGTGAACAAACTTTTGAGTAGCCCAGTTGTGGAATAATCGTCATCACACTGCCTTTACTGAGGAGATAATGCGACACAATTCACCTGTTGTTACCCGGCGATCATCACGAATGATGTCATCGACTCCCTGAATGTTGCATGGAGTCACTGCAGTCACCGGCCTGCCGCTTCGCTTTTCATCTGCCAATGATGTTTGCCCCTCAGCTTCGTTACAGCGACAAACCCATCGTCTAACAGTGCTGACATCCACCGTTGCATCACCAGACACATTTGTTAGCCTTGCGTGGACGCGAATTGGCGTTTCACCTTCCGCAGTCAAACATTCAATCACAGAACGCTGTCTAATACGAATGTCCATGTCAGCCATTTTGCAAGTGGAAGCAGTGCTGTCACCTGTTGAGTTAGGAAGTTACTACTGCAGGGGATTGGAGAAGAAGGTTTGAGGAATTGTGCCGAATTAAAAGTTTTCACATAACTTATTTAAGGAAAAAAATAGGAGGCATTACTTTTTGACCCACCCTCATAGTTTACTGTTTAACTCGGTATCGAAAACTTGGATAATATTAAACTTCGTGCGTAAGTTCAGTATCGTCAAAGCATACGACACGATGACTTTTATTTTTTATTTTCACAAAAAGAGCTTTAAGAATATTGATTAAAGTTTTTAATACCGAAATTATGGTTTGCCGGAAGCAAAGAATCATGATAGATGTCAAAGGAATGTTGGCTCTTTGTCAAGACCAGGGCAAGGCCATTTGAGTTGGGGAAAGTCTATAACAAAGCCGTGTAAGATACAGTGTCCTTAGAAGATTTCTAAAGGAATAGTCACTTGACGTGTATGAATAGGGAATTCTTTGAATCATTTACAATGGCGTAAAAACAGCCACAAAGGGGACTTTGTTGAAAAGGAATATTGAGAGTGAAAGTTAGAGATATACACACGCGCAGCTGTGGTCAGGGGGCACTCTTCGGCGTAAGGCCGATGGGGACAGTTCGCGGCTATGAAGCCATTATAAACATTCTTCGACGTGCAGCCGCTAAGAGAGGAGTCTGAGACGTGAGCCTATTAGAGCGGTCAACTTGTTCTGTCTTGAATATTTGTCGGGTCATCAAAATTTATCGAGTAATAAAAAAATTAGCATTCAGTAACTCTAAACCGAGATTGGTAACTCTCGGTCGGCGACTTCCATTTTGATATTTGAAAAGAAGAAGCAGTGAATACATAATTTGGAGACGGGCATTCCAGTGTTGTGAAAATCTCCTTCTCACACCCATCCACGCATACCCTGAGAGAAACCTCATTGCTCGCCAATCATATTTGTCATCGTTCACCAATAATATTTGCTTCAAACTGGCGCACAACGTGGAGCTGTGGTAACCCTTGTTCGACATAATCAAATTTGTATCAAACTGGCGCCCAACGTGGGGCTCGATACGAGGAGGAGGTTCAGCTCGATACGAGGAGGAGGTTCAGCGCGATACGAGGAGGAGGTTCAGCTAGATACGAGAAGGAGTTTCAACCCGACGACGAGGTTCAACAGGAGGAGGAGGTTCAAACTGAGGAGGAGGTTCAACCGAGAAGGGGTTTCAACCCGACAACGAGGTTCAACAGGAGAAGGAGGTTCGACACGAGGGCGGTCGACCCATCAAGAAATTCGTCAACAGTACGACTGTAAAGAAGAAAGGAGGCCGACATCATCAGAGACATCGGGAGCCAGTAAAAACAATCAAAGGTACTGAGTGTAAAATTATATACTAGACTATGGTGAATTTATTTGAGAAGTGAAAAACAAGATTTTAAGTAAAAAAAAAATTGTTGAAAACATGGAAGTTCAGGAGGTTTATAGTAATAACAGTAGGCAGGAAGTAGTTGAAGTAGCAGAGTGTGGTAGATCTGTACCAAATAATGTAGAAATGGAAGGAAATATGTTAGAGGAAACTAGAGAAATCTTCGCAAGTATAGCTAAGTGTCAAACTATGATGAAAATATTAGATAATATGATCCAAAGTTTAAGTGAAAAGATAGGTAATAATCATCAAAGTTTGAGTGGAGAAATAGACAGTAGCAATCAAACGTTTCAGCAGATAGGAGAAAAGATAGATGATAATGTTGAGAAGTTAGAGGTAGGAGAAGTAGAACTAGTGAAAAAGGTAGAGAATGAACAAGCATTAGAAAATTTCGGGAAAGTTAGTCAGGAAGTAGAGAACGTAAGAGAAGAAGCTGATCAGGTAACAGACAATGTAGGAAAAGATGTTAGTGAGGAGACTGAGAATGTTGAAAATGAAGTTATGAATTTAACTAATGTAAGGTCAGATAATGAAAACAGAAAACTGAGGGAAGAGATAGCACAGAAATTAGAGAAAGAAAGAGAACTAGCTAGGAAAGAGTTAGAAGAAACTAGGAGTAGATTGGTAGTATCAGAATGGGAAAATAGAAAACTGACGAGGAATTTGGAGAAAACCACAAGTGAAATTAGTGAGGTAACAATAGAAATCATGGCGACCTTTATGCATGGAAAAGTCCGCAAAATTCCTTTGGATTTTCGAAGTACGTTGTGGGATGATGAATTTTCTTGTAAATGGTGGGAACTTAGGCTAAAGTATTTAAAATTGCCATAACAAATTGTAAAAGGAGAAGAAACAAACTTGTAAAATGTGTATGTTAAGCATAAATAATGTAGTGTAAAATGTATAGGTTAAGTATAAACAGTGTCGTGACAGTGCAGTGAAACTTAAAACTAAACGAGTGAAAAAAAGTATATAGAAATGAAAATCAGAACACTCAAAGACTTTTGAAAATAATATTTATATAGAATCCTAAAGAAGTATTCGGAAATGTATGAAAAAAAAAATTAACCAGTTAAAAATATCAGAACAATGAAAGACTTTTGAAAAAAATATTTATATAGAATCCAGAAGAAGAACACAGAAATGTTGTATACAAATATAATATTATTAATGTACCATTGATTTAAACATGGGAGTGTATATTTTTTAATTGTTTCAAGTGTAACAACAATATGAATTAATTTTAAGTAGATCAGATGGGAAAAAAAAGAAGATGTAGATTGAAATATTTTCTGAGTAATATTTAAAAGTTGAAAATTGCAGATCAGAATATTGGTAAATTTTAAATGAACTGTCGTTATGTAACCATGTGAATAATTTTTATGAAATGTCATGCAAAATTAATGTTGTGAAAAGAAATTTTAAAACGAATTGGAAGTTGCTGACAAAGGTCTAATATTTTGCGTTATATTCGGGCAAGACATATATATTATTTCATTATGGAATAATAAAATAATATCTATGGGGGCATTTGATACCGAAATTATGGTTTGCCGGAAGCAAAGAATCATGATAGATGTCAAAGGAATGTTGGTTCTTTGTCAAGACCAGGGCAAGGCCATTTGAGTTGGGGAAAGTCTATAACAAAGCCGTGTAAGATACAGTGTCCTTAGAAGATTTCTAAAGGAATTGTCACTTGACGTGTATGAATAGGGGATTCTTTGAATCATTTACAATGGCGACAAAACAGCCACAAAGGGGACTTTGTTGAAAAGGAATATTGAGAGTGAAAGTTAGAGATATACACACGCGCAGCTGTGGTCAGGGGGCACTCTTCGGCGTAAGGCCGATGGGGACAGTTCGCGGCTATGAAGCCATTATAAACATTCTTCGACGTGCAGCCGCTAAGAGAGGAGTCTGAGACGTGAGCCTATTAGAGCGGTCAACTTGTTCTGTCTTGAATATTTGTCGGGTCATCAAAATTTATCGAGTAATAAAAAAATTAGCATTCAGTAACTCTAAACCGAGATTGGTAACCCTCGGTCGGCGACTTCCATTTTGATATTTGAAAAGAAGAAGCAGTGAATAAATAATTTGGAGACGGGCATTCCAGTGTTGTGAAAATCTCCTTCTGACACCCATCCACGCATACTCTGAGAGAAACCTCATTGCTCACCAATCATATTTGTCATCGTTCACCAATAATATTTGCTTCAAACTGGCGCACAACGTGGAGCTGTGGTAACCCTTGTTCGACATAATCAAATTTGTATCAGTTTTCATGTTATTTGTCATTAAGACATGACAAATAAAATATAATTCTGAGATTTTTGGGAATAGCCTGTGAAAATATCTTCATTCGAATGGAATTCCGTATAACTTGATATAACTGATAAATCACAAGATGGAGATATAAAAGAATCTAGAGCTTAGTAAAACACAAGTACAGGTTTACAAGTTTATTTGTAATTTAAATAAAATTTCTGTGGCGCAAGCTGTTTTGGAGATACGTCTCCGTCACCTGTTTGAGTTTTACAATGCTTTGTTATTTTTGAAAGCTCTCATTTATTGTAATTTACGTTTTCCAACGTTTTCATATAGGGCGATGAATGGAATAGCTGAAATGATACTCAAATGAGCCCAGGGTCCATAGAGCTTAGTGTTACCCGACATTCGTCTTTAAGGATAAGGGAAAACACCGAAAAAACTAATCCAGGTAACTCACCCTGAACGGGATTCGAACTCGGGATCTTTTGAGCGTGAGGCAGACACGCTACCGTGTACGCTACCGAGGCGGGCTAAAAGCTCTCATATTCAGTTGTTTCTTACGATGTCATGGAACGAGAAGGAAAATGGGATCTTAAGGATAATTAATAGTACCTGCTTTTGAGCATTTGATTATCGCTTGGGATTACTGTATCGCCCTTCGTGCTTGGTTTTAAATCGTTCTTGACCAAAATTATTTTTTGAATAACGTAATTTGTTTAGGGGAATCGTTTTATGTGAATTATATTAGGTGTAAGAGATATATGCGAGTTTACCATTGGTAGAGAAAATTATGTGAAATTATTACTTCAGATTGTTCTGCAATGTTTGTTACACAGTGAATATAGCTGTCTCTGTGTTCAAGTGTTCGAAGTTCTATAGCATCCTAATGAAGTACCATTACCGGCTATGGATGATGAATTTTGCTTTAACTAGAATCATTTCCTATCCTCCTCAGAGTCTGGAAGTATGGTGACATGGTAAAAAGGAAGAAAAGCAACGTTTGAGAAACGAATCTAGAGTTGTGACTAAGTGAAAAAAACGTCCATAGAAGTTAAAGGGGAATAATCAAATAAGATCTAAGTAAAACTAAATGCAACAGAAGTTAAATACTACAAATATTTATATTTACTAATTTTGGCATAGAGCTTGCTGGCGAAAGGAACCCAAGGAATAGAGGTTTGGAATGAAGAAGGATTTCAGCTCTCCAGCCATTCCTTGTCTGAGCATCATGATCTTAGCCTGAAGGGAATGATGTGAGAAATTGTGGTCAGATGGTGGTGGCACGCACAAAGCTGACAGGGTCTCAATTTTTTTCAGATGACACTTCTCATCAGAGTCCCATTAGCTTAACCATACTCAGAGCAGGTTCGAGCACAAGATAAAAAATTTTCCTTGAAGCACCCGATTCTTATTCGTCCTATTCCACCGCTCAATGTGTCTAACTTAATGCCACACAACCATGAAGATCAATTTTGTAGCAGCTTTAATTCTGACATTCCTAACGAGCTTAAAAGTTCACAGTAAGTGTACAGAGTGGCTGCGACGCAGGTACTCCAAAATCTCTAGTTCTGTTCACAATGACAGTGGCAGTTAGACTATTATAGTTTTAATACATGTTTAGGGTTTTTAGGGTTTTAATAATATTTGGAGAATTTAATGTCATGACGGTACATTGGCCATAGTAGCTCAATGGTTAAGAGCAACCAGACAGAGACCGGGAGATCCGTAGTTCAAATCCCGGCCATGACACTGAATGTTTCAATCTGACTATCTAATACGAGAAATAAAGCTCAACTTTGGATACAGTGCGTTTCAAAAGTCCCGCATATCCTTTGCTACAGCTACAGTATATTTTTTATAATCTTTTTCACAGAAATAAACCATTCATAATGTCGTTATTGCGACATCGTCAGAAAAAATATGGCAATTATCATATATCATGCATAACAACTAATAGGCTGTACAATCAGACTGTATAACAGAACCTTTGAGATAGCATATATAAATTTTTAAGCCATCTCAAGGTACTAGTGTATGATTTTACGGCATATCAGTTGTTTTTTATGCAACAAACTTTGCTAGGATAGCCAAGTAAGTAGAAGAATTTGTTGATGTTATTAATATAATTTATTTTTTAAAATAATACAAAATAGCAATGTTTTAAGTGATACTAGAGAATTTTATTGACATTTGTTCTGCCTCTGTCACATTGCCAGGTTCTGGATAACATTTGGAACATCTGCATTTATAAATTATTTTAATGTTAGTGATTAACTTACATGAAGATTTTCTTGCAACTACTTATTTTATTCCGGCTGGGGGATGTCAAGATGCTGACTACATCTCCTCCCCGTATCGGTTGGATGATCGTCCACCTCTGCCGTGCGTAAGTGAGCGTGAGGCCGGCAGTCGGGTTGGTAGGCCTTGGCCCTCTAAGGGCTGTCGCGCCATGGGTTAATAAAAAAAGTAATAACTTATTTTATATGTAGAACCGACAAAATTTTCGTAGATGAAAGTTTTTTTTTTTTCAAGAATATCTATAATAATATATTTTTACACTTTTATCGCTAACTTCTGTCACACTTAACGAACATATAGAATAACTGTTACTCTCGGCGACCATTTCAATTTAATCCCTTCTAATTTTTCCATTTTATGTGGTTCTAGAGTTCGCTACAACTAGTAAATTAAGTAACATCAATCTTCTGGCAATCTAACTGAATCACAAAAAAGACCATAACAAAAATAACTGAAACACGTCATTTATTTTGGAGGGTGAATGTCCTCTATGATGCAATCATTCAACCAGAAAGAGACCATCGGCACAATGGTTTCCAGGGAAATAAAAATAGCTTTTCATTCCTGAGTTAATGAGATAATATTGATCAGGTTAACATTCCTGTTTGGTAGGAACCCAAAAAGTTCGAAGCACAAATTTATAACTGCTGTTTTCGCAACCACATGCTGCTGCTTTAAACTGATATATTAGTGACAAATTATCCGTATATTTTTATCTTCTAAACAGCAATCAAAATTTTTCCTTAGCTTCCCACTGGCACTCTCGAGTGAAAAAACATGCGTTTTCTGTACCGTGCGTACAGATTCTCAGGAGTTATTCACCTTCCTTCTAAACCTGTACCCTTAAAACCGGGCCGAAGAAATCCCTATTGTCATTTTGGAAGCCAAAATCCATAGAGTAAGTATAATTAATAATAATAATAATAATAATAATAATAATAATAATAATAATAATAATAATAATAATAATAATAATAATAATAATAATAATAATAATAATAATAATAATAATAATAATAATAATAATAATAATAATAATAATAATAATAATAATAATAATAATAATAATAATAATAATAATAATAATAATAATAATAATAATAATAATAATAATAATAATAATAATAATAATAATAATAATAATAATAATAATAATAATAATAATAATAATAATAATAATAATAATAATAATAATAATAATAATAATAATAATAATAATAATAATAATAATAATAATAATAATAATAATAATAATAATAATAATAATAATAATAATAATAATAATAATAATAATAATAATAATAATAATAATAATAATAATAATAATAATAATAATAATAATAATAATAATAATAAACTTAGGATGCACGTGTTCAATAATCTTTCTTCCTTAGAGATATGTAAAATGATTGCTTAAGACACTTAGACAAAGAGTTAAGTTAAATAAATAAAGGAAGGAAGGAAGGAAGGAAGGAAGGAAGGAAGGAAGGAAGGAAGGAAGGAAGGAAGGAAGGAAGGAGGGAAGGAGGGAAGGAGGGAAGGAGGGAAGGAGGGAAGGAGGGAAGGAGGGAAGGAAGGAAGGAAGGAAGGAAGGTAGGAAGGAAGGAAGGAAGGAAGGAAGGAAGGGAGGAAGGAAGGGAGGGAGGAAGGAAGGAAGGAAGGAAGGGAGGAAGTAAGGAAGGGAGGGAGGAAGTAAGGAAGGGAGGAAGTAAGGAAGGGAGGGAGGAAGGGAGGAAGGGAGGAAGGGAGGAAGGGAGGAAGGGAGGAAGGGAGGAAGGGAGGAAGGGAGGAAGGGAGGAAGGGAGGAAGGGAGGAAGGGAGGAAGGGAGGAAGGGAGGAAGGGAGGAAGGGAGGAAGGGAGGAAGGAAGGAAGGAAGGGGGGAAGGGAGGAAGGAAGGAAGGAAGGAAGGAAGGAAGGAAGGAAGGAAGGAAGGGAGGAAGGAAGGAAGTGAGGAAGGAAGTGAGGAAGGAAGGAAGGGAGGAAGGAAGGAAGGGAGGAAGGAAGGGAGGGAGGGAGGAAGGGAGGGAGGGAGGAATGGAGGAAGGGAGGAAGGGAGGAAGGGAGGAAGGGAGGAAGGGAGGAAGGGAGGAAGGGAGGAAGGGAGGAAGGGAGGAAGGGAGGAAGGGAGGAAGGGAGGAAGGGAGGAAGGGAGGAAGGGAGGAAGGGAGGAAGGGAGGAAGGGAGGAAGGGAGGAAGGGAGGAAGGGAGGAAGGGAGGAAGGGAGGAAGGGAGGAAGGGAGGAAGGGAGGAAGGGAGGAAGGGAGGAAGGGAGGAAGGGAGGAAGGGAGGAAGGGAGGAAGGGAGGAAGGGAGGAAGGGAGGAAGGGAGGAAGGGAGGAAGGGAGGAAGGGAGGAAGGGAGGAAGGGAGGAAGGGAGGAAGGGAGGAAGGGAGGAAGGGAGGAAGGGAGGAAGGGTGGAAGGGAGGAAGAGAGGAAGGGAGGAAGGGAGGAAGAGAGGAAGAGAGGAAGAGAGAAAGAGAGGAAGAAAGAAAGAGAGAAAGAAAGAAAGAGAGAACGAGAGAAAGAGAGAAAGAGAGAAAGAGAGAAAGAGAGAAAGAGAGAAAGAGAGAAAGAGAGAAAGAAAGAAAGAAAGAAAGAAAGAAAGAAAGAAAGAAAGAAAGAAAGAAAGAAAGAAAGAAAGAAAGAAAGAAAGAAAGAAAGAAAGAAAGAAAGAAAGAAAGAAAGAAAGAAAGAAAGAAAGAAAGAAAGAAAGAAAGAAAGAAAGAAAGAAAGAAAGAAAGAAAGAAAGAAAGAAAGAAAGAAAGAAAGAAAGAAAGAAAGAAAGAAAGAAAGAAAGAAAGAAAGAAAGAAAGAAAGAAAGAAAGAAAGAAAGAAAGAAAGAAAGAAAGAAAGAAAGAAAGAAAGAAAGAAAGAAAGAAAGAAAGAAAGAAAGAAAGAAAGAAAGAAAGAAAGAAAGAAAGAAAGAAAGAAAGAAAGAAAGAATATTTTATCTAAAAACGCAGATTTCGCAAATTTTGGAACATATTTTTGTATTTTCAGCAATTTAACATTTTACATTAAAATGGTTTTTGCTTATGTGAAAATAGAAAATAAAAGAGTACATATAAGCCTTTATTAGCATTTCATGCCATGTCGCATTTGTAAACAATTACTATCGCTAACCACAATATGTCAACGGCTACTTGTAATGTGACATGTAGTTATAATATACAAATATTGTATTTATTTATTTTATTATAAATATAAATTATTTTAAATATAAATTTAATAGAAAAGTTCAATATTTTATTTTAAATACACAAATATATTATTTTTGAACTTACATTACTTTCTAATACTCTTATACAAAATGCACATTAAAATGCTTATTCTTCTACTTAACGTTAATCGATATAGACGTTTGTAGATATGGTCTTGTTCATATTTTCTTTTAGGAATAAAATACATAAAGTGATTTTCAAAACTTTTAAGGGCTGGTCGCTTTGTGATTGCTTTAACATTCGATTCTATTTGCACGTCCGGAACATGAAACGATAACGACTTTCTACTTGAGAAAAGTGTAAGTATTGAAAAATCCAAACATAAAACAAGGTATATCTTGGAAGCTTTTCACTGCATAAAAAATTATTTGATCCAAAATATTCATTTTATCGAGACCTACACTTTTGTACAGTAAGATTTTGCCTGTCTCTTACTTTTTATTAATTATGCAAAAGTCACCCAGAATGAAGAGCACTTCTGAAAACATTACCATAAATTTATAGATATAGGTACATTTTGTTTCTCATGAAAATATCTAAAACTTCTGGTATTATTTTAATCAAAATTCTTAGATCCATATTTGAGAAAATTCCAATGTAAAGATGGAAAGTCGTTGTGTCTCATCCTTGTATGCTAAACTTAAATACCAATTAGGTACACACACACACACACACACACACACACACACACACACACACACACACACACACACACACACACACACACACACACACACACACACACACACACACACACACACATTCACACACCTTTTTTTAGAAGTGCATGTTTTGGATTCAGGGAATTGGCCACCCAAAATTTGCACACCGAGATTTCAATGGAAGTATTTTCTGAGACTCCCGGAATAAGAAAAAGGAGGCTTTGATTTTTCACCCAAAAACTGGTTATCGGGATTCCCCGAATGTATATAGAATACTTCCATTGAAGTAAATACTTCAGAAAATACTACCATTGAAATCTCGGTGTACAAATTTTGGGTGGCATAATTTTCTTACTTCTCGTACTAACTATACATAGTAGGGAAAATAAAAGTAGTGTGAAACGGTTCAGGTAGTGAAATCTGAAGTTAATGTTCTGAAGATCGTGGGTTCAAATATCGTTAACGGCCAATGTGCTTTTGTTTTTATTTGTTGTGTGGTTTACCTCAGTTGCTAGGTAAATAGCACATCGTATTTCATCACCAGAGCCTGGATTTTTATTACGCCCTTTTTCCCTTATACATAATTCCTTGCTCTAAGTACCAAAATGTTGAGCACGAATCTATGGTTATAAAATATTAATCTTTTAGGGTAAATTTTGACATACTTTCTATTTTGAGGTTTTAGATAGATAATATTTTTCATTTTACGTCCTTATCTGGTGGTTTTCTTTCTGTTCTGCAGAAATTATAGTACCTAAAATTATAAAATTATTTAACATTTGATCTAACAAAATAAATATATATTTGATCGTATGTCAACAATGCACATGTTGGAAGTAGTTTTCCTATATATACCAAATATATCCTTGTCCCAACAAATTTGTCTATTTCCAATGTAACTGTGGCAGTAAGAAATAGAAAAAGGTGCAAGTTGAAAGGCAAGCGTTTGAACGTTATTTTCTCTGTCACAGATGTAGTTATTTACAGATTCTCTTAGAGGAAAGTTTGGTATTCAGATCGGTTTTCGTATTCAGCCAAGTGAATTACCTAGTTTCAAAGACAAAGAAAAATTGTCACGTCTCTTTTCAAGTCCATGGCTCCCGGAATTCCACTTCTACCAGAACCTGTCTCCAACCGATGAGGTACCTGGATAGATTCAGATATATTATTGCGATCATTCCCAAATGGTGATACATGTAATTGAAACACTGAATCCTAACAATGATACTGCAGTTTGTACAACTAAAACATGATTTTCAAACAGTGAAACTGAAAGAGAGCTAGCCTTTATAAACATAAATTGGCCAAAATTGGAAGTCTAGACGGTTCTCTAACATTCGTCAGCAAAATTGTGCGTGATTTGAAAAGTGTTGAAGAGAGGGAGAAGTTAAAAAAAAAAAAAAAAAGGGTATCTAAGAAAGTGGAAAAGGTTCTTGATAAAATCTTTGAATGAAAACTTGGTGTCGTATTTCTCAAGTGCTAATCAGCGAAACATTTGATGTTTCCTGATTGAAGAAAATATCATTACCATTGATTTAGCGCTATTTCAAGTATGCTCTAGTTGTATCAGCGGATGTGGAAAGGGATTCCCACAGTACATAGGTGTGCTTTCCGACAACAGGCTTTCCCTAGCTTTCGAGAACCTGCGCACGCTCCTAGTTACCTAATGGAATAATTCTAAAATAAGACTTTTTTATACGTTCATCTTCCCAGAATATCAAATCCGCGAGTTTGAAGATATATTAATTCATGTAAGTTCTAATGATGCAGAAGTAATGATTGTGCTGTAATCTCATACTCTGAAAGGAGGCACAATTTTTAAAGTCACTTATTAGATCCTTTTATTGATAATGTTTTAGTATTTTAGATCGTTAAAGTCCGGGGCGTTATTAGCGATGAAATGTTCACCTAAAATGAAAGGAATAAGAATAACAACAGCTGTTCCACAAGAGACTATGCAACTAAGGCCAACTATCAATAAGCCACATAAACAAATGTATAGGATGGTGATTATGTACGTAAGCTGCCGTAATGACTATGATCCACTTATTAAAGTCAATTTCACGATCTATAAGTTCACATTCCGCCAAAACTCAATTGAGACAATACAAGGTACACAAAGAGAATTAAGCATTTAAGATTATCTGTCTGGTACACATTGATTGAAGGGAAGCAAAAACTGTATAGATAGTAACCCAAAAAGTTAAAACAATCTTAAACATTGAAAAAAAAAACCATGTGTGTCTGTGTATGTGAATCAAAAACTTGGTTTAAAATTATTTTTGTAATAACAAATATGTATATCATGTATTACATTTCACATATAAATGATATGTGTCCCATGGCACTTCGCTCAAGGGACTTTCTCCCCAATTTGGAAATCAATGAATACCATCAAGCTCCATTACATTTACATTACGTCCATGGGTGATAGCTTTACTGCATTCTGTAACAACTTTGTGATCAATAACACAGTAGCATTGGTTAACTGCAGTTGTTGGGCTGTAGCCCTCATGCTTCTCTTACGTAAATAAATCCCGAAGTATCACAGCAAATGATCCATCACCTCTCACTTCCCTTAAATTAGTTGCCGGTATTAATTCAGGGACGGCGGTCTGATTTTAAGGTAAACTGTGCCAAGTGCAATCATGAATATAA
>CM060947.1:92798595-92826095 GCA_030765055.1 Mantis religiosa | reverse complement strand
AAACTGATAGAATGAATGAGCAATGAAACTGAAATAAGTTTATAATAAAAGGCCTTCGGCCATTTCCACTGAAATTATTTTAAAATCAGTACACATACTTTACAAAAATGGTTGTCCTTCAGTCTTAAAAGTCGTGTCACGCCATACTTGTCGTGTGTCCTTCATTCACCCAAGTCTCGTCAAGGTAGTAAGTATGTTTTGCAACTTGTATCCCGGTACAGTCTGATTATCCTTAAATAACGTCTTCGCCACACAGCAATATCACCCCTGGAGTAGTAAGTTTTCCTGTTGTCTCAGTTTCATGTCGCGATGTTCCTACGCATCTAACATACCTGTAAGTTCAGAGCACAGCTGTTCGTTCGACTTCTCTCACTGACAAAGACGGATTCTTCTCTGTGCGTGCATTAAACACATGTACCACAATTCTTTTTTCGCCGCTTTGTAAAGGTTTTCCCTTACGATTCTTCAGCGAAAAACTGGCGGTAGACTCTGTTATTATACATATAATAAGTACACGCGCAATAAACGATCAATAAAATAATTTAGCTCTCGCACTCGGCACAACACACCTTCGAATGGCGATATATGACTAATCCAGTTCAAAACAAGGTCAGTGATAAAATTCATATAAACAAATATGTCACTATCGCTAAATCACGTGCTATCGTGCCATGTGTCATGTGCTAACTTCCTCTTTACTCCGTTTAAGAATTAACATGCGTTTCAAATAAATCAACTCTGTTGCATAATATATTTATTTAAAACTGCTACGAAAATATAAATTTGACAATTCTCTTCCAACATATAAAGATATATGTTAAATAACGAACTAATTTTTACCGCACAACAGTCTATACTGCAACAGCAGCCAATGAGAGGTGATAAGGTCACGTGACCGTTAAGAGATACGGGGCAAGCTTATGTGAAACAAGGATTAGCCTTAAAATTACACTGCCTTCATAAACTCGATGAAACTGTAAAAACTATTCTTCACTAACATTTGTTTCAAAGACATCTTGAAACATCGAATGGATTTTACTCTTTTGAAACTGATTGGTAAATTACCTTACTGAGAAGCTGCAGTATATAACCTCTTTAGAAAAGAGTGTAGCTCTATGCACCGTTGTTCTTAAGCTTGTTTTGTTCCTAGTGTCGTGACTGTGTACTTGATTATTTGTAGTGACGTTTCTATAACTTGTTTTGTGTGACATAATAAAAATTATACGTACAGACTTGGTAATGTTAATAATTTTAGTTATTTAAAACAGTTTCTACACAAGTCATATTTTCCAGCTGACGTGATGTGTCAATTTTTTATTTTATGAATTTTAAAAACTAAGTGGCTATCTCTACAACCTCTCCAGAATATTATTCCATATCTCATTCGATTTTCTGCATTTCCAAAACATAAGGTTCTAATGTCGTTTGCATTTAACTCATGTTTTATTCTTCCTAGTGAAAAATAGAATTTGTTTAGCTTAACTGATAATAATTTTTGAATGTGTGTTACCCATTCAAAATGAAGGTCCAGACAGATTCCCAGAAATTTTGCTATAACACCTGAGTGTTGTATAGCTCAACATTAAGTACACGAGGATTTTTATTTTGCTGTGAAATTTCCGCTAATTTATTTGCACTTATAAGTAATGTGTTTGCAGTAAACCAGTTCACGTGATATAAACCGGTTCCATTTTACTGCTGAGGATAACTTAGCTGTGATACCAATCTGATTAAAAATTAGCTACAACTGAGTAGTAAGAAAATATAAAGTTTAACGAAACATTTTAGATTTTCAATTTTATCTATGTTATATTAAAACAAATATATTGTTTAGCTTCCTAGAAACCCACAAAATAAAGCATGTTTTCAAATAATATTTCTAAAATTAATTAAAATAAAAATAAATTAAAGCACTAAGTTTAATAAGAGATGTCACTACAACTTTAATATTAAATTGGAAATTTTATTGAGAAATGAATGAACAGGTAATACAGAAAAGAACAAACATGCAGGGGAGATTGTTAAGTCACTATAAGCAACATTTGAAGGCAATGTTGCGAAGAGATGACAAGAAATGTTAGTACTAACCAAAGAAGAGAATAGTTTGATTACCTAAAGATGATGTATATGATAAAGGTAGCTCTTATGTAGAAGCTAGTCTGCATTTCTGTCCAGCAGTTCTGGCAGCTTGCACTACCGCCATCTGTGCCCATGTCGCTTACTGGCAGAGTAAGAGAGGAGTTGGTGGATGCACAGAAATAAAATGTTACCTGGATCTCAGGGTCACACCAATTGCAATTAGCAATTCAGCGAATTTTCCGGATGAGAAAAACACAGCTCCCGAGGGCAAATCTGGACTTATTTTAGGGGTATCCATTAGTTACTGTGACAAGTCAAATTAAGTCACTTATAGGATCCAATGTCCTATTTTAAGCATCCCTCTTTAAAAATGGATGTTCGGGAATAGTTTGAAAAATCTGACAAACGTCAGAAGGAAATTCAGAATAAAATCTCAGTTTTAATTATACGCTATAGATTAGATTTAACTGATCTGTAGAAAATGGATAAACCAGTATTCAAAAGGCCGCGCCGTGGCTCAGTGGTTAGACCGCTTTGCTCTCACCAAGGCGGCCCGGTTTCGATCCCAGGCGACCGCAAAGTGAGATTTGTGATGGAAAACACGGCGCTGGGGCGGGTTTTCTCCGGGACCTCTGGTTTCCCCCGCCATCTCATTCCACCGGTGCTCCATATTCATCTCATGCATCATCAGTGTCACCGCCTGCGGTGCCACATTTCATTTCAGTATTCAAAACAAGAGCAACAGAAATTTTTAGCCATTTTAAATTATTACACTCTTTCTCCCATGGTTTTTACTAATAACTTACTGTCGTTGTGTTCTTTTTTCCGGATAACACAACCTCATCGAGAATCGAACTCCGGTTCTCTTGAATGTGAAGCATACACGTTAACCCCACAGGAAGGCTTCCTGCTCCTCTTTTAAGTGATTAATATTATATAAAGTTTAAAGTAAAATAAAATCATCAGCAATTTTCGTTTGTCTATTCTAAGTTATTACATTTTTATTGAATCTATTTCAAATAACTAGTAGCATGCGTACCAAACTAAACTTGGACAAGACCACTCGTACGACCGCTGTATGCTCTACTTTCCTATATTACAATCGAGCGGGATAATTCAGTCACCTTCGTCTGTGGCCCGCATTCGGGAGGTCCTGGTTCGATTCCCGTGGCTCACCTACCTGACCCACGGTTTTTTTAGGGTTTTCCCGGATCCCCAGGCGAATACTGAGCAGGTTAATTACATCCCCCGAATTTCTTGTCCCTGATTTCACGGCCGACCGACCTGGTGGACCGTTTCCGGACCAAAGTAGGTGCGATACCGGTTGTGATGTTCTGCCAGGAGGTTTCCAACTGTCAAAATGTGGGGACGCTGTTCTCTGTACTGTCGTGACTCCGTGGGACGGCCACAGTCTGTCTCCTCTCGCCTCGTCCTTCCTCCCGGTGATGCCTCACTTGAGGGCATAGGTATAATATCGTACAAGGTCGGTGCCGAATCTCCTCCGTAGATTATATAAGCTACATCCTATATCTATATTGCGATAGTAACACTTGATGCTGTCATATGCTTTGAACATATAGATCTTAAGTGTGCGATCTCAAAAATTCCTTAACACAATTTGAATACATTAGTGGTGCAAGTCCCATTTTCTTCAATTTCTAAGAAATTATTGCACTAGTCTTTCGCATAATAAAATATTGAATAGAAGAAGAGAGTACATTGAAGCATATATGCTGTCCTGTGAAATAAGCCTTTCAAAATTATGCTGTCTTAGTAAGTGAAACATATTGAGCGTATAGGTATGATCTTAAGCGACCGAAGGTATTCAGTGTTTTACATTATATTTGTTCTCACCTCTTTTTGCTTTTTACGGTTATCTAGTAGTTTGAATTACCTATTTAATTGGAACTGAAGAAAATACCACTGCAAAGGATGATTAAACATTTAATAAAATAGCTGAATGTAGGCATTAAACTATTTAAAAAAAACGTTATCTGGAAGGTTGAAAGCTTTAGTGCTCTAAAATCTATTCACGTGTTCAAGGAAATACACCCTAAAGGATAAGTTGAACTATCTTCTGATAAGTAGACATTTGTACTAAGATATTTGAATATACAAGTTATGTCGCTGTTATTGTATTGCATAACGGTATATCTAACTACCGTCGCACATGAAAAATCGGATGTGTTGTATTTACATGTCCTTCTCTAGAGGTTCCTAATGATTTTAAGCTTGATCTTCAAAGGCGGGCTGCTCACTTAGGCTTCTTTCTGGAGAGAACTCAATCCACCGGAGGCGGCTCAGACAACACCGCCACCGGTCACCGACTAGGAAAACTTTCTGAGTGGGCATCTGCGCCAACAAAGTTATGGAAACGAAGTTATAGGAAAGGATGGGAAGAAAATTCAGAAATCACACATGTAATCGAACCAAGGGCTCCCGAATGCGAGCCTTGCACGTTAATGCAGAGATATCTCATTTAGTTACTGTAAACTAAATTGATAGACAAACCCGCTCAAAAGAAGTCAGCTTTATAATTTCATTATTTTTGCTTGAACACGGAAAATAAGCAAAGAAAAAATTAACATTCTTCTATAAACATTTTCTACAAAAGTTTGCGAGTATTCCAACTAAATTTTTTCTTTTTTTTTTAAGTAGTTTAAGTCAACCAACGTTAAGTCATATCGGACGATGAATGAAATGGGTGAAATGATGCTCAAATGAGTCCGGGGTCCAAGGGGCTTAGAGTTACCTCACATTCGTCTACCAGAATAAGGGAAACCCCCGACAAAACCTTATCCAAATAACTCACCCCAATCGATATTCGAACTCGGGACCTCTTGAACGTAAGGCAGACACGCTACCATCTACGCTACCGAGGCAGGCACAACTGTTTAAGTTTTGTAGTCGTTTTACTGGTTAGATCACATCTAACATCGTATGAAATGGATAAGATAATGCTCAAATGAGCCTGGAGTCAACAAAACTTGCAGTTAACCAATATTCATATTTCAGGATAGAGAAAACCACGGGAAAAAACTTACCCAGGTAAGTCACCCTAATCGAAAGTCGAATTCGAGACTTTTTGAATGTGAGGCAGGCACGCTACTCCCACTCAACTAAGGTGGCCTATTTACTTCATCTTAATACAGATAAACCGTCATCACTCAGCTACACATTTCTCTGTATGAATAACAAGAATACAGAGCTAAAGTGATTGTAAAATCCATTAAAAACCTGTCGCTATGTGACTTTTTTTTTTTTTTCCTTCTTTTTGTAATTTACGTCTTCCAACGTTAAGTCATATCGGATGATGAATGGAATAGGTGAAATGATGCTCAAATGAGTCCAGGGTCCACAGAGCTTAGAGTTACCTGACATTCGTCTTTCAGAATAAGGGAAACCTCGGAAAAAAGACTTATCCAGCTAACTCACCCTGACCGAGATTCGAACTCGGGACCTTTTGGACATAAGGCAGACATTCTACCACCTGCGCTACCGAGGCGGGCTTATTCTCTTCTCCTGGCATACAAACACAAAAGGAAAAAATAGAAAAAACGAAAGTTTATTTGTAATTTAGAACGGTAATAAAGTATTCGAAAATTAAAACCAATAACAAAATTATTTCGTCAAGGTTAACATCACAAAAAAAAATGATTTGACATAAATACTGTGCTTTAAAGTATCTACATTATTATGATTTTTTTTTGTTATATTGTTTTGTTATATAGACAAATACAAAAGTTATTCAGAATAAGGAGAATTTCACAGTCCATTACTACAACAGTCAAGATGTTATTTTATTTCTCGTAAAATAGAATGAATGTATCATATTTTAATGAAAATCCGTATATTCGTTTAACATTTGCAAAAACATCTACATCACACATCTCCTATTTGTGTACACAGGATGAATAGTGATGGTCAAATCTGTAGCAATTGATTGGTCTATGCTATTCCATATCCCTTTCTTGCAATTGTGAGAAGGAACTATCGACAGAATTTCAAGAAGAATGATAAAAGTACTGAACCATTCGAGCCATTGATAACGAATATCTAGAAAATGGCTTTTGATACAAAAAGTAATTTAAATAAAGTTAAATATTTTAGCGATATCTACATTTTGTGTGAAGTGCACTTTCCTTTATCGCTTATTACTTGCCAGTTTTACAACATTATGCAGAATTCCTTCCAAATGAGTGCACTTACAAGACAAATTTCAGATCACGTAAATGTCATTTTTGAAAAAATAAAATACTACGATAAATTCCCCATGTAAGAGGCAATTTGGGATGGAGGGTTTTCTTGAAACTCCTCGAGTCACTGAAATTAAATATCAAGTTATATATTATTTATGGACTTCTCTTTTTGACTTATGCATTTCAAAGACACACATGAGCATCGTCCTTTTCTAAAACTACCTTTCCAATTACTTCAAATATCAATTGCCGGTGAAATATTGATATAATTTTTTGGATGTAATACAACACATCCTTTATTTATTGAAATTGCATCAGAGAAAGTAAAATTCTAAAGTGTCTTTCTCTATCGGCTTTCTCAAACTATTATATTGACCTAGCTTGCTTTCCCTTCTCGTAAGCAAGACTTACACATAGGACTTAAAATTTAGTACCGGGATCAAATGCTTATCGAGAAGTAGACAAACTAACTCAGGGAGAGTAAGCAGCCTTAGTGATCATCCCAAAGCCTGAGCGAAATGGATTAAAGGAAAGATGAAACTATTGGTGGAATTATTGGTGGAATAATTCCTGAGAGCTCAGCCTGCTGTCTTGGTGAAAGGCGAGTAGTCTAGCCACTTGGTCATTGCACCAGATGTAAACTATTACTTAAAAATCCATTCTTCTATCATATTAACAAGAGAAATTTTTCACAAATATGCTTAGTCCATATTTATTTGCAGCTACAGAGAATACAATTGGCTTAAGGGAAAGTCATCCCTTTTAAGAACGGGGAGATTTTAATGACTTTGAAATTACTTTCTCTTTGCATGGCCACGAGGGGAAAAAAAGCAGCAACAATTTTTCACTTGAAAAAGTTATTAGTATTAAAAACTTCAAACATTAACGGAAATGATCAACAACACAAGTATACTTTTAACTGTCCATTTAAACGCTTTTAGCTTTGTAATATATTTTCCTTTGGTAATGAGTAAACTCATGTACTGTAATTTTTCTTTGGGTTGTGTATTTTAGATCATATGCATATACACTAAAATGCTATTTTTACTTTGGTGATCTCAAAACATGTACTTTCGGTGAAATCTCGGGGTATAACTTTTGGATTTAGGATTATACTTTTCTCCTTACGTAAATGTATACTTCAGGTGGTTAAAAGAATTTTAACACATGAAAACTAGCAACAAGTTCTCAATGAAACAAGAAAGACCAAATAAACGTGGGGAATTGATAACATTTCTTCTCTATTCTGGCATTTTCATATATTTAGCTGCTGAATCCTATTAGTGACATATTCTCATATTTTCCACCTAAATGTCAGGTAAAATAGATTGACAACTCTCCTTCAATGATTTGGGACAATTCAAGGCGTTGACTTTGTCAAAAGCAATGAACTCAGATCAGTCGATATAATATGCAGCTTGCCTTTCATATTTTTGGGGACTACGTAGACGCTGTTGAGAAATTAGAGTACCTACCGTTACCCAGTGAGATGGCTCCGCGGTACAGAGTCAGATTCCCATTTAGGAGGCACCAAGTTTGATTCCTTGGGCCGTCCACTCTGACTTTTGTTGTTATTTTCCCTGATCGGTAGGCGGATCCTGGAGTGTTTCCTAAGTTACCACAATTTCTCTTCTAGCATTTTCCTTTAATTTCGTTTTCTTGACAACTTTCAGCTGTACTTCTAAGTCTCGTGATGTAAGGCAGTAGAAGGCTGCTTGATAGATGGTTAGTTAATCGTTCTCTATAGGCACCTTCAGCAATGGAACAGTCAAAGAGCCTAGACTTCCGCGCGTCTGTGCATACACTTTATATCTTCTTCCTGGCCAGTGGTAGCCACAATAAATCTATCTAGGCTGCAACGCACGAAGCGTCTCCCCATTGTTGTATAATCTATGCCTCCCATTCCTTAAATGCTACGTAGTAAAAACGATTCCTCTACATCACATTGCTGCTGCTATTAGATTAGATGGCATATGACAGATGAGGTTTTACTTTTATAATTTAACGTCCAAATAAAAACCACATACATTAACCTTCTGCATAATCTCCACTCTTGATTTTGTCAACAATTAGAGATTCTTCTGTTTTCCTGCAGAATTACGAGATTGTCTACAAGCAATTTAATTAGTATTATCCTTCATATGTTAATTTTCCATGTAGCCTTTGGGCCAAACACATACTATTACATGAAGATACGTCTGGACCGAGTGGGAAATTTTCAAGAAATGTGATACCGAAATTAAGAATTGCAATGAGTAAAGAATCGTAATGGATTTCAAAGGAGTATTGTATCAGGTGCAGTTGGTTGAGTCGTGTAACAAAAGATACGGGAAAAACAGAGTTCTAAGAGATAGCACTTGACTTCGTTTGAAAGGGCATTCTTCGGACACTTAATAATAGCATGACCGAGTCTAATAATCACAATGGACAAAAATAGCTACAAAGGGGATCTTTGCGTGAAAAGAGCGCTTCCAGAAGAGGTGACACACGCCCACGCGCAGCTGTGGAGGACTCTCAGTTGGTGGCTTGGAACCGATTAAGAAAGTCATCGCCTCTACCTTGGTCGAGGGCAGACCAGAAGCGATGAGAGAAGATATTTGTCGGTTCATATATAGGTGAAGAACGAATTAAGTTTTATCGAGTAATAAGTATTTCACATACAGTAACTCTAAACAGTGATATTGGTAACCCTTGGTCGGCAACTTCGAGTTTAATGTAATGATAAAAAGAAGCAGTCATTAAACCAGTTTGAAACGGGCATTCCATTGTCATTAAAACCATCCTTCTCATACATATCCACGCATACCCTCAGATAAACCTCATTGCTTTACCCTGAGCTAAACACTATTTGCTTCAAACGGTAGCGTGAACTTGGAACTGTGCTCCACCCATTATATTACATCAACTGTCTAACGATTTGTCTCTAATTTTCTATTCATTGGATGTTAATCAGCCATGAGCAACAATTTAATCCCTAACACAGAATAATTTTAGTAGTAGTAGTAGTAGTAATAATAATAATAATAATAATAATAATAATAATAATAATAATAATAATAATAATAATAATAATAATAATAATAATAATAATAATAATAATAATAATAATAATAATAATAATAATAATAATAATAATAATAATAATAATAATAATAATAATAATAATAATAATAATAATAATAATAATAATAATAATAATAATAATAATAATAATAATAATAATAATAATAATAATAATAATAATAATAATAATAATAATAATAATAATAATAATAATAATAATAAACTTAGATAATCTGCCATCATTAGTAACAATATTTTTTTACAAACTACCCATCCTTGTCAATCGCTTACTATTTTCGTTTTCACAGAGTGGATAGGAGTCAGTAGAACTGTGGTATAACCCCTGTTTGTAATACAAAATGTGAAACACAATGGACCAGAAACCACACTAGATTGATAAAAATTACCATATTGTTTGTAATTTTGCAAGAGACTAACTCGTGGAACTGTAAACTTGACGGTTTTGTGTGGCATATGAAAAAGAACAAAACTCGAGCCAACTTTCTTAGCTTTGACCTTCCTTCTAGCCAGGAAGGTCAACGTTGTAGTATCTAGTTCGTTTTCTTCTTCTTCTTGTTCTCCTCCTCCCCCTCCTTCTAGAAGCATCCTTTATTCTCTTAAGACAAGTGTCAGAGAATGTTTGTTCTATGTACTTAGAGCTCATTAAGCATTACTCCCCCATTGTCAACCTCGGCTTCTGCGGAAGAGTTGTTAAAAGGAGCGCTAATCAAGATTTCTAAAGGCCTAAGAGAGTTTTCCAGAGGGTTCTATAGCACGTGCCACACAGTCATCCTGTTTGTAGCTAATAACACAAACAGTTCCAGGAAGATAGAAGGGCGATCGAGGTCCCACAGAATGACCATCATAGTAATCAGATTTAATACTTCTGTTATAACCGCGAGGTCACCTAACATGCATTAAACATGGGCTCGAAGAATGAATTTCTTAGGCCGTTTCATAAATTATCCTCCCACCGCAAAAGTAAATACTTTGTATACTGAGAAAATGATTTGTTTCTCTGTAATTTGAACTTTGATCTAGCCACTGTACGTGCTGATTTTTTGTTTATCCATACTAAGGTAATGTTCAACTAAAGTTCACTAAATATACTAAAACATATCAATACTGTCAAAGCTGAGTTTTGCAAAATCAAACCATATGCTACTTTGATTTACGATTTCTCGGCTTAAAAAAAAATCGTTGCTCAAATAACTGTTTTGCCTTGCTATAACCCTTAACAATATGATTACATGCAATTTAATATACTGATTTAGGATGAAGAGAGTATTTTGGTGCACAACATTTATAATATGTTTTAATAAAAATTGGAGGATTTAATCAATAATTTGTTTCAAATTAATGATTTAAAATTTCATTTCCTCAAATTCTCTTTCCTTCCAGAATATTTTGTTATGTTCATAAACACTAGTGGAAGAAAAATTGGGGCACCCTTAGTCTATCCAAAAAGTTTACTCCTTTTATCGCAATGGACAGTACTTACCCTCCTACTTATCGCCCAATTGATTGTTCCGGTGGATTAGCTAGGGCTCTGATAAGGGTAGAGAATATAAATATCCTCAGCATAATAATAATAATAATAATAATAATAATAATAATAATAATAATAATAATAATAATAATAATAATAATAATAATAATAATAATAATAATAATAATAATAATAATAATAATAATAATAATAATAATAATAATAATAATAATAATAATAATAATAATAATAATAATAATAATAATAATAATAATAATAATAATAATAATAATAATAATAATAATAATAATAATAATAATAATAATAATAATTATAATAATAATAATAATAATAATAATAATAATAATAATAATAATAATAATAATAATAATAATAATAATAATAATAATAATAATAATAAATAATAATAATAATAATAATAATAATAATAATAATAATAATAATAATAATAATAATAATAATAATAATAATAATAATAATAATAATAATAATAATAATAATAATAATAATAATAATAATAATAATAATAATAATAATAATAATAATAATAATAATAATAATAATAATAATAATAATAATAATAATAATAATAATAATAATAATAATAATAATAATAATAACAATAATAGGTATTATTATTTTAAATTATTTGTTCTTGTTAGTCATCAGCCAGCTTATGTGTACCGCAGCCTTTTTTAACCTTGAAAACCAAATTTGTTTACATTTGATCGACAATGGTACAGATGGTTTGCAGAAGCTTTGAGTGTATTAGCCTATTTCATATTTTTGTTGTATAACAGCAAAGTTAAATTTGTAATATACCATAAAGATGATGCATGTTCATGGCGATAGAAATAAATGTGATGAAACAAGCAAATGAATATAGAGAAGTCTCTCCAGAACTCTACGTACAAATGTAAATGGCTGACTTACCGGAAGAGTGGAGGAGCCTGGTCCCCTTTAACCCCCTTAACCCGGGTCAGAGATGGGAAGTGTCTATGCAGAGAGCCTAGGAGTCCTCCGTTCTGTTGGGGATGCTGTGTTCGCGATCTAGAATGAGGTTCTTCATCTTCCGGTTCATCCTCGGTGATGGCCATCTTGACCGCGACGGCGGCGGCCGGAGATATCGTGCTGCTGAGCAGATGCTCCCAGGGTGCAGACAAAGGGGCGGCACTCTCGGACACAACTGCTCCCACGTCGTCATTATTCCCGTGGCGAGTTGAAGAGGACGAGGAGGCTGCTGTCTCTTCCCCTCGCATCTTGTGGATCACTCTGGGACTTAGATGCGACGGAGGTTCCAAGATTGTGGCGGCCCCCGTTGTGACGGATTGGCACCCGCCCTAGGGGCGTGGTAGACTCTAGGGCCCCAAAATGTCCCTCACTGTGAAACCTTGATACTCCAATCAAAGGCTTCCAACCGACAACTCAGGCCTTGCTGAAGCAGTTCTTCTTGTATCCAGATCACAGATGACTTTCTCCTTGACATGTATGTTGTCATTTCAATGATACACAAGATAAGTCTAAAATGTAGGTCAAATGTAGATGAACTGTCCTCATTTCTAACATCGAAATATAACCAATTCGACACTTACTCAAACTCCTCCGAATTAAAAAATCTTCCAACTGGCCAGTTGAATTTGTTTGCCTTCTACTGCAGTGGACGAATTAAACACCCGGTATTTCTCTTTGTACACATTCCGAAAGTTTATATCTTGCTCCTCCGGAAACCACTTGTTTTGTTTTGATCATTATCAAAACTCTAAAGACAGGAGAGGACATTAGGAAGCAACAAAATAATACCTAAACTGTTTCACTGTTTCACTGATGCCACACTCCTAGAAAAGGATTCTCTGAATAAAGAATTCTCAAAACACTTCTCTGCTAAGGAACACAAGTTTCTTCCAGATTTTACTACAATCTCAAGTGTTTGTATTCCAAGTTGTAATATTCATCACTAGTTGCAAATATAACTGGTTAACCCTGAATGTCCTAAAAATGTAACTTCGAACTTTCAGGCTGAGAAAGTGGAAGACCGGCTTAAAATACTTGTGTCACGGTTACACATCATTAAGTAATGCGTGAAGAGGTACATCGTGAACGTTTAAAATTATATTTAACTCACTGTGATGTAGGGCGGAACATTTCAGAAAGACATCGTTTTTTGTAGATGGTATAACTGTTGCAGCATCACATGCCCTGTCGCAGATAGCACCCACGCTGCAGTCTGCCACCGTAACACCTTCCAAGAGTTGTACAACCTATAAGAGGAAGATAGTAGGCACCCGACCCGCAAAGGGAAGTTGTTGGACAGCTGCGAGGTAAACAAAGAATACGTCACACAATACACACGAGTCGAGAAGGTGGCTGTCAGACTGGCCGCCGGCGTAGCGTATACACGTCCGGGCTGCAAGCGGGCCAACCTGCTACTGAGAGATGGAGAGCTAAGGAGCCTGTCTGTACACCAGACCGGCCAATGACGTAATACACCCGTACGTTGTCCCCGCGCACGTGGATCACCAAACAATAACTTTCCGATTCACTTACTTTAATTACACTTCTTATTTCTTCGTGGCCCCGGAGAGGCTGCTGTAAAATCCTGTTAGTTAAACCGAGACACATACCGCTACGTATACAATGTTAGCTTGAAAATACATATTACTTCAAAATTTAAGGATGGATAAGGAATGCCTATATTCATACTTTTGCGCCACATTTTATTGAGAAGTATTCATTACAACCACACTGCGTGTATCAATTTTGCAAATACCAGGTAAGCTCTATCTATCATAATGGCATACAGATAGATACTATTATGAAAATGTTACCATATTTATTTAAGTTAAGCTAAAAGATTACGAAGGAATCCTTTTTAATTTTAACATTAATCTGTTATTATTTTAAAAATTGATTATATATTGAAATTAGTACTATATTTTCAAAGGCAATGCCCTCAATCGATGATTCATATTTGGGGAAGGTTTTATTGTGTAGAAATATATCATACAAATTTAATTTATTTGGCATTAATAAATACTGTCTACAAAATGTGCAAAAATCTAGAACTGGGATAAAAATCTTTAAACTATTCATAACAACGTTTTCATTACGACACATTTTACACGTTATAAAATTATTAACATTTGATATGTTATTATCAAATTTGAATATAAGGAAGCACTTTTAGAAAATGGCCCGTTTATGAGAATGTGTGTGTGGTACGTGTGTGTTTGTGTATCTGTGAAACAACGTAACTCAAAACCGAAAAATGTGTTAAACACGAAATTTGGGTATGACTCTCAGTACATGGAAGGTTTTTTTTTTTTCTTTCTTTTTTCGAAAGAAAGCCTCAAACGATTCTGATTAAAATGTTAGGTATATGATTTAGTTTGGTAGAGTCAACATGAAGAATGCAATGCCATGGCCGGGATTTGAACCACAGATCTCCTGGTTTCCGTCCAGTCGCTCTAACCCATTGAGCTACCATGGTCGGATATTAAATTCTCCATTTGACTCGTATATTTTCCCGGTAGACCACTTGGGGCTCTCACATCCGAGATACACCGTTTGTGGCGACTTACCAACGTAAGTACTTGAGTCCCAGGCTTCATCATTTAACCCTTATTATTTTAGCTAATTGATGGAAATTAATCATTTCTCCACACTAACCGTATATAGGCTAAGGTTTTTGATGGATAGAGTCAACATGAAAAACCTTAGCCTATATACGGTTAGCTTGAAGAAATGATTAATTTCCATCAATTAGCTAAAATATGATTTAGTTATTTTCATGACAAGAAATATATACATATATAGCAGCAACCCTTTCTTTAAATTTATTAGGGGAAATCGGATCATTTAATAGAATAGTATGTTAATTTCTGGGAATGTCCTCAGAAGACCTCTTCATTCCGAATGGCTTTCTTATGACTGGTAAATTGTAAGAGACAGACAAAATCTTATTATACAAAAAAGTAGATATCCATAAAACGTACAAGGTGCGTTCAAGTTATAACACCTCCTATTTATTTTTCTCGGGACTGGAACAGAGAGGAACTTCTGTTACTTTTTTAAATACACGTGGACTCCTTGTGAATGCGTGGCGGAGATGGCAGCACTGTACAATGCATAGAGCTCTAGTGGCAGAAGTTCTATCTGGTCCCAGTCCTGAGAAAAAAAATAGGACGTGTTATAACCTGAACGCACCTCGTACAATATTTTAAATACATTTTTTTAGGTGAACCATTTCATTTCCGAGATATTCCTTGCAATTTGTTTGAACTTTCCAATCCTTAGGTATACGTTTATCAAATGGAAAGTATTTTTAATCGCTTGCTCATGCAAGGAGAACGGAATTTCACAATCATCACATAGCCAACAGTTCTAAAAATGTTTGACTATCGCTTAAAGGCTATTGTGTTCGTTTATTCCCATTATACCTAGAACAAAATGTGCTATAACACAATTTCTACAAATGTTTATCTCGATTAACATAACTATATAGAGAAATAAGAGTTCGTAAGAATAACGTGTGTAAAAATATATAAAGTCATATGAGTGCAACACGTCAGACTTTTTTATGTTTAACTTCCTTTAATCCATTAGATTACATAGGACATTATGAAATGGATGAGATGAAGGTCAAATAAACCCAGGGCCCATCGAGCTTGAGATATACAAAATTATCGTGTAACAGTTGTTTTAATTTGGACCCGCAGAATCAATATTATTTATTTGATAATGTTATTCAGAGTTTAAGAACAGGAATAATATTAATATGTTTAACGACATAATAGTATTCCAAAATTATAAAAAGTGTTATTTGAATGTTGAATTAAATATGGTTTAAACAAAATATTATATTAATTATTAATATGGTAATGAAAAGTACGTTCACGAAAGATGATGTGAACCAATGAGAAATAATTGAATTGCCATAGCAATGGTAAATTGAACAATTCCAGACTAGTCAGGGTTAGCGTCATTCTGTGTACGGACCTGTGACGATGAAATATTATGTATTTCATTACGTGTTTGACGTTCTTCCTCAAAGGTTTTTCCTTAACCTAGTAATGCCTGAGGTAATTAACCTCATTAATATTGAAACATGTATTATGCTTAACACATAGCTGAACTGTCATAATGTAATGCTAAACTTTCTTTGTAATGCAATGAATTACTCATGTTATTCATCACCTTAAACCTTTCAGCAGTCCTTACAGTATTATTACAGAAAGTTACGTTAAAGCTTATTCTTAAATATTCAAGTTTTGTCATTTCTGTTATTTATATCACTTTGTGCAACAGCTGCAGTTTTATGTTAGTGTCTTTGTTTTAAATGAAAAACGTTACTCGTGTTATTCATATCATTTAAATGATTTACAAATGTACATAATTTAACCCAGAATGTTTTGCTAGAGTTTCTTTGTAATTAAATGAATCAGCCATGTTCCATCACTTTTAAATGTTTTGACCTATAGCTACAGTGTTGTAACTAGTGTTGTGCTATAGATTCTTTGTAATTGATTTAGATGAACTACTCATGTTATTTAAGTAAATGCCAAATTAATTTGTTATGCTAATGAGCCAGAATAATAAAAGGAAGCAGTAACCGTCAAAAAATTGTATTATTAAAAATTTCCTGTCATATACCACATCCTATTGTTAATTCATTGAAAGTTAATACAACATTTTGAAGTAATTGAAGCAGAAATTAATCTACAGGTGCCATTCAAAACATTCACTTCAAGTCTCAGCTGTGATTATATGTTCTAATACTGCATTGCCACAGATTATATAAGATAATTATGTGAGCTTTTAGAAAACGCAACAACTTTGAAACTGCAGTCACAACTCTCAAAGCTCACGTAATTATCTTTGTGTGTCATCTGTAGCAATGCGGTATTGGAACATAATCACGAGCTGACAGATAAGCAGCTATGAAAAATCCAGCTATAGTATTCCGGCAACGTAAAAGTTTGGGCGCGCGATTTTTCATAATTTAGTTTGCCACTCGAAAATAGGGGCGCTGCGATCACCTCGTGCTGCCAACGATTAACATGGGAGGTTCACTTCTAATAAGTATATGTTCTGTGGTACGGACGTCGTGGAGTTAAGAAGCCAGAACTTTTATCAATGAGAGGGAACTTGGTTTCAAGTTAATATTGTGAAGGAAACCGACGTTTATAAAGTTACTCATTAATTTATGTTACGATGCGGTTTTGCTAACTTCACATACAATTAAAAAATTGAAATATTTTAAAGAAGCCAAATAATGATTTAATTTTACCTGGTAAATTACTTCCTGAAGATCTCCATTCGAGACCACAGCTGAGAGATATCTTCGTGAATCGGCTATTACAGCAACTGGGAACATCATAAAATTATTTCATCCCAAAACATCAAATTGGGAAAAATGCTACTTCAAATGGCTTCCCAATCTGGGGCTTCATCCAATCGGAGATCATCTCATCATCATCCATTTGGAATCCTGTTGCAATCGAATTGGGACAATTTTTAGCTACATTTCATTTTTTTTTTTTTTTTTTTTTTTTTTTTTTTTTTTTTTTGTAATTTACGTCCTCCAACGTTAAGTTATGTCGGACGGTGATTGAATTGGGTGAAATGGTGCTCAAATGAGTCCACAAATGAGTCCAGGGTCCATTGAGCTTAGAGTTACCCAACATTCGTCTTGAAGGATAAGGGAAAAGCCCGGAAAAACTTTATCCAGGTAAATCACCCTTACCAAGATTGGAACTCGGGACCCCTTGAACACATTTCATCATATTAACATAGTACAGTTACCTATTTTTTATATATTATAACAATATTAGCATTTAATATACCAAATTACAATCCATTTTCCAGTTTAATGTTTTTCATTATGCATAGAGTCAGAAAACGTATAAAGGTTTATGTTTCATCCCAATTCTGCCATACTTTTAAATAGCTATTTGAAACATATTTATTCACCCATGACAATGCATATATTTAAATACAGTAAAAATAATATGGTAACTCGATTTTGGTATAAAAGCAAGAAACTTTATGTTTGCCTAACCAAAATTTGTATTTTAAAGGTTTTATACATCGGTAACAACAACGCTGCCAGTTTACAAGAATCATATCAGCACCGCCTATTCCAGAATTTCGTACCGCAGGACACATCGACAAATCTACTTACACGGTATAGCTGTTTTTAAGTCAGGACAGACTGATCAAATTGAATGATACAATGGGGTACAAATTAAAACTAAAAAGAAATGCATAAGCTACAATACCTCTCTAATTAATGAATATTTTGTGGGAAGATGGAAGGTTTGGTATTTTAACATATCTAACTGTTCTGGGGGAAATATTATTTGCGGAATTTTTAAATAAATCCAGTTTAATGAATCGTTTATAAATGTTAGGTTTGTGTTCAGATCATAGACCTATTCTGCATTCTGTAGAATACGTTTGCACTTGAAATAGGAAGCGTCTGAAAGGCTAAGATCTGTTCTCAAATTTCTATTGAATCACTCTGAATGGGTGAGCCTTTAAGATAAGTAAATTTAGCGCTTTACCTTTCTTGAGATCTTCATGTATAATCTCATCCAGTCATGATACACTTGCATTAAAACAATTTCACAAAGAATGTACACAAAATAAAAAATACAAAGCTTTAAATAATAAAATAGATATATGCCGCACTAACATCCGCCTCGTTTAACTCACGTTCATGAGGTTGATACCGAAATTTAGGAATGCAATGTATAAAGAATCGTAATGGATTTCAAAGGAATGTATATTTGTGTGGAGTGCGTAGAGCTGCAGTTGAGTCGAATAGCAATTGGGTTGAATAGTGTAACAAAAGACACGGGAGAAACAGAATTCTAAGGGATAGCACTTGACTTCATTTGAAAAGTATTCTTCGGACCCTTAATAATGGCATGACCGAGACTAATAATCACAATGGACAAAATAGTCACAAAGGGAATCTTTGTGTGAAAAGAGGGCTTCCAGAAGTAAAAGTTGCACACCCACGCAGAGCTGTGTATAGTGTGAGGACAGACGGTCCGCGGCTAGTGACCGAGTAAGAAGTTTTCCTGTCTTGATCGAAGGCAGATTAGAACCGGAGAGAAGATTTGTCGGTTTATAAGTAACAAATTAAGTATTATCGAGCAATAAGTATTCAACCTTCAGTCACTCTAAACAGTGATATATTGGTAACCCTTGGTCGGCAACTCCAGGTTTGATGTGATGATAAAAAGCAGTCATTAAACCAGTTTGAAATGGATATTCCAGTGTCATTAGAACCATCTTTACTCATACATACCCACGCATACCCTGAGAGACACCTCATTGCTTTACCCTGAGCTACCCATATTATTCGTTACAAACTGTAGCGTCAACGTGGAACTCTTTGCCTACCCATTCCATTACTTCAAGGTCGAGATTTTGAATCTCGGTCAAGGGGAATTATCTGAATAATATTTCTTCCGGGGTTTTCTCTTATTCTCAAAGATGAATGTCGGCTAACTAAGCTATATGGACCCAAGGTTCATGCACACCTCGGTAGCGTAGATAGTAGCATGTCTGCCTCACGTTCAAGAGTTCCCGAGTTCGAGTCTCGGTCAGTGTGAGTTACCTGCGTAAGTTTTTTCCGGGGTTTTCCCTTATCCTGAAAGATAAATGTCGGGTAATTCCAAGCTCCATGGATCCCGGACCCATTTGAGCATCATTTTACCTATTTCATTCATCGTCTGATAGGACTTAGCGTTGGAGGACGTAAATTAACAAAACTATAATCAATGCTATTTTCTCTACTAGTTAGTCACAGTAAGTAAAAATATTAGCTTCGCGGTATACCAACATAGGGAATTTAACATTTCCACAGCTTACTACGAAGTACTAATGACCATTGCCTATTATAGGTGGATATTAAGGCTTAAAATATCAGGGAACAGCTTTCAATTTAACTGCTAGATAAAAAACTTTAAACTTTTACATGCACCTTTACATAATTTGCCCGCCTAGGTAGCGTGGTGGTAGTGAGTCTGCCTCACGTTCAAGAGGTCCCGAATTCGAATCTCGGTCAGGGTGAGTTACCTAGATAAGGTTTTTTCCGGGGTTTTCCCTTATCCTATAAGACGAATGTCAGGTAACTATAAGCTCTATGAACCCTGGGCTCATTTGAGCATCATTTCACCCATTCATCGTCCGATATGACTTAACGTTGGAGGATGTAAAATTACAAAAGAAAAAAAAATACATAATTAAATTACATTTAAAACAGACGTGTACACTTTACATTTTTACAGATACTATTCATGTAAAACTTCCCCTATAGGCTTACATTAATCATGATAAAATATTTACCTAGAAATGATTTCCAGTGAAAAGATGACGTGTTTTGCTGGTATAACTCCTTAATTTTCCTATAAAAGAAAGCGTCCAAAAAGTGTGGGTGAAAGGATTCCATCAACTCTGAAAGTAATTCCTAAAATGTTCATTCCAAAAGTGGGTGTACTACACAAGTATATAGTATTACAGTAAAAGCTCTCTAAAAGGGAACTCGATCGTTCCGGCATTTATTTTCCGTTTACATAGATTTCACTCTTACAGAATAAAAATAATTGTGTTTGAATAAAAAGAAATTACAGAAGCTATAGTTGCAAGAGTTTATCGTGAAGGGATAATATAGAATGAAATGTAAATAATAACATGCTGATATTTATTATACTCTGTATTTCCAACTTACGTACAATAATTGTACTTTATTACCCAGTTTCATTTTTTTCCCTGTCCAATTTGCAACTGTATGCATAGCAACATAATTTGCTTCACCGCACAAGCATTCAAAACAACGTTATGGCGATGTTTAAACCTCTCGAGGCATCCATTGGAAGCTCTGAAATTATCTTTGCCTAACTTTTTGTCTATAAATCTTGTGTCTGAAGCAATGGTCCAGAAATGGGAATTCCTTTAGTGCGCGCACTAACAAACCATTTCAAACACAGCGCGATTTAGCTCATCATACATACTCTGTAGATTTCGTGATGCGTTTCACATGTCCTGCTGTTCCCTTTAGTCACTCATTATTCTGAGTTTTTCCCACTTAAAACAACACAGTTAATTCCTTAGCTGGACGTTTGTGCTTTAAATGTTCTTCAATACCCTTAATTGTTTTCTTCCAATGATAATGCCTTACGTTTAGGTCTCATTCATAATATTCTCACAGGGAATATTTCGTAAACATCCGTGAATAAAAAAGAAGAAAACATTGAAGAAAAAAAGAAAAACTGCTATAACATAAATTGTGCATTTAAAGCCCACTACATTGTTTTTCGAAGCAACTTATTTCTACCTCCTATTTTATATGTATATACATTTTACTACGAATAAAAGCAACTTCACAAGCTGTTGCTCGTGGAAAATACAAGATAAGCGTTTAGAGAAATGTCAGTATCTCAAATATATACTATTTTAATCAACATTGTTAGAGCCACTTTTGCTAAAACCGAAACTTAGGAAACATTTTCCACGTAACGAGTAGATCAAGATAGGAATTTTATTGAAAATCTTTATGTCATGTTCTTAGAAGTTGCCAAATTTTGCACTGTACCTGTCTCACACCTCATTTTATGTTTAGTAATGCTTTGCCATTTACAACTAGTTTGCGCATCCTTTTGCTAAAACTTTGTCTTTTTATTCAAGGGTCTTCAAAGCGTGTAATTATAATTACATCACTGCATAGAAGTTTCAGTATAATTCAGCACTTCTTCTAAGACAGATGGTTGAAGAAAATGTCCTAATAGTATCCGTAACGGTTTTATAAGATATACGTACAGGTTGCAAATATGTTTGTTAAAAAGAATATAATTTATATTGATTTTCGTAGCCGATGACATTAAGGCACGAAATTATGATCGGTAAGTCGTGATTCAGTTCCATGAAGACCGTCCTCTCCAAATGCTTATTTATTTATTTTTTAGATTTTCCACCATTTTTATTACTGGAAAATGCCGGAGAGATGCCCTAAATTTAAACCTAGATAGAACATTTTATTTTATTTTGTCATGTATTTTCAATGTGCCAATGTGATTCTTTAAGCAGTAAATATTATTTTAAAATGAAGATTTTATGCTACCTATAAGTATTACCAGTATACTTTAAAATCACTTGAAATATAAGACGATTTTAAATATGAAACACCTTAGACTACGCTACGAGTCAATAAATATAAATTGGTTTTACTTACCACTCTACAGTAATGAATTAATGCCATTTATTGTTGATTATAGCTGTACACATACTAATTTATCTCAAATAAATATTGTATAGCAGAAGAAATCGCAAGTGAAACATCCCATTTATATTACAAGATTGCATCCTGATTGTATCAGAACGAGATTTTCCGGTTTTTCCATTCCTCCCGCATTTAAGATGTAACAAGTATTTACGGTCAAGATCTGTAAACACGTTGGATAGCCTGACTCAAGAAATGAAGGAAATTCCGTGCTAATATTCAACCTTTTCTTTAAGAACGATAGTATTATGAGTTTTCTTGTAGTTTAGTAGCCAGGTTCTAGTCTTTATGTCCGATGTTCCGTGTTTGATTCCCGGCTAGTAAGGCAAACAAATGGAGGAGCAGAATGTATCTCCTACAACCGGAACGGAGAACAGCATGTAGCCTCCTGGTTCTTTGTGCTTGTAACATAACTCTAAAAGGGAGGAATTATAAGAGAGACCCGTAGGACGACTTGCAGGGCGTAAGCATGGAAGGGGCTCCTAACATATACAATTCTAACGCATCCTCGTCCGGATAATGCCTTCAAGCCCAAAACCCTCAGCGGTCCCACTCGGAGGCGGGTCCTGATTGCCAAGTCTGTACTGATACCAGGGAAGAAACCTATCTGAAGAGCACATCCACGTCCAGCCGCAACTTGCAAAACACTGCCTCTTGAACCATTCAACTGTGAGCTTTGATACCTGTATTGCATCTTTGCAATTTGACATTTATGTTACATTTTCTAAGTTAGGTAATAACCTATACAATGCACAAACACAGAGAGAAGGAAAGGGAGAGAGGCGGGGAACAAGCTTTCAATGGCATAGTTCGTTGAAATAGTTCAGTGAAATCTGTAACCGAACTTTTGGGTGGAAATAATACTAGGTTTCTACCTACTAGATAGGTCATGAATAAAAGCTGATATCAAGACTTATTAAAAATGCACGTTATAGAAATGACAATTCATGTAGTAGTTATAACTGTCTTATGTTGCTTAATGGCATAAGTAAATCCTAGCATAATGTCGCCTTAATTTGTATGAATCTGTCTCACACTAGAACGATCCTGTTGTAAACATGGGCGGGGACAAAGAGAGCCTGCTCTCATAGACGTGGTCGCTTAGAGTGTACGTCTCTAGAGTTCCGCCGTGAAGAGGGTCGCAGGCTCCAGTCCTCCCTTGGCATGTTGAGTGTTTATGAGTATTGTGTATATGTGTAAAGCGATAGGAAACAAAGCAGTAAAGACAGGGAAGGAATAAATAAACGAAAACAATATATATTAAATAATAAAAAGAGAGACATATACGTTAACGAATTCCTCGGGGAACCGCCTCTTCGAACACTCACGAGTTATCCTCCTCCAACCAGCAACCTAAGAGCCTCAATGCCCCAAGTGGGGCATTCCCGGGAGGAACGATGAAGCGAGAGGAGACGGAGGGCAGCCTCCCAAGGAGTCGACAGTAGAGAGGGTACGGTTCCTTATTAACTTGGAAACTCCCCGTTAGACCAGTACAACCGGCATTCCACTCACCGTGGTCCTGAAACGGCCTCCCAGGCCGGCCCGGAGACAGGAATTTCATTTTCTATTCATTTTGAAATTCATTTCCTTCTGTTATGGAATGGAGGGCTTTACTAAACATCTAGAAACGAAAGACGGTCTCCAGGCTAGACAAGGTACCATCACACCACTTTTTTTTTAATTTACGTTTCCAACGTTATGTCATGTCGGACGATGAATGAAATGATGCTCAAATGAGCCTGGGGTCTACAGAGCTTAGAGTTACCGGACAGTCAAAGCACTTCACAAATTATTTACTTGGGCTCAGAATCATATTCAAACATTACATTTTATCTCTTCACTGTTACTCATTACAAACAAAAGGGTGACTTTTGGGGGAAATATATGAAAATCAAAAACCAATAACCAAGAGATCAGTGCTATTTGAAGCTCAAATAAAACTGTACCCATTTCAAAATGAAGGGAAAAATTGGAATTTAAACTAAGTGTGCTAGGCGTGATTTAGGTGTATGGGTTGTTTACTGTGATTCCGTTTATTTGTGCGATCCTCTCGTCAAGAAGATTCTTAAAGATTTCACCTACTTCTGTTTTATTCCCAGGCTTGCTCGGCCGAGGTTATGAGATATCGCCTTCAGGGTATGGTGGGTGCTTTGGACAGTCACAGAATTTTATGTATTTAATAAAGTTTTAATGCTTAAAACTTTCTTGCAATTATTTGAGCTTTGTCCATCACACTTTTGCTGTTAATTTACTCATTGTAAAACAAATACTTCCACAAATTTCATATTTATAGTTTGCTTTCCGATACTCCTGCTCTCCATGCTTACCAGACGCGCAATAATATACCTTGATGCTAACTAGTGCGGTTGATGCTACTTTAACCCTGTACAGTCCAAATTTGTTTACTACGATGGTAAAAATGTCTTCCCCCAGTATTATTGTTTAAAATTTCATTACGAAACTTAACAAGCATTTGTCATATTTAAAACGGTAATTTTAAATAAAAATAATATTGTGTTACTTTGAAGTCACAATGGGCCACAAAGGCTATAGAAGAAATTATTTAAGGCATTACATACATATGAATCAAAATAGAAGGTATGCTCAGTAACTAGCTCTTTACTTTCCATTTCTCAGCTAATTTCCACACAATGTACTAAATCATATCGGCTATATAAGCTATTACAACATTTATGATAAGAAAGACAATGCATTCTAGACCTCGGACATAGATATAAGAAAACAACATCCTATGAACTGTATAATATATTCATTAGTAACAATAATTCTGTTGACTGGATTATTTTGAACATTGTATACACTTTTTGATAAGCAATCAAAAAAAGGCAATTTTTCAAAATAGGTAAAATAACAGCCCTTTCCATGGAAGTATTGGTTGAGCCAATCGGTCTCTTGATGTTCTCCGCATCACATTGTTATTATATCTTCATCTGGAACAGGAGTGGCAGAGATGCTGCTTCATTTACACATAGCTCATCAGATGATTCATCCTCACTTTCTGATAAAATTGTGTTGGCACTAGTAACTTGAATCTCCTTTTCTTCATCACTGTCAGATGCAAGAACTGAGTTATCTGACTCATATCCATTCAATGGACGAGCAGTTATATTATTTTTATTCTTCATGCAATAAAAAATAAAAGAATGCAATATTTGACCTAAAACGAAATTGATTTTGAAAGGTTCATTTTGTTCACGAAGTGTAGCTATCAAATATATGTTGTCTATCAGAAATATAATTCCAATATTTATGCCTTATAGACAAAAGAGTATAACTATATTGAATTTTGGCATGGAATTTTGGACAAATGATTTTCCTTCTACTCCAGGATGCACCCATAACCTAACTTATTATGTTGACAATTGTGGTCCACTGTGACTTTCAGGTAACGTAACTATTTTGTTTGAAATAATAAATGGTATATTTTTCCACACAATTTTTAGCGCTTTAAACCATAATTTTACTTTTACTTGTGGTGCCTGACTTTTTCTTTAAAATTATATTGCAGAGTTTTATAAAATAAACTTGTACAAAGTGTCACTAGTAACATCAGAATGCAAAGTGACTGTATCTCTTGCTTTAGCTTCAACCTTTGAATATATTATGTCCTAAATAACCAAACAAGCCACATACAAGGCGTCCATGTTGTGACTTTCAGGTTACAAATGTTCACAATGGAAAGTTTTCATCATAGGATAACAAAGCGTTAAAAGTGTTTGTTACTTGAAAGTCACATTGGGCTATAGAGGGTTAAAAATATGTCCGTTGGCCTACCACTGGTTCCAAAACAATCTTTATTAATCTTTTTAATCCTTCGTTTAGCTGTCGTTGACCATTCTTGTTATATATTCTTCTTATTTTATGATTAATTATAAGTATATAAATGTCTATTTTAATATGCATATAAACTTTATCGGACTTGCCCAAGGTAATGTTAGACTGATGAATTCAAATAAAAGTCTCTGACTACTGGCCTCAAATTCATTTCCGTATTAACTGAGAGCTATGTGTCTTGAAATAATTTGATCACTTTGTGCATCGTTCCTCACATTTATTGTCAGCTACGTAAGTAGTTCGTAACTATACTTCATATCACGACTCTCCGGATATCCGGCAGTCCTAGATTAAAATTACTGCTCCTCAAATTTAGGTAAACAATTTAATTGCAAATAAACTATAAATAATACCCTTGTGATATTAGGCATGCTGTTATAAGACAATGAGCATCTACCTGAGCTACTCTAATAATGGAATAAAGACGTAAGTTGCAACAGGTACCTGAGCATAATTCCAATAACTAATCACCGAACAGGTACTTGGGTAAAAAACATTCTCATATTTCATAAAATTAGTGGTGAAAGCCAATGGCTACAATTGCAACGGCTACTATCGCAACAGACTCGTTTAACAAGTATTTAATGATTAATTAATCTATAATGTCAAACACATTCACTAAATTACCATAATCTTCAACGACAGCCTTGTAGTAATCCAACTTACGATGTTACGCCTCACGAGAATATGAAGCTTTCTGTACATTGTGTAACAAATACACATTTCTTGATAGAACGCAAAAGATAGATAATACCGTTGCGTATTTCCGTCTTTTTCTTGTTACCAACAAACCCGTTCTGTAAACGTGGTCAGAATAAATCTAGCCAGGAAATATCCGAGATTTATCGCATCACTTCAAGTTCAGTTGGAGTAAGTCAGATACATATAAAATATTACAGAAGACTTGGAAGTATACAAATTTCCATTCAATCATTGCAATATGTTCAAAAGATACGCAAAAAAGTAAATTGGCATGAATATTCATTCGACTTTCTCTATCCATCACACATTCACATATGTGATCGCACATTCATCACGTTTAAAAGTTGTGCTTCTAGTTATAAGTTACGTCAATCACGTATACTTTTATTAGAAAAGATTTTAAATTAACCAGTATGTTCTTAGAAATAATGAAACATATTAAAACAGGTTTCGAATACTTAATCACAAAACATAATTGTTACGAAAATGTAAGATTTGAACAACTCATGTATGCTCGTTAGATGTTTGGCTTGCTACATACTAAGCTATAAACATACTACTTGACCCAAATTATCTGTTTTAATAAGCTCAACATGTGAGGAAAGTTTTTTGTTCATTTATTCATAATTGCCTATAGATAATTTCAGTCAGTGTGAGCATAATAACATACTAGTAAGGCAAATACTTCCAACAATGATATTTTACTAAGGTTAAAGCGCTTCATAAAAAATTAAAAGGTATCCATATGAACGGGGTTTGAAGTTGAGGTGGGTCTTTCTAGAAAACATTCTGGCATGCTTAAATA
>CM060947.1:92719340-92797595 GCA_030765055.1 Mantis religiosa | reverse complement strand
AAGAAGGGAGTTAAACTAAAAACAAGATGAAAAGTGGGGTACTAAACAGCAAAAGGGTAGAAGTAGTCAATGAATTTGAATACTTAGGAATAAGGTTGAATAATAATGAAAAGTGGGGAGCACATAGGAGAAAATTTGAAGCAAATGGAAGGGCGGCAAAGAATGGGATAAGAATATGCAAATATAAACTAGAAATGACAACCAATGGTTAGAAAGAATGTCCGAAGCACTAGCTGAATCCAAAATGTTGTATGCAGTGGAGATCTGGGGGGGGGGGGGGCACAGAGGTAAACAAAACGGTGGAACCAAAACTACAGAAGGTTTTTGTAAAGAGCTACTAGGCTTACCAAGGTCAGCACCTAGGGAAGTAGCTTTAGTAGAATTAGGAAAGACAAGAAGAAATGGAATAATAATGGAAAAATAATAAAATTTTGGTATAGGTGTTTGGGATAAAGAAGAAGGGGAAAATTATGAAATTATGCATTAGATAGCAAAAAAGATTAGAGAACTCAAATAGTTGATGGGCAGAGATAGGAGGAATTATGGAAAAAGTAGGAATGGGAGATATATGGAGATCAGAGGAAAGGAATACATGCTATGTGGGTAAATTAGTAAAATGCAGAATAGAAGATATAGAAAGACATGAAATATGGGGAAATCTAGAGAATATGAAATCATTACAATTTTACAAGCAAATAAACAGAAATTAGGGACGAGAAGCATATGTAGATTACTGCAATAGGCAAGAGAGAAAGGGTTAGCATGTATGAGAACAGGAGTAATATTTCTAAGAGGGATAAAAGGTAGGGAAAAGGGAATTTGTGAATTGTGTGGGGGAAAGAAAGCATAGAACACTATGTAACAGATTGCGAGGAGGTTGCAATATGGAGAAAAAAAGGTTTTGGGAAGAAAAATGGGAGAAAGTAGAGAAGAGGATAGTGGCTACAAAAATGTTAACGGGCAGGGAGGTAAAGAAGGTAGAAAGTACTGGTGAGTTCTTGCAGAAAGTAAAAGAAAAATGGGCCAGAAATGTAAAAAATGTAAGAAAGGAAGTGGAGGGGTAAGAAAGGGGACTAATTAAGTAATCAAGAAGGTATGGAGGATACGAGCTACCATTAGAGCAAAAGACCAGGGTGTCATGCTAGCCAAGGTAAAGGTAACGACAAATAAATGTAGACATAAGTTGTAAATTGTAAAATTTTGGAATATGCACAATAAATATATCATATCGTAAAAAGGTAAAATTGTTTGAAATAATATTTCAGGTTAGATTGTTTTAATTGCGTTTACAAACAGAAATCATAAAATTAACTAAATATTGATGATTGTATTGGTCGTTAAGCATGACGTGGCCAATAAGAAAGTGTTTTAATTACCATAGTGGCGACAAATTCAATAAACTTCGTTTTACAAGAGGAAAGCGTCATTCTATGCAAAGCGTCATTCTATGCCAGGACGCGATAGAGGACGGCGCAAGTTTCATAATGTGAAAGGTTGCAAAAGTACGAGTATATCTCATTCATTATTGTATAATCGAAGGACGTTAATAAAGTTATTTATAAATTTGTGTTACGCGCATTTTGTAAATCATTGTACAGAATTAAAATACTGGAGTATATTTAAAAGAAGCTAAAGCATTATTAAACTATTTAGAAAATTATTTTCTGCAGACCTCTTGTCCTAGACCACTCCTAAGGAGTCTTACTTAGTTCCATGCATCGACTGTAGCGGCTACGAGGAATTTCATAAGAAATTATTTCATTCCAAAACATCAAACCCGGAAAATTTGGATCCAAATGTCATCCCAACCCGGGGCTTAAAATTCATTCCACGAGGAGAGGAAGAAGAATCATCCCATCACCTTTGAATTTCGCTGCAATAATTCATATGCATCCATTTCTCATCTAAATGAGACAAAGCGCAAACATAAAATCAAAAGTTATTTTACAAATGCAGTCGAACACAGCACTATTTCACTATATTTAGCAACCTTACCAAGTGAGCCATATGCGCAACCCAGGTGGCAGTATGTGCTTTCACAGTTACATTTTACTTTCTGGAAACGCCCTATCTCGTGGTAACATTGATACTCTACAAAAGGAAAATATTGCAGAAAATAAGAGTTCACTAATGGCAATTCTGACTGTTAATTGGTTACTCTATATCTGAAATATTTCCACGATTCTTTGAAGTTAATAAATAAAACTGGAGGAGCAATGTTAGTAGCTTCTCTACCAGAGCTAACAGCGTATTCAATTCGTAAGCAAAATAATGTATTAGTCCTAGAACATGGTATTACCATTTTTATCTGCATACATAATTCTACATGTTTAGAACATTACAGCATCTTATGTTCTGTATTCCTGTTCAAAACTTCATTTGTTTGATTTGTTTGATTGCGTTGAAGAGCAGCGGTAATGAAAAATGGAGCGGTGCAGTATTTCATATCATACACAGTCAACAATTTCAAGAAATAAAATAAATAGGCAAATAAAAAGGGGGAATAAAAACAATCTGGAGGGCTTGAACTTAGAATCGGGTGTCGCTATCCGTATATCCACTTGCTTTAACACGGAGCCACACATGTACACTTCCAAACAAGGTAGCAAATCAGTAAAGTCTGTTTAGTTAACGCGTGTGCACGTCGGCCTCTGACTTTGACGAACCCTTATAATCGTTTTACAACAAAGACCCTCCTTCTCCCATACCTTTCTGCAAGGTTGCCACCTTTCTCGATACGTCATGGGTATCATACGAGGTTTCGTCTAAATAAATCATCTTATGTCCATTACTGCGAAACTTCCTTAGTATATATATATCGCCAAGCTACAATTCTACTGGTTTCCATAATAACCCTTAACTTATTCAAAGTGCGGTATTTGAAACACAGCTCCTTTAGGAGACCGCGCAAACTGCAGTGCCCATAAGGGAAATCATAAATTTCTTGCAAATGTGCAACAAATTCGTCTAAGGTGGGCGCTCTCCCTTTTGCATAGAATCTATAAACTTCTCGACGAATTAAATCGCATATGAAATTATCTACTTTAGAGAAACGTTTCCTTTTGTTTTCGCACTTGATCGGCGTCTTTGGTGTTCCTTTCGTCCCAATATTTCTTACTGTATTTCTGTGAATACCCAGAATTTGTCATCAGGTCCATTGCATAACCCCTTACCAAGATTATTTGTCAGCACATACTTATATGTGTTCAAAACAAGCGCTTGAATTTGCTTAGAAACAGTTCCCGTTACAACTTTCTTTCTTTTTTTTTAAGGCTTTTCCAGTAATATGACTCGGCCCAGTTATTCACACTATTGCCATCACTTTGATTATTTTCACTTGACTGAAAGTTATCTACTACTTCATTTGCATTCACCACTACATTTCCCTCCCACGGTCTGCACATTGTGACACACAACGAATTTCTGCACGTAATGAAACAGATCAACTGAAAGTTGGGACTTTGGCAACTGAGACTCCACGTGGAGTAGACATGCGACTGTCACTTCGAGAAAATCAGGGTTGCTATTGGTCCTCGACGAGAGAGTTCCATTTCTGAAGTGTGGGGATAGACTTATGACGGTCATTAGTGGGCGGTCGGGTCAGGTTCCTTTGACTCCGAACTGCACACCCGTTGACTAGACAGACTTTACATATATAGTGACCGCGCTTAAAGCATCCCCAGCCGGCTCTATTTGTAGGAAAAAACTGTTCTTCCCCCTAACCACAATGTCATAAACATCTTAGGTTACACTTACCGGGTTGAAGAGGTGAAGAATGTCGGGCACGTGTTTACAGCTGAGAATACCCAGGGTTGCCGTTGTTTAAAATAACGTTTAGAAGCAAAAAATATAAATAAATAAATAAATAAATAAATAAATAAATAAATAAATAAATAAATAAATAAATAAATAAATAAATAAATAAATAAATAAATAAATAAATAAATAAATAAATAAATAAATAAATAAATAAATAAATAAATAAATAAATAAATAAATAAATAAATAAATAAATAAATAAATAAATAAATAAATAAATAAATAAATAAATAAATAAATAAATAAATAAATAAATAAATAAATAAATAAATAAATAAATAAATAAATAAATAAATAAATAAATAAATAAATAAATAAATAAATAAATAAATAAATAAATAAATAAATAAATAAATAAATAAATAAATAAATAAATAAATAAATAAATAAATAAATAAATAAATAAATAAATAAATAAATAAATAAATAAATAAATAAATAAATAAATAAATAAATAAATAAATAAATAAATAAATAAATAAATAAATAAATAAATAAATAAATAAATAAATAAATAAATAAATAAATAAATAAATAAATAAATAAATAAATAAATAAATAAATAAATAAATAAATAAATAAATAAATAAATAAATAAATAAATAAATAAATAAATAAATAAATAAATAAATAAATAAATAAATAAATAAATAAATAAATAAATAAATAAATAAATAAATAAATAAATAAATAAATAAATAAATAAATAAATAAATAAATAAATAAATAAATAAATAATAAATAAATAAATAAGTAAATAAGTAAATAAGTAAATAAGTAAGTAAATAAGTAAATAAGTAAGTAAGTAAATAAGTAAATAAGTAAATAAGTAAATAAGTAAATAAGTAAATAAGTAAATAAGTAAATAAGTTAATAAGTAAATAAGTAAATAAGTAAATAAATAAATAAGTAAATAAATAAATAAATAATTGGTTCCCATTTCGTTCTTCGAAATTAACTCCGGTGGACTTTTACCTTTAGGGAAACCTCAAGAATTTTGTATACCAAGAAAACCAGCTATACTGGCAGCATTTCTGGAAGACATTGGAGCTGTAACCTCTGAGAATACCTTTGCGAATGTTGCTCGATCAATAATTCAACGCACTCAGAATTGTACTAAAGTCAATGGTGGGAACCCTGAACTGCTGTAACTGTAAAGGTCTAAGATAATTACTATAATCATTTTCTATTTATAAGGATTCGGCTTTGCTACGTTAACGCTTTGCTTGAAATGTTTGTAAATTTTTGGCACTCTCTGTTTCATTGGAAGTGCAAATGGTGTGAATGTATCACCAGAATTGATGCTAACTCTGTGTCTTCTGCATTGAGTATCCAAACCTTTCTTTATTCGAAATTAACGTCAATTTTCCTCTATTATCCGTGCACTTTGTCCAGCCCTATAAAGCATTACAAGTGACATGAGTCTTCCGATCTCTTCTTCCTCTTTACTATTGGTATTGGCACTCAGCTGCAGGTGGAGACTAAAATACGGACTAACGCCAATAGACTACTTTAGCAGGCCTACTCCAATGAAAACACTTTTTTTAACTAAGTATGGTTGTGTTCACCCTTCCATTCTACGTCCTCCTACGTTGCATAATACTGTATCCTGTGCTTATAGTGCCTTTATTTTTATTTCTTGATGTACAGTTTTTTGTTCGATTCTGGTATGAACAGATAAATCGATAGTAAAAGACATTTTGGAACGCTTCAGTGAGAAGTAAAAACAGTTAATATCAACAACAGATCTTGAAAATAATCGAAAAAAACGCGAGTATGCAGTACTCAAAACCCTGCAGTACCTATTAGATTATTTCACGAAATAAAATCTGAATGTCAACTATACAGGGTGTCCCACCTAACTCTGCGACCTCAAATATCTCCGAAATGAAACAAAATATGAAAATTCCAACTGGCCAGGAATGTATATATGTCAGGGCTCAGAAAATGAGAAGGTAAGCACAATCTATAAAGGTAAACAACACTAACAAAACCAAATCGCGTTTTTTTTAATGGAACATGTATGCTTATTCTAGCAAAATGAAAACTAAAGCTCAATTAGTTGGTTCCGCTTTTCTAAACCTCATACGTTCTGAAATACGTGGCTGTTAAAAGATGATAATGGCGCCACTGTTTCTGGCGTAATGCAACTTGTTACTGTCTCACAGCACTGGTCAAACAAATCGATATTAGCTCGGCACGTTCTAGCTTCAATGTACTATAATCTGTTTCAAGAAAGTTTAATCCTGATGTAAACATCTGGGCGGGCAGAGAGACAGAGACAGATATTGGGACAGTAAACGGTTAAGCTGTTGATTGGCTTAGCCAAATTAATGGGCGTTTCCTTTATTTGCATGGGTACGATAAACCCCTCCTTTAAGTACAGTACTGTAAGTAGTTTTCTGCTCTGCGCGAGCTAATTTCGGAGGGAGAAAAGTATGCAAATGTTTCGATTCTTATAAACGTAATAGCCTCACATTTTATCTTTATGCTTCACATACCACAAACATGTGTTCTGGGCTCGTGAGTCCTGAAAGAGATATTTACAACAGATATATACATAATGGTATGCTATAAGGACACTGCTATTATATAATATGTTTGCATTACTTTACTAGGCAGCTCTCTCACAAAGAGGTCTGTATCGAGTTGAATGTTGATTAAGATGTTATTGTTTATATGTGGAGTTGTTTCTGATATTTAGCACTGTATTTCCTGTATATCTCGCGTACCTCTTAAGCCCAAGAACACTTATGTATATGCAGTTTAAAATCAGTAAGCTTGTCATCATTGAGCAGACCAGTGCTTCAGTCAAAATGAAACACAATCGAGGCAAACCTTTAAGAAGTGGCGAAAGGCGAATGATCGCGCATTGTTTCGCGGCGCTTAAAGAAATAAACCCGGAATCGTCTATAAAAATATAATTGAGAAAGAAACTGATGATCTCCTTGGTGTTTCTGCAAGAAGTGTTAGAATAGAACAGCAAGCATCCGGAACTCTAAGAACACCGGGAAATCGCGTAAATGCAAAAAGCGCGTGGAGAAATACGACGATTTTACGAAAAGTGCTATACGATTCTTTTTTCAGAAATGAACCGCTGGCTCTAAATAAGGTGTTGCTTGCGGTAAATTCTGGCTCAGACTTGCCAAATTTTTCACGAAGTACTTACTCTCCATCGGTTGTTGATAGATATTGGATTGAAATTTCAAACGCGAGGGCGGAAATCAGTTATAGTTAACAGAAAAAATATTTTGATATGGAATCTGCGCCAAACCAAACGTTTTCGTATATACTGCTAGTGTTGCAAAACCTATGTGCGTGCATGTAGCTTCTAACGTGACGAGTTGAGTCAGCTCCACCTTGTTGTTTACAGCAGGATTAAACTAGCGTGAGACAGAGTATAGTGTCTCCTGATCTGCTCTGCTGTCATTCGCGTTTTGGATATTGCTTTGCATATTGACACATTAAACCGTGTTTTCGTGTGGCTGTAACAGTTACCGACATCTAGTGGCCTTCAGTAACGAAGAAAACCTGGATATTGTTTTAATGTGTGGTGAATGTAAATTAAAATAATGTAACTCTCTTGTTACCAGATTCTAAAAGTATTGATGCAAACGGAGGGCACTTCGAACATCTGTTGAAGTGACACGGTTTCATCGGACAACACGCTGCGGGTGATGTGTGAGTGCATTTTCCATGCCGGGTGTAATGCACAACAATGAAGTTTCTGAGGGTTATAGGCCACTAGTAAATGTGTTTAGAAAAGCGGAACCAAGTGTGTAATCACTAACTATAGCTCTAGTTGTCATTTTGCTATAATAAACATACACACTTCATTAAAAAATTACGCAACTTGGTGTTGGAAGTGTTTGTTTACCTTTATGGATTGTGCATACCTTCTCATTGTGTGAGCCCCTGACGTAAGTACAGTCCTGGCCAATTGGAATTTTCATTTTCTGTTTCATTTCGGAGATATTTGACGTTGCCGAGTTAGGTGGGACACCCTGTATATTTGACATTATAATCAAGTATGCACAATAAGATTAATTTCCAGTTGCATTATTTTAAAATCATAAAACCACCTCGTGGCATATTGTGAAATTACTATCAACTGCTGGACCAATGCCTTGCTTCAACACCCAGGATCAAATGTAACAACAGAATATAATTGTAAACCTCCTGAAATAATATTTATTTTAAAACAAAACAATTAATTGTATAATAATTATTAAATTTGCAGTTTTAAGTTTCAAATTTTTAATATCCCGCAATCGCAAACAAATGATAAACAATCATCAGTACGTACAAATACACCTCAACATGAGGAACTGTAGTTGGGAATTATTATTAACCTTAAATGTGATTACTATCTTATGCCGGGATTGGTTGATATCAAGATAGTCTTAAATGATATATTCCCATATTCTTATGCTATATAACTGAAACAGTCGTGGTGTAAACTACATCCACGTATTTTAATGCAGCTGGTCGAAAAGTACTAGTTTCCAAACAGTAAATGGAACATGAGCTAAGTTAAAATATTTGTAGTTTGAGATTAAAACAGTTACACTTAACAATAATCCTAAAAATACAGTACAGTAGTTAACTTAGGCATGCCATATTGAAATGCTATGAGTTCATCCAGTGATCTTAAACTTCAGTTTTCACTGTCGCTTAATAACCCAGTTCAATTTACACTGAGACTTCATGAATGTGAGCTGGTTCCAGTGGTCACTATCAGGTCATTTTCTTCACACCGTAATGAGATACGCACATCCAAGCGATCCATTCGCTCAGTAGCCGAACACAGGACTTCTCAAATCTCTTGCACTTACAGTACTCACTGCCACTGCACGTCGTCACAGTCGTCACCAACTCGCTTGGAGAACAACGCGTTTCTCGCTTCAGAAACGCGCTCTCTAACTCGCTTCACGAGACTTGCCTTTGGAAATTTTCACGGAGCTTCAGAATGTTCGAGAAGCCGAAACTTCTAGAAGATTCGGTTTATCTAACGATTGCACTTATTTTATTTACACTGCAGAACGCGCTGTTCCCACTGCCCGGACATCCTCCGATAAATCTGAATTATAACCATCGACAGTACAAACTCTGTCATCCTCATACTTGTATTTAGCTCGTTAAAACATTTAGAGCTACGCAATAGTCATAAAAGAAGTCTTTATTTTCACTTTTGTACCAAAAATTTCTCTATTTAAACGCGATGAGTGAAATAATAGTAATAAACATCGAATGAAGTGTCCAGAAATCCTGCAAAAACGCGATATTAAAATAATATTTGGCTTCGATTTTCCTAAGCCCTCTGAAGAGGTATTTAAGGAAATAAACATCCTATCGTTAACATTGTCACATACTTCATTGTACTACTCTGCTTAACCACTGTAGTCTGGCCTGACACTATTAACAATAAGGATCATGTTTCCCACTTTAACGTAACACAAAAACCAAAACAAACCCTTGTTTAACGAACTATTCTGAGTTACGCTGGACCACAGCGCTGGACGTAGCCGGAGCCAAAATCACGTATCTCCATATGGTGATACAGAAAAGATGCCTTCCTTGTTGCCCTAACAGTAAAGCTGACTTTTAAGCGCCACTTGACACTCCATTAAGCTCTCTGCTAGAAAACCACCAAAAACCAGAAGTTCTGAAACGAAAATGACCTCTAGCAAGAAGAAATATATGGAGTCTGACTATGTAGAACTTTGATAAACATTCTATCCAAACTAGTGATTGGCAGAATCGAATGATTTTTAAGAATCGAATACACTGTATCCAGGTACAAATATTACTTTGAACAAACCAGTTGCGTGAATCACAGCAGAAGAAGGAACATGGCAAATTGATTTTAGAATTCTGTAATGCTTTTAAAGAGATAAAGAAGAACGAAAAGTAACATGAGTAAGAAAGTAATATAGTTGTGAGTTCTTCCAGTATAATCAATTAATATTCCACAATTGCAATAACGTGAATAATTCACATTTCGTGAAAATATCTAAAGTGTACTAAATTATTTCTTAATTAAGAATAATCACTGCCATTACGGACCCAAAGTATTTTGAGTCCTTAAAAAATTAAATCCAAACACAGTATCTATATCAAATTTTATTGTGAAGAGCATATAGCGTTAAAATTGTTACAATACTTGCATTTCAGAAAACAAGAAGCGCATGTACGTATAAGAATAAAATATCCATGCTTTTTACGGTTGTTCCATAGGAATGTAGAAAATAAGGGAATATTATATAAAATACAGTTCTACCTGGATGTTAATTAACAATTAAGGGTACAAATGATTTTACTCTAGTAAAACCTTGCTTACAATGTTTGGAAGATTACAAAATTTATTTAATTTTATTACCACAATTCCAGAGAATAGTTTCATAAATAAATGACAACCTAATTGAAACTTTAACTTCAGTTGTTATTCAAGTACCGTATTACAACACTGTAACTGAAAATCAAACTAGTCACAAGTCTCATACTCAAAGCTAACAACCATCCTTCCGCGAGGGACAATACTGGTACGTTGGCACTTTTTAAAACTTCTCTTTTAATGCTACTTAAAGAAAGCTGTATAATTATAATAATGTGCGTTTATTTTTAAGCATCAGCCAACTTCTTTTACACTATACTACAAGTGTTATAATGGTTTTTTTTTTTTTTTTTTTTTAATCATTTTAAAAAATCTGCGCCAAATAGGTCTATGTAGTAATGATTTGTCTAACATTTCTTCTCTAAACAGAACTTAAATAGACACTAATGATGAATATGAATGAATGAAAATGACCATAAAGCATGATAAGCGTTGTGAAGTTTAATAATAAATGGCTGTTTTACCAAAATGTCACAACCATTTCCATGTAAATATTGGAAGACCTTTAGCAAATTAAATAAACTTGTTCAACTTTCCCTTTCAGTTTACTTTACATTTTCATTGCTGACGACAGTGGTTTGTATTTAATGTGGGTTCTGTAACAAAAACTATAGGGGATTCGGTACGTAGGTCACCATGCTGGGACCTTTGTTCCTATGCCCCCAAGTGGGGCACCCCCGGGAGTAAGGATGAGGCGAAGGAGACATAGGGTGGCCGATCCAAGGAGCCACGACAGTACAGAGGGCAGGGTCGCTACAGCTTACTTGGATAAAGACTTCCCCCGACAGGCCAGGACAACGAACACGCTCCCCTACAGCGAGACGGCAACGAGCCCAGCAGCCGAACCCTGAAGGTCCCAAGCAGGCGATCCGAGCCACAAGGAAAAAGTTACAAAAATGTGTAGAATATTAAATGTTTAAGACGACTGATAGCTAATATAGTATTTTGTTTAAAACACTACTGATAAAACGCAACATTACTTCCAAACCCGCTTCTGAAATTCTTACTATATGTTAGGTATTTTAGTCAAAGGTTACAGAAGTCATTGTTTGCACAAATAAAAGCCTCTCGAAAGAAACCTTGCGAGAATGTTATTCAAAATATTTTAGCAAGCATTTTAGCCAAAAGAAAACCTCAATAGCAAAGTTTAGGAACAACTAAGTTTAAGAACGTTGTTCCTAAACAACGGAGATACAAGCAATATACATTTAAATATTGCTTCTTTAAACGTAAATCCCTTGTCAAAGGTTACAGAAGTCATTGTTTGCACAAATAAAAGCCTCTCGAAAGAAACCTTGCGAGAATGTTATTCAAAATATTTTAGCAAGCATTTTAGCCAAAAGAAAACCTCAATAGCAAAGTTTAGGAACAACTAAGTTTAAGAACGTTGTTCCTAAACAACGGAGATACAAGCAATATACATTTAAATATTGCTTCTTTAAACGTAAATCCCTTGTAAGCTTTAGAAGAATCTTATTTCCTTAAGATACAGAACCGTTGTAAAGGACACACAAAGCAAACATCTGTACACGTGAGGGAAAAATCTCATTTGGTCTTCCAAAGATAAGGAACATGTGATCATGAAACTGGACTAAACTGCTACTGTCCAATGTGATAATATACATAGTTCACTAGCTGTCAATCTGTATTGACCTCACAAAATTCTACTACGTATATAGCTTAAGTTTCTGGTTTCTGATGCAATTTTTTATTTTATTCGCATGGTTAGAATCTTAATTATAATAAATCTGTGAATAATTTATCCAGGAAATGTACTAATTACGCATGCTTAATTTTTCTTTAAGATATTAAATACCAATTTTTGTTCATTTTTATTTTAAGAGGCCGAGGAGAGACAGGAAAGCACTTACGTATATTTTTAAAGGAGTAGAGATTGACCTATATTCGGAAGAAAACCTTGCGTTCTCTGGAGCCATACATTTTTCACTTGGAACAAATGCAGATCTAATGCCCATTTAAGCAAATAGAATCCTTCCTATTGTTCCACAGTACAAGCCAATAAAATCAGAAATTCTCTAAACACCTTACTTACCCTGTACCCGTTCCCGTCATTTAAAAAATAATAAATAAATAATAAATAAAAATAATAATAATACAAGTAATAATAATAATAATAATAATAATAATAATAATAATAATAATAATAATAATAATAATAATAATAATAATAATAATAATAATAATAATAATAATAATAATAATAATAATAATAATAATAATAATAATAATAATAATAATAATAATAATAATAATAATAATAATAATAATAATAATAATAATAATAATAATAATAATAATAATAATAATAATAATAATAATAATAATAATAATAATAATAATAATAATAATAATAATAATAATAATAATAATAATAATAATAATAATAATAATAATAATAATAATAATAATAATAATAAAACTTAGGATGCACTTGTTCAATATTCTTTCTTCCTTAGAGATATGTAAAATGATTGCTTAAGACACTTATACAAAGAGTTAAATTAAAAAAGAAAAAAAGAAAAAAAGGAAAAAATCTCAGTCTAAAGAAGATTAAAAAAAAGAGAGAAGATAGGTGGCAGGATACCTATGCAGAACACATTAGCTTATGCTGTTTTAAAATAAGAAAACGTTTACATATAACACAAGATACTAACTCATCTACTACAATTTAAATATTTAGAATGTGCTATTGGAGTAGTATTTTATCAATGATATGGTAAGTAAAAGAGACTGTCTCTGAGGTGGTGGTTACTATACCTGTTAACTTCCAAACCTAGAGTTCCGGAGACCGATTGCAGGCTGGAGGATGGTTATTTTCCTTTAGCAAGGAAATATCCCCACTCTACATAGACTGTAGAAGTATCGATGACAGAGTAAATTTCTTTTTCTATTTCATACCAATGGTCTGTTCTGGAGCTAATTCCTGGTGTTGTCAGAGTTGTGTTGGTCGAAGTTTCAGTGACAGAATAAATTTGTATGTGCATTTAATGTTTTTAAAGATCAACAAAAAGTTGAAAAAAAGAAAAAAAAAACTTCTGATACAATAAATAAAATTATACCTCATCGTAAACCTGTTATTTGTCTTCCTACTCCTTCAAATATTTCATCTTGAAGAAACTTTAGTTCTCTGTTCACAACAATTACAATGAGCAACTGTTCCAATGACAGCTACGCCATAAAAAGCAACCGTTTGTTAATGCTCCAAATGTTGCAGAGAACACTGACACAACTCCCGTTGTAAATTGGCAACCCGTTTGGTGCGACACAAAATCTGTTCGTGCAAATATCCACCAAGCCATCCCACAATGAGTGGAGAAGTACTAGGTAAGTAGAGTGGCTCCAAGCCACCATGCAAATCTGCCAATCAGTGGATAAAATCTCGTCGAAATAGCATCGGTCATTCGAGAGGTACCATTTAAAGCCCAAGTTTTATAAATTTTGCTCTATCAGGGTGCAACATATCTTAGAAGTTATTGAGGCCTACAAGAAGTAGTCATATTTACGGTAACTATCACGGGCAGCAGCAATGATAACTTCATCGATTATTCACTATACAAAGGCACCAGGATTTGTGTATGTGTGGAATGGCTGCTTCTGTTCCTTATAGACTTCTAAACCGTCGTACAGATTTCTACCAAACTTGGCACAAGAAACTTTTAACACAAGGTAAAAATTGCTCTCTAGCTCAGAATTTGAAGTTTCCCTCTATTTTACATGATAAATTATTTAAGTTTTGTGATGCCTACAGAAGCTCGTAAAACCATCCATATCTCTGTCAACTATAATTGTAATATCTCCAACACTGCCCACTAAACAATAATTGCTTATGTCTTCACAACTTCACAAAGTAATAAAAGAGTAGCGAGTTCGCATAATGTTCGTTGACCCCTCTGATATCGATCACGGAGTAATAACACAGTCTAATCTGGTACATCCTTTGTTCTTAATATCTTGTATTTCCTTGGTTTTGGCGTTTTCTTTACTAAGAATAAACAAGGTTATATTGTCCCTAGCTAAACTCTTATTATTTCTTTCAATGAGATATCTTCTATAAATTGTGATGAGATAGTCCAAATGGAACAACGCGGAATCACTCAGCTGAATTAACGAGAAATTATTACAAACTATGGTATTGTTAGAAGAGAGTTATCTTCCGGGCTTGTACACCGAGAACCAGTAGGACTGAAATATCCGGACGTTTCACCATGGACTGCACTTGGCTTCTTCAAAAGGGTGATCCTTTCTAGTAAGAGGTCTGAAATGAAATATCAGTGACATTACAGGAAATAACCGAGCGGGATGTCTCAGCCGATTTCGTCTCTGATCCGCATTCGGGAGGCCGATTCCTGTGGCCGATCTCCTGTCCCATGGATTTTGTAACAGAAATGTTACTACGTGGTGTTGTGATGATAGAGATGAAGTGGGATGACGTTCTCGAAGCGAGTTGATACGTCTTCTCGATCCGAGTCTCGCAGTCGGTTTAATCTGAGCTTTTGTTCAGATCCGGTGTCCCAGGAATATCAATTCCTTTAGATGTTATCCACGGCTGCTGCTTCAGTCGTTGCATGAGAAAAACTCTTTGAATTCAGGCGTGGTCTCGAGCGAGGGAATTAACTTTTCAACTATTGAGGAAATAATTCCATTTTTCTTTTTAAATTAATATAATTTGGATCTTTTAATTTTGAGTAACAAATTTACGTCGTAACGTATGTTGATCAACGCAACTGAATAAAATTTACACAGAAATTGTGAATATAGTTTATAATATATATTTTTTCTACACACCGTTCCGACACAGAATTATACGTCTGTTCCCTTCGATGTTACACAATCAAAAGACGCCATCTTAGCTAGCCACTTGTTCAAGATTATTGATTTTTCTCCTTTCGTTGCTATAACTACCAAACTTCTTTTTCACTGGTGTACGTCAACACATTACGTTATATGATTTTTGTAACCACCAATACTAACACATTACATCATACCATATACATATTGCTTCATATCATATAGGGTAAGGGCACCATATTTCGGATAGGTGCCTAATTTCGGCTGGTAGATTTTCTGCTCCGTGAGCTGATACACTCCCTCGGAAATCATGTGAACAAGTTGGAGGACGTACCAGGTGAAGCAGCGGTGAAGTAGCTAGCATTCGTAAGTTGTTTGGTTCACGGTCAGAGTGTTTGAAGACCACTTTTCAGAGCGATTTATTGAGCTTAAGGTAAGTTCCTAAATCACGTAATTACTGCATGTAATATTTTAGTATATGGTAGTTTTCTTATATGCATTAAATTTGAAATGACTTATATCTTGTTTAATCCAAGTTGTTATTTATCCAATATGGCGGACTTTTTAATTTCGGATACCACAGGGCATCGTAATTTCGGATATCCGAAATTAGGAATGAACAATATTTTACCAATCTAAAAGACTTTTTGTTCATCAGATGGCACCAGAGCGCAGAAGGAGGTGGTCAGAAGAAGCAATGAGAGAAGCAGTAAAGGCCGTCAATGAGAAGAAAATGGGATTTTTAAAAGCTTCCCAATGGTATGGCGTACCTCGCTCCAAACTAGAGAATTATGTAAACTGCAAACGAAAAATATTGATAGTTTGTCGACTACAAAAATTGGAAAGGAGTGCGCACTTGGTGAGAAGCTGGAAACCGAACTGGCTGCATACTGTACGGTTATGGATGATCGCTATTTTGGACTTAGAAAGAAAGACATTAGACGAATGGCATTCCAGCTAGCTTTGATCAACAATGTAAAGCATCCATTTGATTCGAGTAGCGGTATGACTGGAAAAAAAAGTCTCAGGGATTTTATGAAAAGACACTCTCAACTGATTTATCGCACTCCACAAAAGTATCCCAAATTAGGCACCATTTTTGCAACTTAATCCAAATGTTCTTTAATGTTTTTTTTTTCATTATGTCTTATGTGAACTTACTTTATAAGACATGTTTTGACTAAGGGACTGTAAGCTAATACGAATAAAGAATGTTGTCACAGAATTTCGTGTCTATTGATGTACTATAACATGTAGAATACCCAAAAATAGAAATGGTATCCAAAATATGGCACCCTTAACCTACACATTGCATTATATCATGACGCACTGAATTTTTCGATATCAATCCTTAAACCACCATTAAACATATTTAAATATATATAAATAATGAGTAGCTGGCATGCTTAATTTTTTAAGATTACTCACTCAGACTAGGCAGATGTTCACCATTCCTTCCAGAAGAGCTTTTCGGTCTTTGCTTTAGACCATCTTCAGTGAGAGCTGCACCAACTACAGTCGACGGACATAAACTTGACTCCCCTTGACGATCTCCTGGTTTTCAATACCAACATCTGGGACCGGAACATTGGAGCTGGACACAGATGATTAATTGTCACCTGTGATATTAACTGGTTGGAGTTGCTTCATCTCTGGATGTGGAGAAGTTGAACTGATGGAGTCTAGTGGCAAATATACTTCATCTTCTATCTCATTTTCTGGAACAATATCTTTTTGATTACTAATTGTCTGTTGAAGAAGGTGTGCTTCCTCTTCCATCTGCCTCCTGGGTAAACTAGATTGGTTGAAATCTAGGTTAATTTTAACTGGATCTATATTATTCATAATGCTGGGTTGAAGTTGGTGCAGCTCCCACTGAAGATGGTCTGAAGCAAAGACCAAAAAGCGCTTCTGGAAGGAATGGTGAACATCTGCCTAGTCTGAGTGGGTAATCTTAAAAAATTAAGCATGCCAGCTACTCATTATTTATATAAAATATATCTCACTTTTAATAACTTGACAAGTCTTCTTTAAAATATTTAAATGTTTTCAACTCTCGGGGCCTAAACCAAAACAATTGCTACAGTTTTTAGGGATTTTCCCCGTCGTCAGGCGAATGCTGGGTAGGTTAATTGCATCCCCCGAATTTCTTGTCCCTCCATTTCAGCTTCATTATCATTTCACAGTCTCTCATCTGGTGTTTGTTTCAGAGTAGAACTGTTGGCGAAGTGTAGGTGCTGCATGGCAGGACGATATGCTCTGACTGAACCACTTCCTCCTCCGGTAGGTTGATTGCCGATCTCCGAACCGGCTGCTGGGACCGCTTCCGAACCACAGTAGAGGGGAATGTCCCTCGTCCTGGACTACTGGAGGAGGTTTCCATCTAAGTAAAATTCTGGAACCCTACCCTCTACACTATCGTGGCTCCTTGGGACGTCCGCCCTCTGTCTCCTCTTGCCTCATCCTTCCTCTGGGGGATGCCCTAGTTGGGGACATAGGTGCAATAGATCAAGATTGCTCGCAGAGCCGAATTCCCTCCTTAGTAATACTAATCCTATGGGAAACTAAATATTTCTTTGATATAGGCTGTCGACACAGTGTGTACGTAAAAATGTTCAGTTTGGTTTCTACGTTTACTACATTAGTGCAATGCATTTATTGTGTGTTGTAGTACAAGGCCTTCCTCGCGACATACAGAACGGAAGTATTTTCCCCCAAGGTCAAGCAATGGCTTCGCGATCAAGAGGACGTTCTTGCCATGTCACAGAATTAGCACGGCGAGATGAAACGTTTGGCAAAAGCTTGAGAGATGATGAAGATGCTAAGATAATAATAGTGGCAGGAGTCGAAGAAAATGTCGACGGGCACATTATTCATGTACAGACCAAATTAGAAGCGCTCATCTTAAGGTGTTTGTGAAACAAAAACACTTTCCACGCTGGCATTGCAAAATGGGACACTGGCAATGGCGACCAAACAACTGAAGCAATTTTAGTGACATTCTAACACCAGCGGCGCCAGCAAAACTTTGGCAGAAGATCAGACACTAAATTTTCCTATTAATGGCCTGTATTAACACACAAGTAAGATGTACAGCTAGATTAAACGGGGCAAAGCAAATTAATGATTTTGGAGAGAATATTTTTGAAGAAGAAAAGAATACCTAATTCTTTTGTAGTTTAGTTTAACACTAGCAGAATTCGCAGTTCATCTCGCGTTATTCCTATCATGATAAAATTCTTCCCTCCACCCTTCTGTTTCACCCTTCCTCTACTACACTTTGTTTCTGTTTGACTTTCTCTCCTTCTGCAATTCTCTTTATTATTCCTCTCTCCCTTTACTGCTTTTCGGACTCTCTTTTCTTCACCTCCAGTACCTCAACCATTTTCTTAACAGATGATTTCTGGGAGATTTTTATATAATTAAAATCTACATAAAATGTTTATCATTGAAGATTTTTCGGGGCGCTAGGTGACTGCTGTGTAGGTTAATTACATCCCCCGAATTTCCTGTCCCTTCATTTCATCCCCATTATCATTTCATATCATCTCACATCTGGTGGTCTCTTTCAGGGTAGAAGTGTTGGCGGATGCCTCGGCGCTGCATGGCAAGATGATATCCTCCTGGTAAAGATCTTCGTACTCCTGTGGGTGTCTCCCGTCTCCGAATCGGTCTAGTGGGTCGCGGTAGGAGGGATGCCGGTTGTGCAAGCCTGCCGGGAGTTTTCCAAGCTCTGGCATGGCGGCCTCCGGCAGTCCCCAGTCGGACTGGTGGACTGATGAGGGTCCATGGTAGGAGGAATGCAGTTGTACCGGATTAACGGGGAGTTTCAAGCTGGTAAATGGTAGGGAACCTGCCCTCTGCGTTGTCGTGACTCCTTGGGTTCGCCGTCCTCTGTCTCCTCTCGCCTCATCCTTCCTCTCGGGGATGCCCCACTTGGGTCATAAGTACTGTCCCGGCAACGGGCATAAAAGTTTCGGTGTAAATAGATAACAGACGGCGGATAACGTTTCACGGTAATAAAGAGCTTGCATAAGCAGTTAACGATAGCACGGCTAGTGTACACAAAGGGAAATAAAGATAGATGTGATAAAGGACTTTCCAGCATAGATTAAGTTACGCTTCTGGAATGTGATAGAATATTCTGTTTCTTTATTCTTCTGGAAGAGTCTTGAATTTATGAATGAGATATATAAGAGATTGTGACACGTCAGCGGACAGTTGTAAAACAGTGAGGCGAGCAGAGAACAGCTGAGAGTGTTGTTGTAACGAGAGCTGATGTAAACTGAACTCTGTTATTGTCATCGACCTTGGAAGATTGCGTTGTATATGTGATGTAATGTTGTTACGTGAGAATTGAACAGTGTATTGCTACGGAAATAAAGAACATTTAGAATTTCGGCAAATTGGACTTTTAATTCTACGAACCCACAAAGTCACAGTACAAAAGATCAGTCCGGTGGACGTGCCGAATTCTGTCCTATCCTATCTGCTTCACCGAAAGCTGCAGAGACGTGTCTAATGAAAAAGATGAGAGCAAAAAAATGCATGAGAGCATTGTGACTAGAATAGCGGCACCATGATGCCCTAATCACTGCTGGAATATCATTCGAGACTGCAAAGTCATTCAGCATAAAAGGAACACCTGTAACTCTTATAGTGGCGATTTTTTTTCTCGCGTATTTCATTGTTACTTTCTTTACTACGTACTTACAAATAAGTAGGTGAAGTACTGCGCTTCACTCATTAACTTCAGCATCTTCCGAAGATGCGCCAAGAAGGTTTTCAAGAAAAATCTCCCTACATCCGACTAGTTTTCACATGGAATATTTTTAGAAACGGTTTACTTTTATCAAAAATGTTTCTAATGATTTTTAAAAAAAATATGATGTGTTTAAGGTATATTCACAACAATTGAAGTGCATATCTTGAAATTTGTTGAGAATGTCTGCAGAAGTCCTGCAGTTTGGACGTCTGTAGTTTCAAGTCGACAACATAGAGCATTTTCGAAACCTGCTCTAACAGATTTTGTGACTTTCATACCTCGATTAAACCCAAACAGAAGGTGTCGAAAATGTGACACTCCATTTTATTGACCTAAAAGGGAATACATATCAAGCATCCAAAAACAACACGCCATTTTTCAGAGCACATAGCTCTTTACCGAATAACATAAAACATATTTATTTTGCACGCAAAACTTTCACTTAAAAAGACCAGAATTTATGCACCAACCCATTAAAGTTATCCAGAAACCATCAGATTGTTGGCTCCACGACACTACAACGGTGACAGTCTTGAGTACTTCGACGCTATCGATTGATCTCAAAGTTTCGTGTTCAAATCAGATCCAAATGATGCTTTTCAAGTATGAGTAAAAGTGACAGCTCCATATCAGTAGATTTACGGCATCTAAAAGAACTCCTTTGGAGGAAAAAAAAAATCCAGCATACCTACAGCGGTGAACTGATCCTCGCAATTGACAGCGCAGTAACAAACAAAATATTTTGTTTGTTTTAGCAATAGAGGTGTCAACAGGCACCAGTTCACTGCGCACTAGACTGCGAAGAAAGAGTACAAATCGTCGGTGTTGAAGAACAGGATGATGCCCACTCTAGTGTGGTGGTAGCGTGTCTGTCTAACAATCAAAAGGCTCGCAGTTCGAATCTCAGTAATGGTAAGTTACCTGGATAAGGTTTTTTTCCGGGGATTTTCCCGTATCGTGAAAGATGAATGTTGGGTAACTCTAAGCTCTATACACCCTGAGCTCATCTGAGCATCATTTCACCCATTTCATTCATCGTCCGACGTGACCTACGTTGGAGAACGCTAATTTAAGAAGAAACTAGTGATTTTTAAATGTTTGCCCTTTAGAAGTACGTAAAACGACATAGATTTAAACTCATTATGTTCTGAAGAAAAAGCACATGACAGAAGGGCGAATGTAATACCATATTAAAGTGCACATTGTTTCATTCCCTTCTTACATATCACTTTACCGAATTGTTTGGAAATAAATTGCGTAAAAACTGCTATTTTCCCATTTACACACAATTTTATGCCCTTATTAAAACCTGGCGTTTAAACACGGTTGTGATAAAATTAGTTATTTATTCTAAAACAGTATTTTTGGTTTAAGGTGTATAGATCATGTTTTTAATGTGCTAAGAGGACGCAAAATATGAGTAAAGTTTTGTCAGCGGGCGTTTAGTAACCAGCAACTATTGTATTGTTGTGCATTTAGCACTGCAATTATTACTGTAATGCCAGTAGTTATTACTGTAATGCCAGTAATTACCGGTACGTGACTGTAAATTTACACCATTGGTTAGTGTTACCTTGCTACTATCTGATTTGTTGAGTTCTTCTATTAGCTGTTAGAGCTTAAGTTTCAGAAAACAAGGAAGGATAAGTTAATTTTATAGCTACGTCTAACAGAAAATAAGAGCACACCGGTTTCGAGGTCATGGTCGCTTTATTTTAATTGGGTGTTTTGTAATTTTTTTTAAATATCTCAGTCACTAGCTTGTTTTAATTTGGACTTCTGATTATACAGGCAGGATGTATTATCCAAGGACAAAGAATTATGCAGTTTACACAAAAACTGAAAAATATACACTTATTACTCTATCTACTGCATTTTAATCGAGATAAACATTACCTTATTGCTAATTTTCTTGTAGGTGCAATAGTACAAGTAGAATGTGGGAATGCATTACGCTTTAACCGATAGTTAAATATTTTAAGAACTAACTTCTATATGATGTATCTGAATTTCTGTTCTATTTGTACGCATGATATAGAAAATACATGAATACTATTTGAGAAAAACATTAGTATTGGAAATTTCAAACAAATTACAAAAAAAATCTAACAACTGGTTCATTCAATAAATCCTATTAGAAATAGTGTGTTTTAATGAGATCCACATTTTTTGTGAAGTACGATTTTGTTTATCTCTTACGGTTTACTAGGTACTGTCTCGCTGCTGGAACGGTTACTATGGATTTATCTTTGGTAACTGATACCTCTCAGATAACGCACTGATTATTCTTGCAAGAGTGAGAGGGGTACTGGAGGGCCTCCCGGTCGTGTGTTAAGCACCAATGAACGCATCACTTCAACCAATGGAATTCGCAGAAATCACAAATGACAGATGTATGTTCACTCCACGTAGAGTAATCAGTGCGTTATCTGAGAGGTGTCAGTTACCAAAGATAAATCCATGGTAACCGTTCGAACAGCGGGACTGTATGAAAAGCCATCCAAAATGTGAAGGACTTCTGAGGACATCCCCCCCCCCCCAAAAAAAAGATCAAGATATGCATTTCATTTGTCATGACAGAATTTCACAGATATTCCATTTTAATCAAAATCGTTAAGAGATATTTTTGAGAATATCAAAATGTTCGAAAAAAGTTCCATCTAAAGGGCACTTTGGGGTGGGAGGATTTTCTTGAAAATCTTATTATCACAACTTGGAAGATGCTGAGCCCAAATATTAAGTTTGGTAATAACTTCTTTTTTTTTAAGTTATGCTGTTCACATACACATATTTTTTTTCAGATTTATTGGGTCCCAAAACATGTTATTTCCAGTGAAATCTCGGGATGAAATTCTTGGATGGAATGCAACACTTCGCTTTCTTACTACACATAGTAAAGAAAGTATGAAGACTTCATTATTTGGGAGCAAAGGCGATGGTGTTTAGAGAACGATTAAGTCGCAAGTGAAAATACATGCCAGTAAAATAAGAAGCAAAACGTACAAATGAAAACAAGTCAACAAACAAAATATAAAGGAAGGTGAAATAAAAGTAAGAAAATGAAAAGGTTTTTCTGCACTATATGTGTTTTAAGTGCAGTAACAGTAACTGTTACATCTGTGACTTTTGGAAAGTCGGTGAAACTGACAACAGCCAAGACAGAAAACGAAGTCGGTTTACAGGTAGACGTGGAACTCAAAAGAAGCATGGTTGGCGTAACCTTCATTATTATTTAGAAAAGTAATGATCGTGCGCATGTTAGTCCCTCGTTTTTATCAGTTTTCGGAATATAGAAATCTATGTTAGAGAATACTAACTTCTGCAGGTAAGAGGGGTAAAAAGACGCCCAAACACACAACTTCAAGGATAGAATGCGCTCATCACCCACCTAAAGTAGAATCTCATTACTGGAGGAAATGAGCTAGTAAATTTTATTTATCTTCACAACTAAATGTAAGGAAACTGACAATCTTTACACAGAGAAATCTTTACGCAGAAAAATATAACAAAAGGTAATATCAAGATAAGAGAGGAAAACGAGGAGTTAGATTTATAAAATAAGAAAACAGATACAACCCCTCTCTAAGTCAACATGTAAATAATGTTCCTATTACTATGAGAATGTAAAGAGTCCTTAACGTAATAAAAGATCAATGTGGAAAATGCATGCAGCTACTATAAACATTGAATCAGGGAGATACAGAAGCTAAGAAAGAACAAGGGACATTTAAAGAACAAACAGCTTATGAACTTAAAGAGAAAAATAATAATAGGAAAAAAAACTGATAAATTTTGATCTGCAGACTGTTTAAGATTGTTTTAAGGGAGAGCTGTCGTCAGTTTTTTGCAGAACAAAATTGGCAGTTTACAACTTAAGAGCACTTTAAGTATATTGTCAAAGAAAACATTTACAATATTTGGGAGGATACTGAAGAAAACAGAGGATCAACATAAATGGGCTCTCGTGCGAGAAAGAGTGAAATGAAAACCTTCAATACATTTTTAATTAAAAATTAAACGCAAGTGTACCTTTTTCCATATAGTCCCTCTACCGCTCAATACAACTCCTCCAGCGCGTAAGACCTGCACGGATTCCTCTAAAATTAAAATAAAAAATATTTTCGTCGTGTGCGCATCTACAACCTGGTGCACTTCTTCATAGGAACAAATTTATTTCTTCTCATCGCCTCTTTGAGTAGTCTAAACATGTGATAATCATTCGGTTCGAGGTCTGGTGAGTATGGCGGATTCTGGAGCCCATCTTGTAGATACTTAGCGAAACTTAAGTACGTCATGAATTAAATGTATTGAGTCACGACTAATGTTCAGATTTAAGGTTATTTCATTCAATCACCTGGCAATTTTCCAACACAAGGTTAAAACTGCTGCGCAGTCTGGTGTCACAACGTAGTGTGCCTGACCCGAGTGCAGAGGTCTGTCACAGAACCCACGCTATTTCCGAACTTCTTTCTTCACTCATACATTTGCTGCAGTGACAGACATGCATTACCATACCGGACCATTCATTTACCGATGAATTTCAATATCTTTCCTACATTCACTACTTTAGAAAAGTATGACAGAATGCTGTAGTTCCTTGGTCCATGTAGCAGGAGAAAAACACACATTTTGAATTGGTATTGTGGCCGTATCCATTTGTCTGCATTATTCTGCCATCTGTTGAGCATTGCTTACTCAGTAACAGTTTAACAGTGCTGCCAACTGACAGAAAACTGCATGAAATATTGATTCTTACTTGCACATTTAAGGCTTTCATTTGACTCCAGTTTGTATTTTCAAGTATAAGGATGGCATTCAAAATACAGAAGTTAGTTGTGACTGAGAAAATGTATGCAATACTTTTCAAAAGCTCTACTAAATGCTATTTAAACTGATCAATTGTAAACTTACAGGCAATGTGTTCCATGTGCCACAACACTTTCAGTAAGGGGATGATTCCTTTTATTCTACCATTGAGAGAATGGCTAACATGTACAAATTAATGTGCTGAATGGAATATTTGTCAGCAAGGAAAACACCTAAGCCTTATAAGGTTATTTATTTAAGCTACAATTCATTTCATGATGACCTTATTAGCTAATCATAACAATCACATTCAAAGATATAGGTATACCACACGATGACAAGCAAAGTAGAAGATAAAGTGGTTAAAGTACAAGAAACAGAAATATAGATCAATCTTTTTCAGTTACGATGAAGGACCACCAATAAATAAAAATAATGACAAGATCTTGTAGTGGTCGAGCTCAACATCTCAGTAAGACAACCTTCTTAATAGAAAAACAATATTCAAGAGTATTATTAAAATTAGGCATATGAGTCAACCTTGTATACACTATTCTCCAATTACAAGTCTTTTATGAAGACTAGTTCCTGGGAACTTCTTCCCTAGCTCAGTTCTGTAGTCGACATGGAAAATTTGAAATGTTGATTAACTATGTTACATCACTTGCTAATTTTGCCATTAGTTCAGATATTTCTGTCCAAAAGTTCTCCCTGATATTATGATTTTAAATTTGAGGTCACGAAGATAAGTATGTAGTAGCCTCACTGGCTCTATTATGAAGTAGACATCTGCACTAATGAATACCATTTTTTCATGCATGTGCAAATGCTTGATGTGAAAGTCAAGTCAAAGCACCATGCCAGTAGCAGCGTGAGAGGAAAAACTTTTCTCCATATGCTCCAGATTATTTTACTTCAACACCGTACTGCTAGAAGATCATATCTATTTGCTATTTGCAAGAGAGAAGAGTGCAATTGTTTGTTAATACCTCTGCAATTTATATTATGTATTTATATTTTCTAAGTGGTTCTTGAAATCATAAACAGCAAAAGGCATGGCAACAACTGTATCCAAATTTCATCATTTCATTAAGAATATTTTTGTGAATCTCTGCAAGCAATTTGTTAAGCTGCAATTTCTTTCTCACTCCTCAAAAGACTTAAGAATGCTTTACATCCATTACACAAGATTGAGTCAGCAGCTTTGAAATCCTCTCCATGAATTTTGACTTACACAGCAACTTGGCTATGAAGATGACAGTAATGTATTTCACAAAGAGAGATGTCATAAATCATATAATGTCATAAATTTGGAGAGTTCAATATGTCATGTGTTTATTTATTAATCTTATATCACCATTATTATTATTATTGTTATCATCATCATCATCATCATCATCATCATCATACCCCTGCAATCAGCAGACATTGTACCAAATCATACTTAATGGTGGTTAAAGGAAATGAAAGGATCTTTTTCATAGAAGATTGCTACAGGAAGTTCCAGGTTTGGAGAAACCAAGAGTGGGAATGTTATACATAACATTGAGGATATTCATAACAAAATTATGTTTAGGAGCATGTAAACAGTTTTATTGCTTCTTCACATGAGTTATCAATTGCCTTTACTTGTTGCTCATTGATTTCTTGAGAACTGATAATTTGGTGAGACAAGCATCTCGCCAAGCCCTGCGCTCCTGCAGCTTATCAAGTGGCACCTTGGCACAAAGCTGTTTGTTAATTTCTTGCAGTGCTGGTCCTTCCAGCTTGGGAACAGGTCCTGAAGTCATGCTCACATCATAAATGGTTTTGCAATAGCGTTCTGCATAGCTGAGCATACCTAAAATCATAATATTAATATTTCTCAGTTGTGATAATACAAGAATGGCATTTGGAAGGTTTATGGAAGAGGTATAGGAATATGGAAGAATATTGATAATATACATATAGGGCTTTATAATTTGCTCTCTTAGTTGTCCATAGCTCCAATTACTTGAATTGGAAAGAACGAAAGAATAAAAGGAATATTTGAAAGAGGATCCAAGTTCTTTTTTTTTTAATGCAATTTACCTCAAGAATGGGTTAGTTAGAAAATTAATCAATTTTCTAACATAGGAAACATTTTAGGATGAACTGAATGAGGAGACTTTGATATAGGAATTTGGACAAATAAAGAAAAATACAAACACATATTAAGGAGAAAATAATAAGTATTATTATTACCAACACCATATTGTTGTCATCATTAACACTACTTGTTTTGCTTTTTCTCCTCTTTTTTTTCCCTCCACTACAGCTACATAAAAATCTAAATTGGAATGGGATGAGGGAATATGTTGATATCTGCAGTAGGAGGGGAAGTGAAAAATATTCATGGGCAGGATGAAAGTTACTAATTTAGGTGCTCAGCAATTTACTACTCCTGTATTTTATAATGACAGAATTTTGGATATCCTGAAATCATCTCAATTTTGTTCAGAACTATTATTCCTTTTAAGCAAAGTGGAATACAAACAAAAATCCATTTTTTTATTAATTTAAAATGCATTAATTTTAAAAATGATTGGTCTGTACCATGAACAAAATAAAACAATTTTAACATGAATATTTGTTCATTATGTGGAAATACACACAGCTAGACAGTACAAGCTAGTGAAATTTACCAAAATCAATTGTGACACATTTCTCCTGTTATAATATTCCAGGTTAAATTTGATGAAACCCCATCACTTCAGTTGGCGTCAATACCAGCAATTGTTTCTAAAAGTCTGCCCATAATAAGAATATGGCCATAGTTGGTGTTAATTACAGCTATAAGGTTAGTGACATAGGCATCATCTTTTAGGTACATAAACAATTAAATTTAAAGAAAATTAGATGCGATTATGTTCCATGTAGGTGTTTATTTGGAATACTTAATGCTTATGTAAGTGCTCCATACTTTGTAATTACTGTTTATAAAATGTAATTTCATAATAAATATGCAAGCATAAACAGATTGGGAAGTAATTTAATTCAGAAGTTACAGAACAGTATTTCCTGACTGACATGAAACTAATGATTACCATTGTAAGTTGGCAGTGCATTAGTTCAGTGTAATGTTGCCCACTTTCACCTATACAAAACAGATTCTGTACTAGCTGCAAGAAAACATAACTAAAGAAAAAGCTAACTATGGTTTAAAAAATGCTGTAGTTTGGAGAATGGGCAACTGAGAAGAACAATATTTTTAGTAAAACAAAAGAATTTAGTACAGAGTTAACAAAATGTAAGGTACCAGAGAAATGGTAGTATTTGAATTACAGCATTTCAAACAAGACAAGTGTAGAGATTTCACGAAAATGGAGGATTTAGAAAAATGAGCAGTGATTAAATACTTCCATTTGAAAGGTTTAACACCTGAAGAAATCAAGGAGAAAATGGACAGTACATTGAAAAGCTCTTCTCCTTCATATATAATGCTTAAAAAGTGGGTTGCAAAGTTTAAAATGGAACATAGGAGCACTGGTGATGAGCCTTGATCTGCATGCCCTGTGGAAGTCACAACTCCAGATTTCATTGAAAAAATTCATAATTTAAAACTGAAGTCTGAAGATTAAAGTTGTTTAAGATAGTAGAGGCTGCAAACATATCAAAAGAATGTGCAGGGAATATTTTAAGTAATTATTTGGGCTTTCACAAGGTCTGAGCAAGATGTGTGCCACATTTGTTGACACCTGATTAAAAGTTGCAAAGAAACCTGTTTTTGTTAAGAATTTGGAACTCTACTGTAAAAATCCATGTGAATTTTTGAGACAATTTGTTATCATGGATGAAACTTAGTTACATCACTGTATTCCAGAAAGTAAATCACGGTCAAAACAGTGGATTGTGCCACATGAACCAACTCCAAAATATGCAAAGTCAATTTTGACAGCTAATAAGGTTATGCAAGTGTTTTCTGGGATGTACAGGAATTATTTTTATTAATTACTTGGAAAAGGTAAAAGTGTCACTGCTGACTTCTATGCGAGCTTATCGCAACATTTGAGTGATGAGGTGAAAAGAAAAAGACCCAATTTGGCAAAGAAAACAATCTTGTTTCTTCTTGACAATGAAGGCAAAGATGTATTAAAATGAAATATCATGTTGAAACAAATTAATAATGAAAAATCTTTTAGACGTATATTTCACACTAGCCATGTATAGGCCAACGTTTTGAATAGATAGAGTAAAACTGAAAAATGCAATGCCATGGCCGGGATTTGAACCATGGATCTCCCAGACAGAGAAGGCAAATGAAATTTGAAAACTTTAAATTGGATCTAACACTATGAAGTAATGTAATAGTTTAACTATAAGTATCAACCGAGGCAAATGAAGCTCAAATAAAAGAAACAGAAAAAATATGTTTGAAAAATAGGAAGTACAGAACCTGTCTTATTAAGAAGGTTTGCTTTCAGCTAAAGGAAGTGAAATCCTTCAAGAACATGATGAAATGGAAAAGGGGAAAAAGAAGTTTCCTTCTAGAGACTGTTGGGGTCTTTTAAACCAGATCCATTTTTATCACATTACAAGAGAACTTTGTTAAGAATTGTTTATAATTAATTGCATGCTACAAGTACTGAAAATAATCATGTTAACACAAATTATAAATCATTAAAGGAACAGCCATCCTCTGTGGTCAGTGATGAAACATCAGCTATTAGTCGTCATGAGCAAATAAAATGACTATTCCAGCACAGTACATTCCTGTAAGAAAAGATCTTCCAACAAAGAGATTTGTTTCTTTCAATGCTAAAAGTATAAAGGTTGCTAAAACTCACTTTATTGCATTGAATCAAGCCTTAGAAGAAATTACAGCCCTCTGGACAAGCACTGATCCATATGCTTTGATGGAGCATTGTCTATATCAGGCAAATTTAATGGGTAACAGAAAATGTAGGTTAAGGAAATGTACAGTGTTTAATGCCCTCTTTTACTATGTGCGGCACATCAGGTAGTGACACCGATGCATGAGATAAATATGGAGCACTGGTGGAATGAGATATCGGGGGAAACCAGAGATGCCGGAGAAAAGTCGCCCCAGCACCACCACAAATCTCACTTTGCCTGTTATCAAAACCAGGCCACTTTGGTGAAAGCCAAGCGGTCTGACCACTCAGCCACCAGCCTGTAAGGAAAGGAACCTGTATAATGTATGCTCATTGCTATGGCCAAATTTTCAACTGGACTTCGGTCAGTGCCAGGGTTGTGGCGAGGGTGATTAATAGGTACTGCTGGTTGCTTCAGACTTCATCTGGGGAGTGGCAGTCACCAATTCCAACGGTGTACAGTTTAATATTATATAGGTTGTAGCATAACATAAAACAGACACAGATATAGAAGTAAAAATTATAGTGACATGCCTTATTTAAACTGAATTTACAATTTTAAATTTATATTGAGGAATTAATCCTTTCAGATCCTGTGTATCTCAAATATGAGAACTCTAAGTGGTTTAATGGGAAAATATAATGAGTCAATTGGAGAGTTTAATGTTATGTAGGTATGTTGGCCATGGTACCTCAAATGGTTAGAGCGACTGGACAGAAACCAGGAGAGCCTTGGTATAAATCCCGGCCGTGGCATTGAATTTTTCAGTTGGCTCTAATTAAGTATTTACATAGATAGAGTCAACATGAAAAATTCAATGCCATGGCCAGGATTTGAACCATGGATCTCCTGGTTTCCGGCCAGTCACTCTAAACCATTGAGCTACCATGGTCAACGTGCCGTCCTGCCGTTAAATTCTCCATTTGACTCGTATATTTCCCCAGTAAACCACTAAGGGCTCTCACATTCTAAAATAATAAGAGTTAAATGATGAAACCTGGGACTCAAGTGGCCACAAACGGTGTATCTCGAATGCGAGAGCCCCTAGTGGTTTACCGGGGAAATATACGAGTCAAATGGAGAATTTAATGTCAGGATGGCACGTTGGCCATGGTAGCTCCATGGGTTAGAGCAACTGGATGGAAATCAGGAGATCTGTGGTTCAAATCCCGGCCATGGTATTGAATTTTTCATGTTGACTCTATCTAATAAAAACCTTAGCCTATATATGGCTAGTGTGAAGAAATGATTAAGTTCCATCAATTATCTAAGTATTTACGATTTCTCCAATTTACAGTGTCTATTTCTATTTCAGTTCAATGCACTGATTCTTCTCCAAGAAAACAACAGTGACAGAGTTTTCAGATATTACTTGCTCTTGCTTTTTAAGTTTATTAAACAATCCCTTTTCCACTGATAACAAGGACAGAGATGAAAGTCTATTTTGAGTTTGTGAGGTAAGTGTGTATTCCGCAGAGCACTGAAAAAGATCATTCTGCTGATGCACTGGTGGCAGGAATGTTCAAAATTAAATGTGTAATCGTGTGATTTAGTTTTTAAAGGTTTAAGATCCACAGTTGTCCTTCCTGTTGAAATTATGTGACATTTTTCAGCAAAAGAGAGGACCAATTTAAAACGTTTCGATCACACACAGTCACTTTTACCCACAAATTGTGATGCTATTCTTCCTATTGTACTTTTAGCATTAAAACATTCACCATATTACTGTTACACACGAAGAATTAACATTAAAATGCAAGGTTTGCTGTTCCACTGCACTGGCAACAATCGTGCTATAAACAGATAACTAAAGCCTCGGTTGCCTCACAAGACCACTGATATCCCACACGAATCTGTATGCTTCAAATTTTCTGCTAAGCACCACTAGCAACAATAACGAGCTATTTAGAATTGGAGAATGCTATACCACCAGTCTTGGGAGATCTATCACCGACCATCTCCATGGATTGGTCACAAATTAATGCAATTGAAATCTGAAAGTGAAATCGCTTGGACTTTCTGTTATTCTTTGAATAAAAAAATAATGTAAAATTAGATACACTTTCTTCAATTTATTAGCTGTTGCCAGTGGCAACAGAGGCAACATTAACGCCCTGCCACTGGTCAGCATATGTACAAATCCTTAGTCTTATGTTGTGCAGGTGATATATAATTTCATGGAAAGAAGTCCTAAATGAGATGCTATTTTAGAACACCTAGTATAAAATATCTAAAGTTGAAAACATTGAATTTCCTTGCAGAAGCTCACTGGGCTTGTCGATTTGGGTCTGTGTCTGCAACATTTTCCAGTTTGAAAACATAACCAAGTAATGAAAGAAAAGACTGAAAATATATATGATTCAAATTACTCATCGTCTTCAAATCACTAAAAGGTTGTGAAACCCTTCAAATCCAGATTTAGATACTTCTGAAGTACCATAAGTGATAGGAAATTTTGCTTTGGCATAAGCGAAATAAGAAATGAGTGGAGAAGTTTGAAGCAATGAACAAAAAGTTGAAGACGTGCAAAAAACCAAACATTGAAATACCAATTAGAAATACAGCAAAAAATAAAAGTATCTGTCCTCTTAAATGATGATCCAAATTAATTAAACACTTTTTATGTCGAGTCAAAATAGGAAAAACTTTAATTGCAAAAACTATTTGTAGTTGGTTTATTGATACTCGTCACTTACTTTTTTATATTATTGAGAGACTAGTTTCAAAGACAATAGCCTACATTTTCAATCACTTTCCAACTGGCATCTGTTGCTGTTTGCTCTCTCTCTGGTGGTGGAACTATGAACTCTTTTGTCAAATTTTCTGATTAATTTTGACGTCACTGTTACTAAATTCCTCCAAACACATATATAGGAAAAATTGTACCTATTTGCTTACTAGTTCATAGTCTAAAGAATTGATTCAACAAAGAAATAAAGTATGGATTTCTGCTGTTTGAAATATAGGTCTGAATTTGGGTCCAAACAAATGGAAGTGTGAAAATATAAATACTTTTAGTACACATTTTGGTATAAAACAGAACAACGCATAACTAAACAGTTTAAAACAATAAAAGACAAGTATTTCCCCCCATAGAATATTCAGGAATGGATTTCCTGGATTTCAGAATTTCAAAGGGAAGTAATTTCTATGATTACAGTCACTAGACATTCTTGAGATTGGATCATTCTCAAACTTTCACATTAAAATCTAAACTAAGAGCTACTATGAAGCAAGAATTTTGGAGAATTTATTATTACTATTACACAGTAAAAACTCACAATGAAAGCAAGTTCACAAGATTTCATATAAGAACTCAAAAAGAGTACAGTTCCTTTTAAAAACAGAATGTCCCTTTGTCAGATAGAAATTAGCAGGCTTTTTTATCTAACTTTTTTCATTTTTTGATTTCATAAAACTTGTAAATGTTATTTTAGTTTAATTGTGATCCTAAATAAGCAATCCTCAAATAAAATATTAATCAAACATTGTTTATACTTTTATTTATTTACATAAATCCTTCTAAATGCTTATCCTATTTTGAAATTTTGGTGCCGTGTAATGGGATAATGATGCTACTGTTAATAACTTGTAGTTGCACTTATATCACAGATGTGCCTGTTCAAGGCAAGAAGTACCTGATTTTGAAAACTCACAGCTTTCTATTAATTCCTGATCATGTTCATATAGCCAAAATAATAACTTTATCCAAAATAATAACCGAGCAGGATGGCTCAAGTGGTTTTGTCTGTGACCCGCACATGGAAGGCCCGGGTTCAATTCTCATGGCCGACCTACCTGATCCATGGGCTTCCTCAGGAGTTTTCTGAGGTCACCAGGTGAATGCCGGTAGGTTAATTACATCACCCAAATTTCCTGTTCCTCCATTTCATCTTCATCATCATTTCACATCATCTGTCATCTGGTGGTCTTTCTCAGGATAGAAGTGTAGGTGGGTATCTCGACGCTGCATGGTGGAATGATACGCTCCTGGTAAACACTTCCTCCTTTGGTAGGACAGTTTCCTGTCTCGGGCTGACCTGGTGGGCCATTTCAGACCACAGCGAGTGGGATATATATAGGGGCGAGGGTATCTACGTGGGCAGTCTTCACAAGGTGAAGACCGACCTCCCTCTCAAACCAGGGAGTTACCGAGCTGTCTCCGAAGGGCGACCGGCGCCTCCGTGGGACTTACCATAGGGCAAGACCTAGAGACTAACAAGCTGCCCTATCTAGTCCGAAAACACAAGACGGATGGAAGTGTATACGTCACTTACACATGCCAGCCCCAAAGGGGAAGGCTACCAAACAACCTCGGTAGGGGCGCCTAGTGATCTGGCACACCTTTTACTGGTTATGCAGGCTAGTATGCGGAAATATATGGCTTCCCTCAACCCTGTCCGAAGACATACATGATCTCCCACGGGTATCGGGAACCACTGGCCCCTCGAGTCCAACCCAATCCGAACAACTTCCCTACGGGAGGGGCTCAGCAGTTCGGTCCTCTAGTAACATCAGAGTACCACGAGTGCTAAGGGCCTGCAGCGCCCGCACCACGGCAGCTGAAGGGGATGGATCCCCTCCCCTACAGGAGGCGGGTGGGATACCGGTTATGCGGCCTGCCAGAGAATTTCCAATTAGTAAATAGTGTGAACCCTGCCCTCTGCGCTGTCGTGAATCTTTTGATCGGCCGCCCTCTGTGTCCTCTCGCCTCATCCCTCCTCCTGGGGATGCCCCACTTGGGGCTTAGGTACAATGAACCACAGGTTTCGTTGCCAAATTCCCTCCATAGTAATCCTAATCCTAATCACTGTTCTATTTATCTGGTTTAGAGTAAGCATATGTTTAACAAGATTATACAAGATTATTCCTTTATATTTAAATTAACTCATGTACCACAAATTTTCCACTTGTCTAAGCACACAATGTGCTATTCAATTTGTTTGGTACCCTGGCCTTTGAGAATATAACATCTTGAATGCAAGAAGTCCAGTACCTACTTGTGTGACTTTTGAAATCTTTTTCAAATTTTGCATCCCTTCCAGAATGTCCTGAAATTTGCTTCTAATATTTTTCTTTGAAATTGATAAAATCGATGATAAGCTCCTCTCTAAGTTACATGAAAAATTTTGGCAAAGTTTCATTCCCTAGTTAAGAAATTCTATTCCAAACTGCTGAATGTATCAGATGAAAGGTTAACTATGCTGAGGTTTATAGCTGAAGGAATTTCTGTTTCAGGAACTGACTTCCCTGAAAACAACCTTGTTCAAGCAATTGCCCTTCAAAGACAGAAAGCTGATCATTCTTTCAAAACACATAAGGGGAAATATGAGCAATTAGGTTTTCATAACTATGAAGCCCTAATTAAAGCTGTCCATGTTATGATGTTACAGAGATCTGATAGGAATAATACACCAAATGTTGAAGCAGGTCATTTGGAATGTAAAATGGACATGTGAGCTAAATATAGTACATGCTCTCAATAGCTACCTCACACAGAGCACCATATGTGTGCGGACAGCGGAAATAAAACATAAGCAATGCAATAATGTTGTACACATTCAACATTCTGTATATAATAAAACCATTTGGTGATACCACAGAATCTCCAGAATTGCATAATTGTCAAACATTTAAAATATATAGTAGGAAAAATGACACATGACTTTCTCTACAAAGTACCATTTATTTTCCTTTCTGTACTATAAATTACCCACATAAAATCTTACCTATCAAGAAAATATAATTACACTTATGCATTACACATGAGTTTTATACTCTTTGTATAAGTCCATGAGAAATAAAAGAATGGCTGCTTAGTATTATAAAGATTACATTTAAAATGTGCCCAAATTCAAAAGAAAAATCAAATAATTAATTATATAAAACAAATAAGAACTATTAGATATTAAGAAAATATAATTCATCCTATAGTAAACTTTTGCTTAAATTTCAAAGTTTTGCAGACATGTAAAATTCACTCAGAATGAAGTAGTTTGTTAAAACAAAAAGATACAGGATATATGTTTTATTCTCTATTACAAAAATTCAATGGTTTATTAATTCTCTGTTTCTACAGGGTGGAAATGAAAAACCAAATTGGAATTTAAAGTCAACATATGCATACACTGACAGCAAAAGGGAAGCTGGAATTAGATGAGAAATTGCAGTCTATATGCAATTAGCAGAATTAAGAGTGACATTAAACATAAACAAAATAAAGTGAATGCAGATTAGTATAAGCAATAAAACACTATCCAAAATCACTCTGGCAGTGCAAAATAAACAAGTCAACAGGTAATGCAAACTAACTTTTTAGGATTAATTATAAACAACCTAAAATGGAACAAACATATTGAAAAAATTACAATTCCCTTCTTGGAAGTGTTGAAAACAGTGTTGTTATAATAAATTAAATTTAAATGGAGTCGATTAATGACACTAAGCAACACTTACTTTTAAATTTTTCCGGAAATGTTTCAGAGACTTTGCCTCCATCCTCAACCGGCCATCGACTGGCTCCCATTGGTGTAGTTGACGATACTTTATCATAGGTCTCCTCTGGTGGCAGTTCAAGGAACTTGCTGAACAAATCTTTCTGGGGGATGTCGAAATTGAATATGTTGTTCCTATTTTTTGAAATGAAGATTTGTTCCCATGTGGATAGTTCTTGTTTTCCTGATGTATGTTTTAGTAGTTATGGTTCTGGATTTATGTTGTGGTTTTTTTCCCAAAAATGAGTGGCAACTGCTGATTTTTCGATTTGCTTATATTTTATGTTTCTAAAGTGTTCCTCCGCTCTTGTTTCTAAATTTCTTTTGGTTTTTCCAGTATACATTTGACTACAGTCACTGCATTCAATTTGAAATATACCAGATTTTTTTTTTTTCCTTTCATTCCATCTAATAAAAAATCTGGTATATATCAAATTGAATGCAGTGACTGTAGTCTAATTTATATTGGAAAAACCATAAGAAATTTAGAAACAAGAGCATAGGAACACTTTAGAAACATAAAATATAAACAATTAGAAAAATCAGCAGTTGCCACACATTTTTGGGAAAAAAAACACAACATAAATCCAGAACCATAACTACTAAAATATACATCAGGAAAACAAGAACTATCCACATGGGAACAAATCTTCATTTCAAAAAATAGGAACAAAGTATTCAATTTCAACATCCCCCAGAAAGATTTTTCAGCAAGTTCCTTGAACCGCCACCAGAGGAGACCTATGACAAAGTATCGTCAACTACACCAATGGGAGCCAGTCGATGGCTGGTTGAGGATGGAGGCAAAGACTCTGAAACATGTTCTGGAAAAATTTAAAAGTAAGTGTTGCTTAGTGTCATTAATCGACTCCCTTTAAATTTAATATATTGAAAAAATCTCAAAGAAAGTAAACAGTGATTTATGCATAATAGAGCAAGTGGCACAAGTCATGGAGGACGATTCTGTAATACTGGGTAGTTAATTTAAGTTAATTGAAGTTAATCATTCCTTTACACTAGCCATCTATAGGATAAGGTTTTGGATAGTTAGAATCAAACTGAAAAATTTAATGCCATGGACGGGATTTGAACCACAGTTCTCCTGGTTTCTGTCCAGATTCATATATAAATATATATTGCAATCTCTATCTACAGTGTGAGACACCAGCAGTTGCCGGGGAACTCAAGCCAGAAGAGGCAGACTAGAATCCTTATCTTATAATAGATGCTGGAAATGTTCAACCTCTGCTCCCAAACAGGCAGCATATCTCGTGTAAATATTCTTGCTCATTCTTCAAAGCTCAGCAACAGGTATTATTGTGATTCCTTATACAATGTTTTCCCTAAGTTCCTATAGTATATGAAGATTGGAATGATACATTTTGCCTTTTAAAGAATGTCATAAATAAAAGTCATAATTCATTAGGTGTGGAGAAATAGGGGGCCACAAATATACACTAATTAACACCCAACACCTCTTTTGCTGCATTTAAAGATTTGGCAGCCAAATGTGCTGTTGCAGAATCTTGCTGGAACCAACCATAAGATTTCTCTTTTTCCGTCAAACATTTGAAAAATGGCCTCAGAATTAACCTCTGATATTGCTGGGCATTTATTGTTTCATCAAAGAATATGGGCCCCATTATTCTTTTAGCACTTATCGCACACCACACTCCAATTTTCTGATCATAATAAGGTATTTCATCCAGTAGCACAGATTTTTCTGAAGCACAATATTGACTGTTGTGAGTAAAGTTTAGTATCATTAATCGACTCCCTTTAAATTTAAATTTAATTCAAAAGTCTAGTTAAATGAAACCAAGGTTCATCAATGAAACCCCTTTCTATGGATTGGAAAAACAAGTTACAATAATTCACACATTTAGCGGAATCATAAGTCTTTAACGCTTGAACACGTGTGTAGCAATAGGGCTTCAGTTTCAACATAGGTGTATTGTTCCAATTCTCATACACTACAGGAACTCAGGGAAATCTTTGTGCAAGAAATTACAAGAATACCTGATGCTGAGCTTTGGAGAGTGAGGTGAGGAAATTTACATAAGATATGTTACCAGTTTGAGAGCATAAGGTCACACTTCCAGCATCTATTACAAGGTAAAGATTTTAGTCCACCTCTGTTGGCATAAGTTCCCTAGCAACTGCTGGCCGTCTCCCGCAGTAGAGAGGCAGCCAGTGGGTTCAATTATAAATTAACTACCCTATACAAGTAAACTCTGCATTTACACATTCACACTTAAATTATAGGCTCATTCTATGGGATATTAAAAAAGAAATACATAAAATATTTAGGTTGCAGAAAAGAGCAATAAGAATCATAAGAAAATTACCAAGCAGGAGATTATGTAAAAATGCATTCAAAATACTAAACTGATTAACTGTCCCCTGTCTGTACATATAGGAATGTCTTAAAAATGTAATCAGAACTCATAAAGAAGATAAAAATGTGAACATACATGAGCACAACACCAGAAGTAAACAAAATTATTGTAGAAATAAATAAAGAGTTCTCTAGAAAGTAAATGTATTGAGAGTAATACAAAGGATCTATACAACCACTTTACCTTGTACAGTTAAAGCCATAAATGGCAATGGGAAAAGGAAATCAAAGCATATCTTATCAAATATGCCTTCTGTTCAGTAGAATATAAAACAAGAATTTTTGCACTTGTTTGATAATATCTCTTCTGTAAATAAAATATGGTAAATATTTGTAAATACCTATAAGATTTTAAGTATTGTACATATTGTTGAACGAAACTTGTAAGCTTTTTACAATGGTGAATAAAACAAAGCCTGAATCTGAATATATCAACATTGTCACCTTGGCCACAGAGCTGGGCCAGCGGTAAGGAGAGGAAAGCTAGTGCACACAGGCTCGCTATTGCACTTGCTGTTGCCATTGAACAAGCTAGGAAACATGGTGACTGTATTTTTCTGCCACCAGTCAATTCAAGAGCCTTGATTTTTGCCTGCTCAATAACATTCTAGTTCAAGGAGCTTTTGTTCTAGAACAATTGTTTGTGGACCCATATAAGGGAGCATACAAGCGAGCTAATTAATCAATCAGCCAACGAAATTCATAAAGTTATGAAGTCTTCAGGCATAGGCAGTACATGTTGTATGTACAACAGAGGCTTACATGAACATTAATGCCACAATAATCTTTACGAGCCAGTCATGTTTGTTCTGAGTGTGAGCACCATTAAAATTAAGTGTAAGCTAGCTGTGTGTTAACATTTTAAATGTCAAATAAAGGGTATTTAGCAAAACCAGCATTTCATTTAATCACAATATATCAGTTATGGTACAGATAGCATTATAAGTACTCAAATAACTACGCCATTCTTAATAACTTAGAAACAATAACGACACCAACACCATTTTCAGAGATTCAAAGAACAGCAGATCTCTACCCCTGCGAATGCAGTGTGGGTATGTGCAACTGTTAGCATAACACAAAAACAGTAAGTTGGATAAATACAAAACTTTGAGTGAGTGAGTGAGTGAGTGAGTGAGTGAGTGAGTGAGTGAGTGAGTGAGTGAGTGAGTGAGTGAGTGAGTGAGTAAGTGGGTGGGTGGGTGAGTGGGTGCGTGAGTGAGTGAGTCAGTCAGTCAGTCAGTCAGTGAGTGAATGAGTGAGTGAGTCAGTGAGTCAGTGAGTGAGTGAGTGAGTGAGTGAGTGAGTGAGTGAGTGAGTGAGTGAGTGAGTGAGATAATTATTCATGAAACTGTACAATGCAAAGGCTTGGCAGACCTCTATTTTCTTCAATATTTCTCAAAAGTTTCATAGGGATGACTATGAGCTCTACATTAAAGGAAAATAATAGTACTTCACATACCTTCTGCATTAAGATGGCAAGTTTCCATTGGCCCTAGGAAAGCATAACGCATGCCAAGACCTTCAGACATTACGTTATCTATGTCCTCTACACTGAGCACATTATCTGCAACCAATCTCCAAACTTCATTGATGATCTGGTACCTAAAGTAGAATAAAAATTAATAGCAGCTCTAAAGAGATAAATGTTATTCACTGCACATTATCTTAGCTAAACTCCAACACTACAAGAAGCATAATCCTGACTGTAATGAATGGTATTCTGAAAGCTTTATGACAGGTAATTACAACAATTAAAAAGTCTTGAGACAAAATTATTCATTACATTTATTTTAAAATATCTACATTACTAATTATTATTAGTTGTACCTACATTACTGCACTACTGCATTGTGGTACACTAATTTCGTGATCACTCTGTAAGTTGTGATGATATTGTCGCGAGCCATTTTCTATGATCGCGCGGCTTGTTTACACAAAGGAACTGATAGGCAGACAGTGTGGAAATAAAGAGTTTGCATAAGCAGACAAACGTAGCGCTTGAGATAAAGGACTTGCCAGCACAGATTAAGTTACGCTTCTGGAAGGTGATAGAACGTTCAATGTCTTGTTTATTCCAGAAATATCTCGTGATTGTTACAGAACAGTCTCAAACTTATCAATGAGGTATTTAAGGGGGCGATGACTCGCCAACAGTCAGTCGTGAACAGATGTTGTAACAAGAGAGTCGTAAACAGAGAGTAAACAGCTGCAGACTGTTGTAACGAGAACTGATGTTGTAAAGTGATGTAATCAGAACGCTGTTTGGTCATCGACCTTAGTAGACTGTGTGTATGTGTCGTAATGCTGTTATGTGACAATTGATCAGAGTGTATTTCTACGAAAATAAAGAACATTTGGAATATCTGCAACTCTGACTTTTAATTCTATGAACCCACAAAGTCACAATATACATATACATCTAAAATAATTTTGTAAATATCTGTTTATATCACACTTATTTGTATATTTATTAATTTCCTTTTTTATGCAAATTCTTAATTTTCTTAGTAATTAATGTTTTGTGTGCTTTATTTGTAGCTGAAAACACTGTGAATGTGTTGTTGTAAAATCTGTAATTCTTACTTTATATATAAAATCTGAATATGCCCAAGTCTTTTTGATGTACAAAGGAACTTTATTCTTCTTGTAGATCACACACATGTATGGATGGGCAAGATATATGTTCACACTTATTTACGAAGTATAAAATTAAATGTATACAATTATAAAATAATTGAAATAAGAATAAGGTAATAAACACTTTATCTTTTACTGTCAAGTATATCATAATTATGGTGCTTAGAGTATAATAAAACATAAAAGTATAAAAAAAATTTGCATTTTTTACTAACATAGGCTATCAACAAATTTTGAAGAATTCTTAGTGAAGTAGAAGCAATGGTAAATCAAGTTTGCCAATATGAACAACTAAAATGTTGCATATGGTTTTGTTAGGTAAGACCTAATCTGCTTGGACTAACTGGGGTAAGATGTGTAAAAATCTAACTTCTTTGGGGAACAATGTTCAAAAGAAGAATTAAATATACAATATTCATGATTCATTTAGAAAGGAAGACATGATTCATCAAAACATCTTATAGATATCAAAATTTGACAGCAGAAGCTTCAGCAAATTGTAAACTGACTTACCTGAACTTAACAACAACAAAAAGAAAGAAAATGTTAATTAAAACTAGAACAAATGTTATAATTATTACTTGTGAGTGTGGAGGTTTAAAGGATCATCAACAGCTAGGTCATTTGGACCGCAATAATTAAGATAATTCCAAAAATCATTATATTTACTGCTGGACATCTACCAGGATATTGATTACATAATGTGTAATTTATTTAAAATAGTGTCAAATATTTTGTATCAAAAAGAATTCAACAAAACTAACTATACAGAAATAAAAGCAAGCAAAGAATAAAATAAGAAGTGACTAAAAGAATAAATAAAATAAAAGACCATATCAGCATGCTGATAACATGCAGTAGGTAACAATACTACTTTAGAAATACAATGAAAGATAAAGGAAGTGAAGAAAGAAGACTTCAGAATTTTCTGCCTTAGTAAGTCACTTATGCACAAAGTAAGCTAAATCATTGTTCTTTCACACTGGCCGTGTGTAGGCTGAGTATGGAAAGGTAGAATCAGACTGAAAACTTCAATGCCTTAGCCGGGATTTGAGCCATGGATCTTCTGGTCTCCGTCCAGCCACTCTAACCAATTGAGCTACTATGGCCAACATGCCGACATGACATTAAATTCTCCAACTGACTCGCATTGAATTTTTCAGTCTGATTCTACCTTTCCATAAGCTAAATCAACTTTAAATTCCCTTATAATAATAGAAATTCCCTTATATAATATTAAAAAATAATGTCCTGAAACTCAAGAATAAAATGTAATAAACATTGTAAAAATTGGACATAACATTCACAAAAATCGAAAGATAAAACAGAAGAAAAGTCAGGCATTTACAAGATTAAGTGTAAAGACTGTGAAAAAATGTACATAGGGAGGACAAAAAGAAATATAGGCATTAGAAAGAAAGAACATTTTAGGCACCTAAGATACAAAAATATTGATAAGTGTGCAATAGCAGCTCATTTCTGGTCTGAAAATCATGAAATTGAAGATAACACCAAATTACTAAACTACGTACTAAAACATAGTGAACTCTTCATATGGGAGAGAATATACATAGAAAAACATAAAAACCAACTAATGAATTTCGAAATCCCACCAGAAGACAACCCCATATTTAATTTCATCACAAAATCAACAGATGGTAGCAGCAACTTCAGAACTACCCACACCACTGGATCAAGCTTTAGTCGCATTAGAGCCGATGATACGAAGAGGATACAGGTATCGAGGTACTGAATACATTGTACCCCTAGGGGGGGGGGGAAGCAATAATGACAATCAGGTCATTTTCTATTCAAATATGTTTAATCATGTCTTTGATCATAATTTATCATTAATATAGGAATATAAGTTATGTAAAATAATTATTTAGAGCTTCAGTTTATATCAGAGATATACTTTTTAAAGCTTATAGATGTTAAAAATTCAAAATTTAAAAAGGGAACATTTGTAATAAAAGCCATATCTGAAATATATTACCTAAATATTCATTTCCATTCATTTATTTCTATATTTATCTTCCTTTTAGTATGTATTTAATTTGCTTAGGCATATTTTATGTGTTTCATTTGTTAGTGTAGCAGAGAGATAGCAGCAGTAGAGTAGTGATGGTGGCAGCTACAGCAGGAATAGTGCTGAAGCTTTAGGGTACTCATTAGCTATTGCCCAATTTGTAGTGAAAGCCATTAAACTTTTCGTAGAGATCAAAGTTTCATAGCAGCCTTCAGTGAACTATCAATCTAGATAAAAAGGCTAGAATATGTATGCTTTCAGGTACTCATTAGCTATTGCCCAATTTGTAGTGAAAGCCCTTAAACTTTTCGTAGAGATCAAAGTTTCATAGCAGCCTTCAGTGAACTATCAATCTAGATAAAAAGGCTAGAATATGTATGCTTTCAGGTACTCATTAGCTATTGCCCAATTTGTAGTGAAAGCCCTTAAACTTTTCGTAGAGATCAAAGTTTCATAGCAGCCTTCAGTGAACTATCAATCTAGATAAAAAGGCTAGAATATGTCTAACAACCTTTTCTGATACAGACCTTTCTATTGGTTTGTCTCATAAATTCGTTCGATTCTTGTTACGTGTTTACGACAAAGAACACCTGCACTGTATGCCCGTATCACAACTAAGGCAACGAAGTTGCCTAATTATGTAGGGGTAATCTGTTTACATACGCAAAGTCATCAAAAGTAAACAAGGCAATGAACTTTTCAAAACAAACTTTATTTTGTGCAGTATGCACCATTATTATCAATAACATATCTCCATTTCTCAGGAAGCTTATCAATTCCATTTTTCCAAAATCTTGCAGTTTTCTGGTTAACGAACTCTTCTATGGTGAGTCTGCAATCCTCCAAGGAAGTAAGGCATTTACCATTAAGGAATTTTTGCAGGGATCAGAATAAATGTCCTTTATCCTTTCCTCATCCGTAACCACAGGTCATCCAGAACGAGGTTTGTCTTTCACAGAGAAGTTCCCAGCTCGAAATCGAGTAAACCATTTTTGACATGCCCGATTCGTCACTGCATCTTCTCCGTAAACAGCACAAATTTTCCGTTGAGTTTGTGGGGCTGTTTTACCTTTACGGTAATAAAACAGCATTAAGTGTTGAAAATGTTCCTTCTTGCCTTCCATATTAACATTCACAAGTTACAACTCCACACTGTTGCATCCACAAACTCGTACTGAAGTTTGGTTACCAATTCTTACATAAGTTGACCTATTTACCTTTGGCCGTGAGGTCGCTGTGGTTTGTGTTCATAGCATTCTTTTCAGTTATTGTATTTGTAAACAAACCCCATAATGGGGGCATGCAGTGTTCTCAGGTGTTCTTAGTCGTAAACACGTAACAAGAATCGAACGAATTTATGAGACAACCCGATATTTAGTTACCATTTAGATAGAAATACTTCATAAGATTTTTTTAGGATCTGTTGCAGCAATAAATGTAAATATCGATCCTCTTAAATTCTGTTGGGATAGATATATGAACTTGACAAAACAAATTCAATAATAACAAAACATACGTTAGGATTGTTACAGTAATACATCTATAATCAAATTCAGTACTACTAACTGAGATAATTCCAAGAATTATTGCTTAAGAGCTACAAAAATTTTTCATTATTCATCACTCTTTGGGTTTTTAAATAATGATTAAAATATCTCTGTAGGACAGAATGTGCTCTGTTAAGGGGTAAAAACAACTGAAATGTAGAAAATATGATAATGATTTACAGAAGTAAGGTTAAGGGTTTTTACATGCACTTCATAATTTTTATATTTAAAATAAACAATTCTAACGTGAAAGAAAAGTTAAAGAAGTTTCAAAATATTATGATTATATGTAGGTTAAAATTTTTTGAAAATACATATCCTTTACACTTAGTGTATTTAGCGTTTCTTTTCATTTTAATTTAGGAACAGTATAATAAATATAAGTACATCTTGCTATATTTTCTTAATATTTGCTACTACTTACTGTATTCTGTTGAGAGCAAAGCCTTCAATCTCCCGATTTAGGCACACAGGCACTTGCCCTACTTCCTTCATAATATCCCTTGTCTTATTAACCACCTCCTTTTTGGTCCAAGGAGCTGGCACAACTTCCACCAGTGGCACATAATAGGGTGGATTTACCTAAAAAGTAAGCAATAATACCATTTGTTGGAGTATTGGATTAGCAGCACTTACTTTTAAACTTCACTTTTAAATGTCAGAACACAACTGAAATGTTTACAAGGGCATTCATTATCATCATCAGCTACTGGGTGAGTGAAGCTCTATTTTTCTTGATTCTGCTTTCTACTGAGACTGATCATACTGCCAACAGGTGTTTGGGAAACAAAGTTTTAACACTTTCTTTAATGGCAGGTTTTCAAAATTTATTACACAGTTACTGTTTTCTATTATGTCTATTTTGACCCAGATGTTCAATTCTATTAGTGAGGTAAGAGGTTTTATCGATTTTTATACTTTGACCAATACTATGATTTGCTACAGCAGATATGAAATGTTTCTTGTTGTTCTGATTTCCTAGTATCTTTTCCTTTTAAAAATGTATTATTTCTCAAATTTCTAACAATTATCTTACAGATTCCAGACATTAAAGTGCTCAGAAAGAAGAAGACGGGAAGTACAGAAAGTTCACCTGCCACTCTTGGGCTTTTAGAAAATTTGAACAGGCCTTTAAAAAGTTAAACATAAAACTAGCCCCACAGAACACGCTGAGAATGTAGATCACCTCTAAGTGTTGATTTCCCATTTTCTCTCTTTATAATGCATTGAAAGGCCGCACAATGGTTGAGTGGTTAGACTGCTTGGCTCTCACCAATGCGGCCCAGGTTTAATTCCAGGTGACTGCAAAGTGAGATTTGTAGTGGACAACATGGCACTGAGACGGGTTTTCTCCAGGTCCTCCAGTTTTCCCTGTCAGCATTCCACTAATTGCTCCATCATCATCTTTCCTATCATTCATCTCACCCTCATATATATCATCCACTTCCTTCACCTTCACACCAGGCATTGGGCTGATCACCTATCCTGGTTCTCTATCAGATCCAAAGCTTCAGTTCCTCAGGCCCGAAAGTTATATTTATTCATTGGCCTTCAAAGATGACATATTCATTGTTGCCGCTGTCATAATTTACAGACATGCTTATAGTTTGTGCAATTGCAAATTCTAATTCTAATTAGTAAGCATCATATGAATCACTGTTTACTCTGGAGTAAAAAAGATATTATGAAAACCCATCAATCCACAGTTTGAAGTTTGAATAAATGCATTTATTCCTCAACTTACTCTTTTCTTCAATTATTCTTCCTTTGTTCTCTTTGTAGATAGACTCTTGTTGATTAAATAGATGTCTCTCTTAACCTTTTTGTTTGTTTTAGTTTTTCTGTTATTAATATTACTGAATTTGGCCAAGATGTTTCCAATTTCCCAATTCTAAATACATCTTTTTGCTAACAATTCCCATACCTCCTGAAATGCTGCAATCCCACTATACTTCTTCACTCTGGAAATTATTACATTGTATCTTCTCATGCTGTCCTCTATACTTTTCATTCTCATTATCTTCATTTCAATTACCTCCAGCTTTTTAGTTTTAATCTCTAAGCTCTGTGTTTCTCTACCTCTTCCATTCTTGTTTAAATCTCAGTGCCAAGCCATTCTCTCTTACTACAACTTCTTCTCCCGTCTCTTTCTTGGTTCCCATGTCACTTAGCTCCTTTTTCCTTTCTTCCACAGAAACAATTCTACTTTGCTCCATACACCTCCATTACGAATGTAGTACTCATCTTAGAAATTAAATTAAGAAAATAAACATTTTTGAAGAATGCATATCTGTTTTAGTAAATTGTGTTGAATTATATCAATGTATTTGACACTATGGACTCCATATAATAGAAGGTTACTAAAATCTAGATCTAATAAATAAGTTATATAAAAGAAACAGAATTCTTAGATTGTTGAGGTAAGATAGATTACAATGACACATCTCAGACTCCTGTAAGCTATACTAACAATGCTTTTTATATGTTTTGCAAATGTCTTTATTAAAAGTTACTCTAATATCATTTTTAGATATCATTTTTAGATTTAACGGATGGAAAATTTATTTTGCCTATGTTGTAATTATAATCAACATTTCTTTCAAGTCTGGAGTACAGTACAGATCAACATTTTAACATGTTAATAGGTAGATTGTTCTGCTTTCTTAATTTATTTAATGCCAGCATATCATTATGTAATTAATACAATCACAGTAAACTGAACTGGTGTCAGTTTCATGGCAAATATCATTTTGAGAACATTTAGTGAAAAAAGTGGCACACATGGTACTGTATGTCCACGACAAGAAGGCTAGAGGGGCATGAAGGGCATATCTAGTGTTCAGAGTGCATATGAGTCACCCATGCTGCCAGATCTAATGTTTGTTGCAGTAAACGCAGCGATAGGTATCATGTATGGGTGAATTATGTGACAACATTTGTGTATTTTAAACAAACCTTCCATCCTTGTCATACTGGGAAAGTGAGCATAAACTCCATTGGGACAGCAAAAGTGATTACACTACACATTCCTCTAGCTTGCCCTCTTGTTGTGGGTCTACAGTAATCACTATGTCCAAGAGTATGATAGACACAGAAGCATACAAAAACAAAAGATAGAGTTTTAAAAACTGGGTTCATTGAAAGGTTAAAAAATTCTTCAGAGTTTTAAAATTTTAAGGGTACATACCCCTAAACCAGTTTCCCATACAGTGAGAGAGGATACATGTTCAGTTTCAGAAGCCTTTATAACTGCTTCAAAGATACACTTTATGATCAAGAATTAAAATGTATAGCTTCTAATTTATATTACTTGCTATGCGAAATCTATCTTACCATATACAATAATGAATCAATAAGCAAATATAATTTCAGGCATTTGTACTCATTTAATCATTGTAGTTTTTGCTATTTGTATTAAAGATCTCTGATGGTTTAGTTTTGTGTAATTCCCAATAAAAATGGGAAATGTAAAAATGTAATTCTAAAATAATATAAATTTTGCATTACTTATCAGCTAATAATCCTTTATCTTAAGGGGTCTGTTTGACAGATTGTCAATTTCATTCTGAAATGTTTGTTCTTCTATGAAGTAATAATCTTGACTGAAGTTCTGATAAAGGATTCCTAAACCACTTACAAGGTTGAGAGGAAAATGTTTATCTCAAGTTGAATGAACCAGTCTAGGCATATTACTTACAGGAAGAGAGAAAGTGTGAAAGATAGAAGAAGATATTAAACTAGTTTATGATAAGAAACTTAACAGAAAAATGATAATGTTACATAATATTGTAGATAACACTGTGAAGAATTTTTTTTAATGCCTTACACCATATCTGGCTTCTGAACTCACTGTTAACCTAGATATTTTAGTTTGCTCAACTCTCAGAATATTCTGGATTTATATTTAAATGTCTATAAGTGTCAGTCAGTTAAACTGCTCAAGCTGCATAAAGTCACCAAAGAAGGGATTTATGGTACACAGAGTACGAATGTGTTTGTTTGTTTGAGTATTGAATTAGTCACACTTATTTAGACTCACCTTCACTTTTACGTGCTAGAACACAATTGAAATGCTTACAAGGCCAATCATCCTCATCATCAATGAGTCGCCAGCAGCTCATAATGATAAATGCTCTTTAAAACATTTTAATTGTATTCTAACATTTAAAAGTGAAGGTGAATGTAAATATGACTACTTCAATATTCCAACAAATAGGTATAGAATCTTCACTGATAATGGTGCTTCTCTTTTTAATACTTAATGTGTTAGTTTTCATTTTTCAGATCTTGTACAGAGCAACCATTTTAAATTAAAGCCAACAGTTTTACCAATTATACACTAGATGGACCTATGTCAACCCTGATGAATGTATTACAAAGTTCATGGGCAGTTTGTTGTTCTTTTTTCTTTTAATGTTGATTACAGGGTCAGATTAAAATTGCCTTTGATTCACAATTAATGTACTACATATGTGATATTAACTTTACCTAGTAGCATTCAATTCCCAACAGTTCTTCTGCGTATCCACAGTGAAATGTATAATGTCTATTATTAAACTTTCTTGCTCAGTTTAAATATTTAAGAGCAAATAAAATTTAAAAAATAAAAAAAAAAAATGTTCCAACTTTAAACAATAGAAAAAATATATTAACTTAAAGTTTCAAACAAAAACTAAGTAGATGTAGTAGTTTCTAATTATCGGATAAAAAGAATACACAATGTTAAATTGATATGGGTCCTAGGACACAAGAGCACTGAAGGGAACAAAATAGCCAATGATCTTGCTCGCAAGGGATCAACAACAATCTTTCCCGGATCAGAGCCAGCTCTAGTAGTACGCAAGTGCTCCATAAGAGAAGCTATCACAGACTGGATCAAAAAGGAACACAAAAACAGTTGAAATTTTGATGTACCATCAGTGAATTGCCTATTGAACATATGTAAAAATCTTCCAAGAGAGGGAGCCAATTGCAAGAGATCCAGATGGCAATAGTGATGATAGTGGCCAGTCGCTATTCAGCTGAGGATGGCACTGCAACAGTCCTTAAAACGTTCCTGATTTTTTAAATGGACATGAGTGAAGTTTCAAGTTTTATTAGGTTGTCTCATAAGTAGTGTGGATTTCTTGATTTTGGTGTTTTGGAAAATGTATTGGGTTTCTTTGGTTTGGCAATGCCATTTACAGGATGCTATGGTTATTGTTGCATACTTTGTGAGCATGTATTAGTCTTCAATTATTAACAAACAATCCAAAATGGAGATAACAAAGTTTAAACTTAGAGTCCTTCTAAAACACTACTGGAAACAAGATCATAAAGCCAATGCCGCAGCTGGAAAAACATGTGAAGTGGAAGGAGAAAGTAAAAGTTTATTCCTAAAGTATGGAATAGTGAAGATAAACGCCAAGTTTTGCATGAAAAATCCACAAAAAAGTACTCATAGCCTTTCAGAAGAACTTGATGAATTAAAAGATACCATACATCGCTACATTAAGACACTTGGAAAACCATACAGAAGCTGTACATCTGTACCTCAAGAACTGAAACCTCAACATGTTGAATGTAGAGTGGATATCTGTTGTCAGCTTATCTGTAATCCCATGGATGATACATTTGTCAGGAGGATTGTCACATGTGATAAAAAATGGGTATATTACCGAAACCCTGATGCCTCAAAACAGTGGCTTGATCCCTGCCAACATACCAAAGTCATTGTTAAAAAAATCAGTTCGGTCATAAAGTAATGTTGTGTGTCTGGTGGCATTTTGAAGGTGTGATTCACTGAGAGTTTGCTCCAAATGGGCAGGTGATTGATGTGGATTTTTATTTTCAATAACTGGAATGAGTTCATGAAATTTTGAAACAGAGATACCCAGCATTAGTTAACCGAAATAGAGTTCTATTGCAACAGGATAATGCAACACACCATACTGCACGAACACCCATGGAACAAATTTCAGGAATTGGAAGGAATCGAACTGCTACCACACCCAGCATAAAGGCTTGATCTCGCATCATCTGATTATCATATTTTGCATCCATGGCTCATTTTCCATGTGGAAGAAATTTTGACAACTTTGAAGCACTGCCAGTGGGTGTCACCAAATTCTTCACATCAGAAACCAGAGACTGGTACCATCGTGGAATAATAAACCTCACTGAACAATGGCTCAAAGACTGTAGTATCTAATGGTCTAGACTTTGAAAATGACTTAATTGCTTGTCAGAACACATTTCAAATAATTGTTTTTAATTGTTTTTCTTAAAAAAAACAACATTTCTTAAGAGATAGTATCTATAAAAGGTGTGACTCAATTTTAAGTCTTTCAACATGAAATTAGCTTCACTTTTAACAACGCTTTTATTTATTACTATTTAAACTACTGATGAAAATAATCATTTCTTCCACATTAGCCGCGTGTAGGCTAAGGTTTGAATGAGCAGAGCCAGACCGAAAAATTCAATGCCATATCCGGGATTTGAACCACGGATCACCCGCACTCCATGTGGTTGCTCTAACCCATTGAGTCATTCAAATATTTAAACTACTGCTATATATTAATATATAAAAAGAAAGTGGAACAGAATTTAAGTATTTAAGAAAATCTTTAGAGTTAATAAAAATAGAAGGTACCTACAGGATGTGAAACAATGAAGTTCTCTTTATGTTTGAGTCCATCAGAGAGTTTTGAGGGCAAGAATGTGCTGGTGGAGCTGGAGAGAATTGTATTATTATCCAAAAGCTTGTCCACCTCAGAATACACTTTCCTCTTCAGTTCCATATTCTCTGGGACACATTCCTGAACAAGAGTTGCTCCTTTCACTGCTTCTGCCAAAGTTGTAGAACCTGCAATCAATCATTCAAAGCTATTATAAGTTTTATATAGAGCAATAAGAATTAGAGAGAGTGTAAAAGAGAAGAAAAAAAAATCCAGAAAAACAAAAAGGAGAATGTCAGCATAAGACCAGTAGTATAACTGATATATTGGCTGCATATTAAATAAACTCCAAATCGAGTTATAAAACATTTGCAGACAGCTTTTTTCATACTACATCACTTGCTCTTTAATTTTTTAGAGACTTGTTTCAGGAAATGCTGCTGCCATTTTCAGTCTTGCAGTTCAGACCTTTGAGGTTGAAAAGAAATGGCTTCTGAAGCTAGTCCCTAAAAAATTAAAAAGTAAGTAACATAGTGAAAAAAAAATGACATTCCTATTTTGTGCATGAAAATAGTCAGCCAGTTAAAAAGGTAAGCTAAGTGCAGCTTAACTAGCTATGCACTACACTGAAGAAGATGAATAAGTTATGATTCCCTGATATTTAGAGGAAATTAGTAATGATGAACGTCCAAATTAATTCATAAAATTACATTTTTAAAGTGATTTAGTGTGAAAAACCAACTACAAATAATTTTATGAACAAATTATGGTCTGGCACTTAGAAATTCATTGCTGTGGTTGTATTCACAAATATTTCTCGTTTAACTTTTCTATTTGCAGAAAAGAATTAATTTGAAACATAAGAAACAGCCTGTCTGTTTGAAATAAATAAATAAACAAATAAGCAACTAGTATCAGCATAAAGGGAATCGAAAAGATATTGACACATTGCTTCACTCACACTGTTTTTCACAGGACATGTTTCAAGAGCTGTTGCTCCCATCATCAGCTGATTCTCGACTAGTGCAAATTTTAGTGGTTTCCTCTTTCTCTGTTTTGTTGATAGATGGCATGATGTACTTGTCAAAGATATCTGGTGGTGGAGTTTCAAAATGTATGACTCTATGACGATTTTTATTAATGAAGATTTTTTTCCCATACGGAAATATCTATGGGATGATTAACGTGTTTTATTAAAGCTGTCTCCAAGTTAATGTCATGTATATTATACAAAACATGAAAATCAACTGGTGATTTTTCTATTTCACCATTTTTAATGTTTCTTGTACGTTCTTTAGTTCTGATGTCAATATTTCTTTCTGATTTTCCAATATATATTTGAGGGCAAGTTTCACATTTGATATCATAGATTCCTGGTCTTTCTTTTGTACTGATTGAATTTTTGGGGGCACCTTTTAACAAATTCATAATATTGAATCTATTTTGAGGTGCAAGAACTATGTTGTGTGTTGAGAAGATTTTTTGGAATTTATTATGGACTGATGGGTGGAAGGTAAATTTCTTAAAAAAAAATTCTCTTTTCTCTTTTGTAGGTTCCAGGGTGGTTGTTTCTTTTATTTACTTAGCCTTGTTGAGTTTGTTAATCTTTTTGTCCACTAAATTTGGGTTGAAACCGTTGGACATAGCTACCTTTCTTATGTGTAGGTATTTTTCTTGATTACCTTCTCTGTTTAGTGGAAAATTGATCATCCGAAAGATTAAACTGTTGAAAATGGCAGGTTGATGTTGTTATGGGTTGAAACTGTTTGTCTTAATATAATTATCCATGTGTCAGTTTCCTGTGAATATCAAAAGTCAACATTCCGCTAACAAAAACAGAATATGAACAGGAGTACACTCACATACACCAGGTTGCCGAATTGAACAACTATAACAAGAATTTCATCAAAAAATTTATCTACAGACACAAAAGAAACAAAAACTTAAAGGACATTACTACGTTAAAAAACTAGAAAACACAAACACCACATATGGCAAATTTACATTTCATCCAAAATACTTCAAAAAATTTGAAAAGGTATTTAAGAACTTCAACATAAAATTAGCCCCTCAGAACAAACACAACATCTGCAACTTACTAAACCACCCTCTAAAAAATAGCACACCGAAAACCCAATTATCAGGCATTTTACCAAATGAGCTGCCAGGATTGTGACAAGATATACATTGGTAAGACCAAAAGGAATCTAGGAACAAGAATGAAAGAACACTTCAGAAATATTAAATTCAAACAAATGGACATGTCGGCCGTAGCACATCACTTTTGGTCTGAGAATCACAACATGAAACAAGAAATAGAACTGATCAAACAGGCAAAGAAACCTCTGGAACTACAGATTTGGGAAAACATATTTATTACGAAGAAACAGGACCTCTTGATGAATTTTGAAATTCCTGCCGTAGATGACGTCATCAAACTTACCAGAACATTAGATAGCAGCATGACACCAAGCCAGATGCAGACACCGGATGCATCACCAGTCAACCACAGAACTGACGATAGGGAAAAAGTTCCCAGAAACTAGTCTTTATCAAAAAACTTGTAAGTGGAGAAAAGTATATACAAGGTTGACTCATTTGCCTAATTTTAGTAACAATGGCACTCCGCTTTCTGAAATACTTCTTTTTATTCTATATAAAAGTGAGTTTGTTGTCCATTTTTTTCTACTTGTTTAGAAACTACAAGTATTTGATGAAAAGTGAATGTCAGAAATATTGCAAGAAGAAGAAAATACAGAAACATGGCACCACCAAACAATCACATTTACAACCACGTCACATGAAGAGTAAATGGTTCATTCCAGTAGCATCTAAAGTAATCTCTATATTCCACTATAACAGAATTGATTAACAAATAAGTTAGCTGATTGATGCAGCAGTGTCACAAATTATTTAAGACAAAAATTATGGAAATTTGCCATTTTCTTGCCATCTTGGAATACCTACAATTCATAGAAACTTCTACAACAGCCACAGAAAAATGTGTATTATAAATATTATAAGATTGTTCCTACACTTACCTGTAACCTCAGGCATTGGATTTATTCTTCCACAGATATTTTATTCAAATAAAGAAGAACATTCATTAAGCCATATGTGCAAACAAACCTTTATGTTTTGGGTAGATAGATTCAACTTGAAAAAATCAGTGCCACAGCCCGGATTTGAACCACAGATCTCCTGGTTTCTGTCCAGTCGCTCTAACCAGGAAATCTGAGGTTCAAATTCCAGCTGTAGCATTGAATTTTTCAAGTTGACTCTATCTATCCAAAATCTTAGCCTATATATGGCCAGTGTGAAGGAATGATTAATTTCCATCAATTAACTTAAATAATAACAGTTAATGATGAAACCTGTGACTCAAAGTCCCGACAAATAGTGTATCTCAGATACAAGAGCCCTTAGTGGATTACCAGGAAAATATATGAGTTAACTGGAGAATTTTATGTCATGATGGCACGTTGGCCATGGTAGCTGAATGGATAAGAGTGACTGGACAGAAACCAGGAGATCCATGGTTTAAATCCCGGCCATGGCATTGAATTTTTCAGTTTCACTCTATCTATAACTTATTCAGTTTATTCTTTGTGTAAATTATGCTGTTTACAGATTTGTATCTGATAATAAAGAATATTTTTCTTAACACAAAGTGTCACATACAAATTTGGTTCAGGTGTAAGCTTGCACAAGCTTCTAGGGCGAAGAAACTTCTTAGGGAGGTTCCAGCCATCTGGATTATTTTGAAAATGGTTTTGCCACTCTTTCTTGTTTCTAAAGAGGACAAAATGCTTGAATCAGTATCCTAGTCAGTCCTATATGACTATGACTTTGCGACTAATCAGTGGCACAGCATGGCGTGATGTTTAGGGAAGCAGCTTCTGTATATCTGCAACTCGTTGACTTTGGGTCGAAACTTATTGCTTGTATACAATTAGTGCTTCCACAAACATCATACCAGGCTTCGCCCCTGCACTTAATGTAACTTTATAGCATAATATATCAATGATCTCCTGTCGTTAAACTTTTTTGTATCACAGTTCACAACTGTTGATTAATTACATAAGCTGTTAAGAGATACAATTTTTTTACATCCTCCAATATAAGTCATATTGGTCAATGAATGAAATGGTTAAAATGATGCTCAAATGAGTCCAGGGTCCATAGAGCTTACAGTTACCCAACATTCATCATTCAGGATAAGGCAAAATCCTGAGAAAACCTAGATAACTCACTGCAACTGAGATTCAAATTTAGGGTTTCTTGAATGTGAGGCAGACATGCTACCGCCATACTTAAGGGGCAGGTATACAAGAGTTTAGAGATCACCATCACATATTAGCAGTAATCAGAATTCTATATCAAAAGCTTCTTGGATGTAAAATATGAACTGTAAAAAGATAACAATTGGTCTTTTACTTAAGTATTTTAAGTATTACATAATTACACTTATTTTATGAAACTTATACTTTAATGCAGATAATAATCTTTCTTATGTCGAACCCTACCGTCTCCCTTCTCATATTCTAAATTTGCTTTATTTGAAGCTTCTTTTGCACCTAAAATTGAGAGCATTTCCTACCTTTAATGAGTGCATTCTGTTGAGCTGCTGAGAGAGTACCCCTGAGAAGCTTTTCACTCTCCAACTTCTTGGTCTGCTCCTGTATGTCATTGAGAGCTGTCGTGACCTGTTTCTGGTCAATGTCATAAATGTGAACATTGTAGCCAACACTGGCAAACAGCATTGCCCAGCTTCGACCAATCAGACCACTGCAAAAACAAATATACACAATCTATACTTTGAGGTGTATGGGTCCTGCTTTACCTGTATTTATGCCAAAATATTTAATCCTTTTGCACAGATTACCTAACTCAGACCTTTGTTTTGCTTGACTGTCTTATTTATAGTTTCCTTTAACTTTTATTGCTGCCTATAACAACTGATGATGTTAATAGGTATACATAGATTATCTATCTTTCTATTTTCAAAACATTTAACAATGATATCTGCAGCTATAACTGCCAAAGATCTCGTGTTCCAGAGGGATTCATTCATGACAATGTCTACACAATGAGGAAATGATATTACAGTTCAATCACCTACACTTGTCAAAGTAACAGTGTTTATTCATAAAAAGGTTCAATTATAATTAAGTATTTAAAAAACAAATGTCACTTGACTCTTCACCAATTTCAACAGGTTGTGGACAAAGAAATTAACAGAAACGTGTAGAGAATTAATTAGATTATTAATTTAATATGTATCACGCACATATCTTCAAACTGAGTTAAAGTGTTAACTCCTGGGATTCACATGGTATAAGCCAAATCTTTTAATGCTTCATACTTTTGATCCTGAATATCTTAAGGACTTAGGAGTGTTGATCAATGTATTATGAATTATATTTTGCAACCTAATTGCAGTTCAACTGAGTAGAAGCCAAGATATAGATCTACCTCAGCTTATACAAGGGCACTATTTATATTTTGAGCCTTGGCAACCTTGAATGTTGTACGTGCCATCTGACATTTCCAATAGAAATTTTGACATTGTTGACCATAATCTACTTCAGATATTTTGTCAATAGAGCATCATTTGTTTTATCGAGCTTTAACTGTATTGGAACACCACAGTGAAGTGAAATAATTAATCATCTAAAAATTAATAATTAATAATAATTAATAATTAAAAATTAATAATCATTTGTTTTGTTTACATTAACTTATATTAATTTGAAAATTGCGTTTCAACAAAAACATGGAATTAACTCATGAAAATGTTTGTGCAATGATTTAATACAACTTTTGATGTGGATTATCAAGACAAGAGTGCTATGGTCAATTAACTTTCACATTTGGCGATGAAGCTCCATCCTTTGCCACTGTGATACGCTGGTATAATGAATTTAATCGTGGCCACCGTTCGCTCAATATGAAGTTTGTGAAAGTTGTCCAAAATCAGTTGTTGTGCCAGAAAACATTGATGCTGTACAAAAACTACTAATGAAGATCATCATGCGACACATTGTGAGATTGAGGCAACCCTAGGCATTAGTTCCACCAACATATATAAAATATTACTTGTTTATTTAGCCATGAAAAAGATTTTCTCTCGTTGACTCCCACATAATTTCACAAAATCTCAAAAAAATGCTCAAGAAATACGATGGCATTGTCTCAAAAGACATATACAAGATTGCAACAGGTGATGAATCATAGATCTATGCATATGAGAGCCGGAACATAAACAGCAGTTGACTGTGTGGGTGTTTCAAGATGAAGCAAATCCAACAAAAATTGTTTACACAGAAAATGAAGCTAGTTACAGTAGAGTAATAAATATTATACAAATAAAAATAGTTTCTAATTAACGTCCACTTATCTTAAGAAGTTGATGTTAATACTTCTATCTTCTTTTTAAAAAAAATTGATTTCATGAACATTTGCCCACATCTTCAGTTACAACAACCAGTCAACAATAAGTTGTTGACTGAAGATGTGGGCAAATGTCCATGAAATCGATTTTTTAAAATGAAGATAGAAGTATTAACATCATCTTCTTAAGACGTTAATTAGCAAATATTTTTATTTGTATAATACCAACAAAAATTGTTTGCACTCAAAGCACTTCAAAGCAAATGGCGCCTACTTTTCCAGCAATGCTGGTCATGTGTAACAGTGCTTTTAGAGGAACGTAAAATGGTCAATGCCGAATGGTATACAACCATTTGTTTGCCAGAAGTCACTGGTGAAGTAAGGAAAACCAACAGGAACCATAGGATTGTTCTCCATCAAGACAATGCAAGCGCACAAACATCTTGACTAACAACAGAGTATTTGAAGGCCAAAAAAATTGAATTGATGGGTCATCCGCTGTGTAGTCCTGATTTGGCACCCAATGACTTCTTTTTGTTCCCAAACATCAAGAATAAATTCATAGACAAAGGTTTTCATCAGCAGAAGAAGCCTTTGATGCCTTCAAAAACCATGTTTTGGAGGTGTCTGAAGAAGACTGGAATAAACACTTTGACAAATTATTAAATTTTAGATGAGTCGTATTTTTTACACATCTGCTTCACTTTCGTACCTATTTTGAGGACATGTTTCGCAAATCATCGTTTGCATCTACGGCTCTTATGCTCTTATCCGTAGATGCAAACGATGATTTGCGAAACATGTCCTCAAAATAGGTACGAAAGTGAAGCAGATGTGTAAAAAATACGACTCATCTAAAATTTAATAATTTTTCGCTTCACTGTGGTGTTCCAATACAGTTAAAAATCTCGATACTTTGACAAATGTTTGAAATGATGCAAAAGGAGAATATTTTGAAAAACAATAAAGCAGTTTTCAATCAGTTTTCAAATTTTGTTTTAATTATTAGTCTCAAAATATAAATAGTGCCCCTTGTATACTTAAACTAAATTAAAAAATTGCATGAAACTATAATACAAATATGTCAAAAAAGTTCTAAGTTCAGATTTGAAGAAAAAGGAGAAGCAAAACAATTAAATGCTATACACAGGGGAAACCTATTGTGTCTTATGCATTTGTCTACAAACAAATTGCGAAGTAACATGATGCATAAAAATATTTTTGCAAACTGTTTCAGTACTAGAAAACTTGTAGAATTCTGTTTACCCTGATAACAAATTTGTCTTATCATATTTACATGTCACTTGCAATACAAGTTAACTGATAGAGCTCAAATTTGTTTGCTCTAATCAAACCTTATCTATCTTATGACATACACATGAAAAGGCAACACAAGACATTCAAATAGCTCCCTGATTCTTAAATTCCTATTTTCTCAAGTTACCACTATTAAAGCTAAAACAAAGCCAAAAAATGCTTCTCTTCAATAAAACCAAATGTCTGTCTCAAACTAGAATGATTTTGCTTTAAAATATTGGAGGAGAGAAAGTGAGAAACATGATAATAGGGAAGCAACATTAAGAAACAGTGCATGTTTAAGTTAATTGATGGAAATTATTCATTTCTTCACACTAGCCGTATATAGGCTAAGGTTTTGGACAGATAGAGCCAACTTGAAAAATCCAATGCCATGGCCAGGATTTGAACCATGGATCTTCTAGTTTCTGTCCAGTCGCTTTTATCTTATAAAAAGTCATGTTACATATCACTTTATGAGATAAGGGAGCATTAAAATGCTGTTTTCCATAGGTTAAGACTGGGTATGCATTTCCTAACACAAAAAGAATTTTACTTTGAACTTAAAGGAATGCTTGTGAAAGTTAAAAATGTTTATTTAAAGTTTTAATTTTAAAATAGCAACTAATCCTTGTTTAAAATAAGCTTTCTCCGTATCACTTAATGCTCACGTACCTAATCACCTCTCATTGACTGCTGTTGTAATATAGACTGTTGTGCAGTAAAAATGAGATCATTATTTAACATGATATATCTTAATATGTTCAAAGATAATTGTCAAATTTATATTTTCATAATCGTGTGAATTAATATATTAAGCAACAAAGATAGCTTATCTGGAATGCATGTTAATTCTTAAACGTCATAAAGAGGAGGATCTTTGCTTCCAACCTGACTCTCAGGATACCTGACGATAGCACATATGTTTATCAGTAGCAGTGACATTTGTTTATATGACTTTTTTTCCTCGTGGTGTGAAAGTACCAACTACGGCACTGAAAGCCAATTAGGGTAAAGGGGAAGGCAGTAGCACATGATACATGTCAGTGGGGTAAGGTTATTTGAAACAAGCCTTAGGTTTGGTTTTGTTCTATGGATGTTTATGTCTCAATCTCCTATGTTTGTGTCAGACTCTGTCTGACTTCGTTTGAATTAAGTTTTAGTTGAGTTTTACTGTGAATAAGACCCTCATCTCTTACTTAAAAGATGTTTGTATAATGTTTAAGTAAGAGCTGAGGATCTTATTCACAGTAAAACTCAACTAAAACTTAATTCAAACGAAGTCTTCCCCTTTACCCTAATTGGCTTTCTGTGCCGTGGTTGGTACTTTCACACCACGAGGAATAAAAGTCATATAAACAAATGTCACCGCTACTGATAAATACACATGCTATCGTCAGGTATCCCGAGAGTCAGATTGGAAGCAAAGATCCTCCTCTTTATGACATTTAAGAATTAACATACATTCCAGATAAACTATCTTTGTTACTTAATTTAATTCATACGATTATGAAAATATAAATTTGACAATTATCTTCGAACATATTAAGATGTATCATCATTTTAGTTAATTGATGGAAATTAATCATTTCTCCACACTAGCCGTATATAGGCTAAGATATTTGATGGACAGAGTCAACATGAAAAATTCAATGCCATGGCCCGGATTTGAACCACGGATCTCCTGGTTTCCGTCCAGTCGCTCTTAACCTTTGAGCTACCATGGCCAACGTGCCGTCCTGACATTAAATTCTCCAGTTGACTCATATATTTCCCCGGTAGACCACTAGGGGCTCTCGCATCCGAGATACACCGTTCGTGGCGACTTACTATTGTAAGTACTTAAGTCCCAGGCTTCATCATTTAACTCTAATTATTTTAGTTAATTGATGGAAATTAATCATTTCTCCACACTAGCCGTATATAGACTAAGATATTTGATGGATAGAGTCAACATGAAAAATTCAATGCCATGGCTGGGATTTGAACCACGGATCTCCTGGTTTCCGTCTACCGGGGAAATATACGAGTCAACTGGAGAATTTGATGTCAGGACGGCACGTTGGCCATGGTAGCTCAAAGGTTAAGAGCAACTGGACGGAAACCAGGAGATCCGTGGTTCAAATCCCGGCCATGGCATTGAATTTTTCATGTTAACTCTATCCATCATATATAATCATGTTAAATAATGATCTGATTTTTACTGCACAACAGGCTGTATTACAACAGTCAATGAGAGGTGATTAGGTACGTGAGCATTAAGTGATACGGAGAAAGCTTATTTTAAACAAAGATTAGTTGCTATTTGAAAATTAAAACTTTTCATAAACATTTGTAACTTTCACAAGCATTCCTTTAAGTACAAAGTAAAATTCCTTTTGTGTAAGGAAATGCACATCCAGTCTTAACCTATGAAAAACAGCATTTTAATGCTCCCTTATCTCATAAAGTGATATGTAACATGACTTTTTATAAGATAAGAGCAACTGGACGGAAACCATGAGATCTGTGGTTCAAATCCCAACCATGGCATTGGATTTTTCAAGTTGGCTCTATCTATCCAAAACAGTGCATGTGTTACACTCACATGTTCTTCCCTACACATTCCTGTAATTGTTCGGCATTTACTCTTAATATTTTGGTAGCAGTAAGTTTTGGCTACATATTTTGCTAAACTTCCATACACCGTGCAAAATTTAGTCAGAAGGAACAGTATTTCAAAGGCCAATCCCAGAAATAAAATTTTTGTGAATCAAATATCTTAAACATGTGACATTTTAATCAAAACTGTAAAGAGCCCTTTTTGAGATAATCAGAAACAGTGAACAACATGTCACATGATAGGTAATCTGTGCTACAGAGATTTTCTTGTAAATCGTCAGCTACATCTTTGCTGAACTTAATTATTAATTCTGGTTATTATGTAAAAACAGAAGCTAACAACAGTGAAGAAATACAAATATTACATAAAATATAATTATATGCCACAAACTTCAAACTTGAATTCTGTGTAGAGTTCATCAGTTTTCTTAAAAAGGTAAGTAAAGTTTAAAGTAAATAATTATATTTTATTGCCATTTTAAATTCAATACTTATTCAACACTGCAATTCTTCTATTAAAATTTCTTTGGACTCAGGAGACATCAAAACTACATTTCTGATGAAATTTTGATACAGAATTTTTGGGTAGAACACATAATATAGTGCTAGTATTAAGGGAGAATTCTTCAGGCAGCCAGCTTTGCAACGTAAGGTCTAGTCAACATACCTGGCTGTATTGGTGATACACATTCTACAGTAAACATAATATGTTTAATAATAATAAACAAAATAAATTGAATTAAATCATGAATTAGAGTAAACTCACATTTGTGAACAATTACTTTTATATAGCATTTCTCTATGGTCTTTATATAGTTTATATTTATTTGCTTTTTCTACTTTAGACTTTTGTTGGATCCTGTATCTGTTACAGTTTTTAGTCTTATGTAACTTTTTATATTTATCTTTGTATCTTGAACTGATGTGTCCTATAACATATGTATTATGTTCCAAAGGATGAAATAAATACAATACAATATGGTTTGTGGTGAATGTTATTTCCAATATACATATCATAAGTACTTAAAGAAAAAGTAAACTACTCACACAAGGAGATTCGTAACTGCCTCCCTTCATTTTTTAAGCTTTTCTGGCACCTGCTTAGGTAATGTTCATAACACTCTGCATTTTCTTTTGAGAAATGACATCAGTTTCTTGATGAATGTTATTTTTAAGTTCATCAGAAGTGTGTGGATTGGTTTCGTACACTTTCTCTTTTAATGTCTCCCCCCCCAATGATGATAATTGCAGGAAGTTAAATTGGGGGGACAAGAGAGCCATATTATCATAATGATAATTCTATCTTGAAATATGTCATAAAGGTCCTGGAGTGAGAAACTGGTTATATGTGCCATTGCAGAGTCCTACTAAAAGATTGCAGTTGCCATGCATTTTAGGGGAAAAAACCACAACATAAATCAGAACCAAAACTACTTAAACATACAACAGAAAAACAAGAACTGTCCACATGGGAACAAATCTTCATTTCAAAAAATAGGAACACAGTATTAAATTTCGACATCCCCCAGAAAGATTTGTTCAGCAAGTTCCTCAAACCACAACCAGAGGAGACCTATGACAAAATATCGCCAGCTACACCACTGAGAACCAGTCGATGTCTGGTTGACAATGGAGGAAATAGCCTCTGAAACATGTTCCAGAAAAATTTAAAAGTGTTGTTTAGTGTCATTAATCGACTCCCTTTAAATTTAATATTTCCACTATTATTTTCTCTCCTCTAATACCACATCACATTTCTATTTTTTGATCATGCATGGATTCTGCACATATTATGTCAAGCTTTTCTGTACTCTAAATGATTATTTTGTGAATGTTGTGAACGCAGTTTCATCTCCTTCCTTGATGAGCAATTTACTTGCCTTTTTAAGTGTCTTTGTTATGAATGTTGTAAATACAAGTATGCAACAAACCATACTATATTTGCTGTAAATATCTTGTCATCCACACCCCTGCATAGCAGCCAGCAGGCCGAAAGCAGTGAAACAGACTTTGTAAAGGATTGTTCATCCAGTAGGTACCCAGTATCTGTTGGTAAAATTTTACAGTTCACTAAGGATGTGAGTACCATGTAATGTAAGCTATCAAACACAAACCTATTTTCAATAAAATTGGTTTTTCAGTCTCATAGCTTACCGCATGACTTGCATCCTAACAACCTACACTTGGGCAGTAGATCAGTTGATTTAAGTATTAAATATCACTAGTCACAACTTGGAGGTTAGCTAGGTCTGAGTCCACATAAAAGAATGATAGGCAGATGTGGATGTTGATGAGACTTTCGTATATGAAATTACTCTTTCATGTGAAAAAAGAAAGAAAAAACTCATATATTCATAAATTTGTAAAAATATGTAGCCAAAATTTACTATTAACAAAATATGTAGCAGTAAATCTAAAAAACGGTACAAAATTTAAACTTTCTTGCAGTCTTATTTTTTGCTCCAGCAAACTGCTTATGGGTGTCAATATACGGTGAACAGGGATCAAAAAAAAGGCTAACTATCAAAGGGACCAAGCACATACCACCATTCCAAAACTGTGAGACTTTATTTATAATTTATTATCTTTAGGAAAGAATAAAGCTCTACCTATCTGGATGTCTAAAGGGTTTTGAATAACATGTAAATGCTAAAAGGTTAGCCAATGCAACTATCAGAAAATAAGCTACAAAAGGGTATATTATTATACTTATACAGATAAGAAGAAATTACTGCAGTAGTGGGTGCATATGTGTGTATTTTGTCTTTTTTTTAATGATACACACAAGGCCAAATACTAAACATAGTATTTTAAGTTCTACATCTTCCAAGGATGCAAAACAAAGTTTCATAAAATATTCCCAAACCAAACTATACTTTACAGGAACTTTAATATCTTTGTAGATCATCACTTAGATCTCCAAGAAAGGATTATTGCAGTCTCTGGAGTAGATTGAGGTATGTAACATATATTTTCTTTTAAATATTGTTGGCTAGCTATTTTTGCAGTTTTAATTAGAACTTCATATCTGCCTAGCCGAGATTTGTATTTGGGTTTTCTCACAGCCCCTAGGTCAAACATCTTTAACTTTTTTGTCTCAGATGGAGACTTTATTTGTACATGCATTTCATTAATTTATTTGTTTGTAATCTGATTAGATGTATCTATCTTAAGGAAAAATTTACAGCCAAAAATTTGAAGATTTTTTTATAGAACATACCACTGACAACCAAGGTACACTTGTTTTGAGATAGAATTAATGTGGTACAATTAGTAAACTTTATATAATGAGCCGTTTGGGTCACATTAAAAAAATCAGACGTTTTAGGATGTTCTCTAATTATTATTATTTAATTGTTATTAATGATAAAATAGTGCTCAAATTGAGCATTAATATACAAGTTTTTACAGTAAGATCTACAAGTTATTAGACATGTTAAAAGACATGTGAGAACAAGACTTTCAGTACAAGGCTTTCCCCATAAGATATGTGTTATCAAAAACTTTCACAAACCGAGTGTGGATTGTAAATGTGTGTTATGTTGTTCTCTAATTAGACCCCACCTAGTTCTGTGCCTTTTTCATCAAAGCCTTAGATGTTATGATAAATGTCTTTAAACTGTTCTATACAAACTAAACCTCATTAAGTGAAGTTGTTTCCCTAAAATGCTGTAATGTTCAAAAGGTTCCTTATATAAGCTATTCCTTAATGTTCTATAAGACTGAAACAAATTAGAGAGTCAAAAGGTTTCTTCAAAGTGTTAAAAATAAAATTCACATTTCAAATAAGCTCTCTGTGTGTAAGTCTTCTTATAAGAATCATCTAAGGATAATAAAATTGTTGGTCTCTATAAATCTGGTCTTCTGATGTCAAGGTCGCGAATTCAAACACGCCCAGGTCATAGTTTATAAGTATACTTAAAAGTGACAGTAGATTTACTAGTACTCCTGGAGGCCAAATTTGCGGCTCACGCCACTTTGATACCATCCGGCAATTGTCAGGACATTAACAAACAAAATAATTTAATTTCTATGTAAACTAGCAAGCAAATCTAAATGTCATTTCTTATTTTCTTTAATTTCGTAACAACTTTCATATCAGTACGCGCTATGGTTCATGCGTAATCTGCAGACGGACTAGACATGGACTAGACTTGCTAATAGGTACTTTGAGGTAACAAATGCTCAAAAGGAAAGAGAACCTTGTATCAAATGAAATTTCGTCAGAGGAGCACAAACAGATGTTTCATTTTTCACGATGCGCAGATTTTCTGTTCAGTGAGTTACGCATAGCTCATGCTTTTGCTGTATTTAAGAAATTCTTACCTGCCGATTATGCCGATCTTCTCGTTCTTGCCTGCCATACTTCCCTGGTTGTAGTACTCTCTGCAACAGACGATACAAGAGTGAGCGTTAGGAGGAAACTCGTACCAATGGGCTGCCCCAGGGACTTAGCGATAAAGCTGTTACACAAAACCGTGGCCTTGATGGCAGTAGTTGTCTGTATAACCAATAATGACTGATACGTGCATTTGTAAGACATGATTTATGTTCTGACTCACTGTCACAATTGTCTTATAAACACTTGTATCATTAGTTGGGTTTAACGTTCACATGACTTTGCTCCAATACGACTGCTGCTTAATTTCGTTTGTATAACGCCTGATGCTTATATTGAGTGTTCTTTTTCACGAATGATGGACGACAGCTTGGACATGAAGTCTACTTATGGTGGGTATTAACTGTCGTTTTGGTATACCAGCGCATGGTCGAAAATATTGAAGCGATGCAATTCGTTACCAGAGATGTCTTGGTATAGTGCTTCCTTGTCGTTATGCACAGATATTACGAGTATATGCAAAAGACAAACAGTTTTTCCTTAAAAAAAAATATATGTTAATGAGATGGCGACGCCGCTCTTGTGGAATATAGAACACAAAAGTGTCCACTTTTTCTATCCAAAATGCACGTCGCACCTGTACTGCCAGACATATAGCCTGTTTGTTTACATCAACTACTGCACCTGAAGTTCTCTGTGCTTTTACACTTCACACTGATAGAATACACATTTGTTTCGAACTGTGACGTAACTGTGATTGGATTGGATTGTTCGGAGGGGATTCGCCACTTCGACCAGACTGGTCTCTTGTATGTACCTATTCTCCAAGAGGAACACCCCCGGGAGGGAGGATGAGACGAGAGGAAACAGAGGGTGGCCGACACCAAGGAGTCACTACAGAACAGAGGGCGAGGTCTCTACAGCTTACAAGATAGAAACTCCCCGACGGTGGGTTTAGGGCAATCGTCATCCCACCTGCCGTAGCGCCGAAACAGTCACAAGGCCAGTTCGGAGACCGGAGGCTGCCTCCCCAGAGCAGAGTACTCCAGGCAGTCTTGGACAACCGGCATCCCGCCTGCCGCGCCTCTGAAACGGCCCACTAGGCCGGCTCGGAAACCAAAGTCCGTCCCGCTGGAGGGGAAACCGTTTTTTCTTTCTACCCTGAATGAAACCACCAGATGAGAGATGGTATGAAATGCAGGAATTCGGAGGATGTAATTAACTTACCCAGCATTCGCCTAGCGACCCGGTAAAAACCCTTGAGTCACGTAGGTCGGCCACGGGAATCGAAGCCGGGTCTACCGAATGCGGGCTACAGACGAAACCGCCTGTCATCTCGCTCGGTTAAAGGTGTGAAATTTACATTGGAATTGGTTACACTTCAGAACGGAAAATTGTCTCATATCTTTAGATTGCATTAGAGATATTTTCCCGAAAGGTTTCCGCACTTATGTAACCATCATTTTTTATCTATCTCTCTCTCTCTCTCTCTCTCTCTCTCTCTCTCTCTCTCTCTCTCTCTCCCTCAGTGTGTGCGTGCACGCGCGTCTGTGTGTGTGCATTGAAACAAATACCAAGAAAAAACAAAGCAGGGAGTGATATGGTACTGGGTAGGAAACGATAGAGGCGTGATTCATGTAAACAACGTAACAAGATTAATAACAGCGTTTTATAAAAGAGGGGCCGGTAAATGCATAACATTTTTGGTAAACGTTTCTTCGGAAGTAGACATGGAAACAAATTCTAAAATTATTGCCATAAAGGGAGTATTTATTTGTAAACGTGACAGTTTCAAATAGTTGCTTTTATTATTATTATTATTATTATTATTATTATTATTATTATTATTATTATTATTATTATTATTATTATTATTATTATTATTATTATTATTATTATTATTATTATTATTATTATTATTATTATTATTATTATTATTATTATTATTATTATTATTATTATTATTATTATTATTATTATTATTATTATTATTATTATTATTATTATTATTATTATTATTATTATTATTATTATTATTATTATTATTATTATTATTATTATTATTATTATTATTATTATTATTATTATTATTATTATTATTATTATTATTATTATTATTATTATTATTATTATTATTATTATTATTATTATTATTATTATTATTATTATTATTATTATTATTATTATTATTATCATCATCATCATTATCACTAGGTGTTAGGTATTAGTACATAATGATACTAATATGGCTCTAGTGGTCGAAAAAAGTCCCTATATTGATAATTATCGTCAGTATTATTAATGTTCTCTGATTACTTTTAATTTAACGGTACTCACCACTGATTGTATTACATTCCGCTCACTTTTTGTTATTACGTAAGCAACTTCTGAGTGTAGAGGCAATAGGGAACAATTAAAAGTGAAAGCTTAAAGAACGTATTTTGGCTATAGGTATAGTACACATTCCAGTGTCAACGTCCTCTCCACTTTTTCCTCTCCGCTTTTCCCCCTCTTACGTGAACACGAAGACTTTACCGATGTCCAAAGCGTGCTGTTCTGAGTAAACCTGGGTTGACGAAAGTCAGTTTAGCGTGGCTAAACGAGATAGGTCATCGCTTGAATCGCAGTTACGTAGTAATAGTGGTTTTAAATGTTGCAAACATTAATAGCTTTACGACATAGCCCTATATTTTATACGAATTTAACGAGCAATGTGTTTGTTTTTAAAATACGGATGTATTAGGCGACTGTAGTTTAACTTCTTTGGGCGTTGACTGCACTTGAAACAATCAGCTGATTTCGATTCCCGCCTTAGCTTGTCTTTCTTTCTTGTTAGCCTCGCGTTCGACAAGGACGCATGGGAGTTCAATAAACCCGTGCTACTAAGGAAACAGTTTCCCGACTGACATTTGGGCAACAGTGCAAGAAGGAAGTTGGTCAGAACTGAAGAAACGACTGAAGCACTGCTTCGTGACAATTATTATTGCAATACCGGTAGGGAATTGAACCTAGGAAGTTCTTTGTCTGAAGCCCAACACAGTGACATGGCCGAACGCAACAAAGATGGATGATATTCAAATTTATTAACCGAACGGGATGTCTCAGGCGGCTTCGTCTGTGGCGCGCATTTGGGAGGCCCGGGTTCGATTCCCGTGGCCGACCTACCTGATCCACTGGTTTTTTCGGAGGCTCTTCCGGGTCGCTAGGCTAATGATTGTTAGGTTAATTACATATCCCGAATGTCTGTCCCTCCATTTCACCTCCATGTTTTTATCTCATCTGTCATCTAGTGGTTTCTTTCAGGGTGGACGTGTCGTGGGAGTCTCGGCGGTGCAAGGCGAGATGATATACTCTGAGTGAACACTCTCCTCAGGCAGGATGGGTGCGGAAAAGCCTCCCGTGGTCAGAAAAATAGCCCCGAAGCCTCCCGGAGCCCTAGAGGTCTCCAATTATTGTCCAGCAACGCAAAGAAGGTCCCTGGAAGGTATGTGCTGCCTTACACAGTGGGATAAGGACAGCAAATGTGTGTGGCAGAGAACGCTTGCTACACAAGGAGCAGAACCGTTAAAAAAAACATGCTCCCTATTCGCTCTGTACGCTAAAACCGAGAAGATTCATTCACAAAAGTAGAAGCCGTCAGAATGTTTTTGAATGGTCTGTAACTGTACTGACATGGGGTGTCATAAACCTGTCCAGAGAGGTTGTGGGAACCTTTGCCAAGCCCCCTGCGTCTCAGGCGTCGGAGACTCTCTCCTGTGGAGGACAGTACATAGCCCCCAAGCCACCCAGTTCCAGTCCCTAATTACATAGGTCCAAAGTCTCCCGGTCGAAACGGGTAACAGTTCCAGTTTGGTGTTTATAATATTCCATGAAACATTAGGTACATACTTCTAGTGGAAGCTGTTACACGTTTTCGTTTATGATTAATAAAAAAACACGGTTCTAGTACCAAAAGAAAATGGATCTCTAATACTTAAATTTGAATTAGTGGTTGTTCCAGTTTGTTTACCGCTACCCAGGAGACGAACTGGCTCGCACCCCAAAAGATTCCACATTTATCAGCTTCGTCATTATTTCTTTATTTTCCATAATTTACTCATAGTGGAACCGCATTTAGATGTTTCGTTATTTTAACATTCTAAACCTATATCATATAGTAATGTGTATTTTCCTATTTTAAATAAGCGCTATTTTTCATTTTAGATTTTATTTCCATGTATTTGCAGATTTAGTTCTATAAGAAATGAACTTCACGTATTTCATTGTTGAATTTTTTTCAGCTTTTAAATCTTCTACTTGCTGCATCATGAGTTTTAAGTTTGGATTAAGACCCTTCCTTTTTTATTTGTTGAGGAATTAATTGCAATTTTCGTATCCAGCTGCATTTGCTTCAGTATTTCAAGAAATCTAGTTAGATATGGGCTGCAGGAGTGGCACTGATTTTTGTATTTGTTGTAGGAACTTTCGCAAGCGTTGGTAGTTTTCTGTCTATTGTAACTTAGTTCTGCCCACATGGAAGCAGGAAAGAAAGCATTTTCGTCGATGTAAGTTTCCACTAAATAGTCGCAACACATCTGTAGTTTTTGCGAGATAGACATCACTGCCATGAAGTCTTCAGCAAAACCGTCACCAACCATATCAATATCCAGCATTGGCATACCAAATATGTAGTTCAGAAATTTTGCCGATTTCTTTCTAGAACAGTAGTCATGTGCAAGTCCCAATTTTTTTATCTTTCACCACCAGTTTTGTGTTAGATGAAATTTACATCCTTGGATTTTAAGATCAGTCCACGCTTGTCTTCCAGCATTCTAGATGCTTTCTTCAAAGTCAGAAAACATTGTTGATGAAGAGAATTTCAGACCTTGCCATATTTATCAACAAATACCTGCTGATATGATGTTTTCTTGTCCCTCCCATTGGAATGAAATGTGCATTAACGAGCCCATGGATTGTTAATAGTTGACAAAAAATACTTGAAAGTTTCCGTAAACTGTGGACAACTCCAGTAGCTACTTCTGTGTTTTCTCTCTTCAGCTGCTGGTATATTAGTTTTTATGGTCTTTCACAAATATCTTCCATAGCTTTTCTCAAATCACAAAGTACTTTCTGTCTCAGAATTTTGTCACTAGGTGGTGCCACGTAGTTATGGTCCTTTTGAATATGCAGGAGATCTATTTCTTCAATGGAAACATTGCACGTCCATCGCGCTAATTACACTGGAATCCGAAAGTGTAACCGTTCCGAAGCAGAATTTTCCTTCCTGCCCTACTCACTGTAATTTCAGCCTCATCGGAAAACATGTTAGCTGTGAACTAATTTGCCATACTAACCCGTGGCGTAACAGCCCTAGTCGTCCAAGATCTGCTAACCCAACTGCCGGCCTCACGCCCATATACGCAAAACAGAGGGAGGGGGGAGGGCGATCATACAACCGATACGGGGAGATGTGATCAGCACCTCGGCACCCCCAGCCGGAAAGTTGGCTTTCGCAACCAGAATTCGCTATCTATCGTAGCTCCTCACTTTCCAAACGATGCTGAGTGGGGACTTAAAATCCGCAGCCTCCAATGATGGGATTGATCCCGGGCCGCATTCCGTGGTAGGGAACCAAAGCATGACGCCCTAGACCACTACGCCATGGCGCAGGACAATTTGCCGTACACTGAAAGAAATCAAGGAAAAAACAAGGCATAATCATTTCATCCACCTGCTGGCTAATTACACCGGTTTCGCGGTAAGTTTGGGGGTTGTTACCTGCTAAGCTTACTCAGGTATGGGAGGCTTCGGTCCTGTACCCGGCAGGATAACTCCGACCCGGCCTAGTGGGCTGACTTAGGAACGGGACTAGCAGGATTCCGGTTGTGCAAGTCTGCCTAGAGTCTTCCTTGCTCTGAGGGGTGGGCGGGGGAGGCGTGGGGGCCACCTCCGGTCTCTAAACCGGCCTCATGATTGTTTAGGGGCCACGATAGGCAAGGTGGCAACTGTCCTGGGCCACCGGGCAGTTTCTATCTGGTAATGTGTACCGTCCTCTATACTGTACTGACTCCTTGGCCACCCTCTGTCTCCTCTCGCATCATCCTCCTTCCCGGGCGGGAGTGCCGTGCTTGGGTGATAGGTACAAACCTACAAAAGACCAGTCTGGTCAAGGTGTCGAAACCTCTCCGAACAATCCAATCCAAATGTATTAATAATAAACAATACAGTTTTTACATTATATAATTTAAAATATTTTAACAACTGAAATTGTATTTATATAGTTTATCTTCGAGTTTTGTTTGGTTTTATAACATTGAATGGCAATGCACTTTTCAATTCTCACTTTGCACAATAATGACATTGGTAACTAAATCTTGTGCATCCGTCATGAGTCTAACGTAGCAAGTTATACACTCGAGCCAATCGCCATCTCTTTTAGTTTCATTGTAATTTTTGCCCAGTCCCAATCACTTAAATCGTCATTACAAATATCAAAATAAAATTTCAGTTTCTTCTTTTTAACACTCACAGTTGTTTCAATGATTTAGTTACCTTACTCTAGTTTCTTCTCTCTTTCCTTTTTCGTCTTTAACCTTAATTTATAATTCTTCTCATTCTTTTCTTTTTCAGGTATTGAACGTTTTCTAATGAATTTAAATCTGCTGATGCAGCTTGAGCTCTACTCTTTAGTGCCGGTATTTTGCTACCCAAGGTATCATATGTATTTTGTCAAATAATTTTGAGGCTGTATTTTTCAGACCATTCATTGTTTTCTTTTGATGTTCAGGTACTCAAACAGTTTCCAAATCTTCGCAAACTATGACGAGGAACGGCAGGTAGTAGTAGTAGTAGTAGTAGTAGTAGTAGTAGTAGTAGTAGTAGTAGTAGTAATAATAATAATAATAATAATAATAATAATAATAATAATAATAATAATAATAATAATAATAATAATAATAAATAATAATAAATAATAATAATAATAATAATAATAATAATAATAATAATAATAATAATAATAATAATAATAATAATAATAATAATAATAATAATAATAATAATAATAATAATAATAATAATAATAATAATAATAATAATAATAATAATAATAATAATAATAATAATAATAATAATAATAATAATAATAATAATAATAATAATAATAATAATAATAATAATAATAATAATAATAATAATAATAATAATAATAATAATAATAATAATAATAATAATAATAATAATAATAATAATAATAATAATAATAATAATAATAATAATAATAATAATAATAATAATAATAATAATAATAATAATAATAATAATAATAATAATAATAATAATAATAATAATAATAATAATAATAATAATAATAATAATAATAATAATAATAATAATAATAATAATAATAATAATAATAATAATAATAATAATAATAATAATAATAATAATAATAATAATAATAATAATAATAATAATAGCTGGTTGATTATTTGCTTGTATACTGTTCGCCGAAGATTCATTATATGCAGACATGTCTGAATATATTTATCGCAAGTTCCTTAGTCATTGGTTTCGATAAAACCCATAATCTAGAGCCGCTTTGGGTTCAAAAGGAATGGTACCTCGTTTCTAAAACCACTAACAACATTATCAGCGTTTACTGACTTCCCTAAGCAGAGTCGAGTGACATTCCTAGAAGGATTATTTGCGAGAAACTATTGCAGGTAAATTAGTAGTTACTCTTCAAACGCTTGAGGAAAGCACAGTCTAATGGATGTAGTCAATGGCTCGTATGCGGAGGAATACCTACTGATTAAAATGATGTCATTGTTTTCTGCAAACTTCAGCGTTTCAATGCAACTACCTTTGAGTATGGGCGTCTAAGATGAGAAGAACTTTCCGGCTGTTTTTCTTGGGAGTAAATAACTTTTCAACTAATCAAACAATCTGACGTCTGCATTCACATGATTCTCCAATCACTCTTGTACTAAATATTTATAAAAGCCCTTATTCTTCACCTACTTCAGGTTAATCGAGGAGAGACGTTTGTAGAAATAGTATTAATCAGTGATGTATTGCTGGGATTGTGACTAGGCCTACCAGATCTGGACAATAAGGAATTGTTGATTAAATGTTAGTTTCACAAACAGTGCATTTAAATCAGCTTTTCTTGAAACAAGCTGTTAAAACAATTAAAAAAGAAAACAAACAATTTCACCATATCTGTTTATATATATACATGAATTCCAGCCGTCTTTCTTTGAGGGTAAACTGCGTTGTGACACTATCGAAAAACAGTTCCTCGTTATGTCTTCTCAATGAAACAAGAATATCTTTTTCCACCTATAGAAGAGTCAAGCTGCTCAGACGAATTTGTCCTTGTGTTACACCTAAATAAGATTGTATTCGTTTCAAGGCTGAAAAACTCCTTTCTGCACTTGCAGCGGTGGAAGGAAATGTTAAAACCAGTTCACATAGTGGAAACGTAGAGTCACACACGGCCAGTGTGAAAGAATAATTAATTTCCATTAATTAACCAGTTCACATAGTTTATAAACTTCACGGTACACAGCGTCAAGTCCTTTTGATTTCATATAATTTGCAATGGTTTGAACGGACTTGTTAGAAAATTCTTGAAGTGAATATAACATCTTCAGCTCATTTTTCAGAGTATATCGAAATAGGAAACATATGGTTCTCTCAGTTAACGAAATACATTTGTTGGAAACATTCTACCGTAGCTTGCCAGATGTTTAGAATCCAGTTACGCCAGAAATTTCAAATGCTGCTGTGAATCAAATCTTAATTTAGTTTGAGTTATTAGTGTATCCAGAACTTCACAGAAAATCCTTAGGTACGAAGAATGGGTTTTATCTTCACGACAGTTTCTCTTTCTAGGCCTTTCTTCGTTCTCTTCACCAGCAACTCTCATAGTTTCTGACCATACTTCTTCAAGTCCTGCATTTCTAATATTTTGCAGTGTGGTAATAAATTCGTGAACTTTTCCCGTAGAGTAACAGATGTCCATGCTCTTGTTTTGTAAAATGTCAAAAAGAATATCTGAAAATGCAAAAACTTTACTGTACATAATCAGGAAAATGATGATTCGAGTCTTAGAGAGAAATCGCACAAAGCCTGAAGCCATGTTAACTTCTTTGCTAGACCAGTCCCCAGGTTTCTCTTCCATTGAAGTAAAGAAACTGATAAGATAACTTTTATAGTGATGAACTGTGCTTATAAGTCTGGAAGCAAAATTCCATCAGGTAGGTGCCACACTTGTCATTTTCTTTTCAGTAAAGGCTTTAAGAGAATCTGTACGTGAAGTGGAATGCGAGAAAAAAGCGGGTAAACCATTAAGAGAAACAAAGAATTGTCTGGTTTCCTTAATAAACTTCAGTGATTGGGGAAGTATTAGGTTAAGTCTGTAGCTATAGCAGTGGATGAAGGTAGCAGCTGGATACTCGGTTTTAATTAAAGTCTGAAGTTCAGAAACATGTCCGGCCATTACTGCAGCACCATCGAAGGTTTGAGCAACAAATTTTTTGAACATCCTAAATCATTTATGGTCTTTTTTTACATATTCAAATAAACCACTGGCGTTCGATCAGCACTTACATCAGAGAAATGTAGAAATCGTTCTTTGCAATTGCCTTCATCGTCAACATAGCGTAGAACAGTAGACATTTGACTTTTATTGGTGACATCAGTCGTTTCATCGAGCATTAGTCCAACAAAACTAGCCTTATCAATATCTGATTTAATCTTATCTCTAACAAAACTGGCCACGGCATCGATTAGGTCATTCTGTATAAGAGCCGAGGTGCCTTTGAAAACAGTATTGGTGACATCAGTCGTTTCATCGAGCATTAGTCCAACAAAACTAGCCTTATCAATATCTGATTTAATCTTATCTCTAACAACACTGGCCACGGCATCGATTAAGTCATTTTGTATAAGAGCCGAAGTGCCTTTGAAAACGATAGCTGTCTTTAGATGCCGAGACAGTGCCGTATCATAATTAGCCAGTTATTGTAGCAATTCTATATAATTGTCTTTATTTAATGACTCCTCACTTTCATCGTGACCTCTAAACGAACATTCCTATTTTGCAAGAAGAACCACGGCATCAATCAATCCTTTCAATAAATTTCTACTTCCCTTAACATTTTCATTGTGCAAATTGTCAGCAAGTTTCTTTTGGTAGTTCAATGCATCGTCTACCCGTTGAGTGCTGAAAGTTTTTAATGCCGTGAAAGATTTTATATGCGTTGTTGATCTTTTATGTTTATCCAAAGCTGTGATTGAATAAGCTAAATTTACGAAACCCTTAGTGTTCCAGGGCGTTTTCTCAGTTGCAAACAAGCATGGCCTGCAATAACGTTTAATTAGTTCGAATGAACCAGACAGCCACTCATACTTATCATAATTACTTATACTAAAATACCTTTTATAAGGGTTCTTATTCTTTTTTCCTTCTGTTCACACTGCAAGTGCGGAAGAGCTGGAGTAGGCCTTCCTTGTTTTATTAATACTAACGTATCTCGTTTTTAAACTGCAAGAATGGTCTTTGCACTAATTGTTTAATTACACATTCTTCACCCATTTCGAAGAATTAGCGCTAGCAATTGTCTTGGTACACTGTACAGAATGAAATAATACTAATACGGCTGTTGAAGACCGTAACAATCACACATTAATTGAAAAGACGCTCTTCCTTGCCTTTAACTCCTCGTGCTATTCGGAATTCCAAAGCCAGTCGTGTCCGTACGGTACATTTCGGAGAAGTTCATATGAGTGTAGCGATGTAAGATTTCGAAGCCTTGGCGTGTTGAATCCTGCATTTCTCCCCCGTGTCCCTCACCGTCCCTTGCCCTAGAGAAGGCTGCAACAGTAGCTACCGAAGCTCTGCTTGCCCCTCTGTTCAGTCATGGGGAAAGAGAGATATTCTACCCTACGCACTAATTCTTTATGGGGGAAACTGGCTGGTATTGCAATTATTATAATATTGCCTATTAATTTCTAGTTTACTTTAGATATGGGCTTCGGTGATAGCTTTGATAGCCCATAATATACGCTACTGGTAATAATGCACATTTCCTTTAATTGCATACATCTTTACATTTGTAGAAGTCCGCATTACATCAAGACACTAGTATTTACGAGAAAGCTCGCAGCGCAATGGGTGCCGCATATGTTAGTCGACTGACGATCACAAGCACATTTTACTTTTCCTAAAAGACATATCACTGTACTCTTCAATTGTGATCACTTAATTACACGATTTGCGCTTTCAACTTTTGCCATATTCAAATTTGTCTCTCATCGACACTTTTTCTCCCAGTAAATCTGAAGAAATGGCTCGCTGAACAGATTTATTCCAGATGCAGAGATTAAAACCCAAAAACAATTATTTTTCAAAGTGCGGAAATAATATTATATCACAGAATATGACTAGTGTACGTGTAGAGATTAGAAAGCTGGCTAATATTAGCAAAACAGAGGAAACTGCAACCGCTAGTTTGTAGCACCGTACTCACGCAATTTTAGAACATTTGTTGCTTACCTGACTTCTGCAAGAGAGGGAGTAGAGGTAGACCACGCCGACGGCAAGAATCGTCTTTAATGATTCCGGAATTACAGAAACCCACAATTACGTCATCATCAACCCAGGGGTCCAGGGATGAAGAACCTCCATCCTCCAGGCCATCCAAGCATCAAGAGAAATCTTTATATAGTTCAAACACTACCGATCCACCGCAGCACAATAATCGCTGCTGCTGGTCTTACAACCACGAAACGTATGAAGATAAACAGGTGAAATTAAATTAAGGGCAAGAAATGCATGTTAGAAGAGAAACCATCACAGCATTTACCTGACCACCAGGGAAAACAGAGGGGAAAAAAACAAGGTAAAATGACTGGCCCGACGGAAATCGAACCCAGACTGGAACTGAAAGGCTGCAGGAACATAAAAGGTTTCAAAAGGAAAGTTGCTGAAAATTTACTGAAGGCATATGTTGATAGCTGATAAAGTGTCACACATTTATAGCTGGTTTGATAGCTGAACTGGTTAAAAATGAATATGGATTAATGTCCCATAGAATATGTAGCCTTTTTTTTTCTGTAATGTTCTTTGTTACTATTATTTCTTGAGTTATAGTGAATTTTGTATCTTTGTATGTTTCATATATGTTATTTTTGTGCGGTAATTCATTCCTACTATGAAAATGTAATATAAGTATTGTTAGGGGCTGTTTGCCATCATTGTGTATATTCTTGTACTGTTCCTTAGCATGAGCTATGGCTATGGGAACCTTTTCGGATAACAATTAAAAAAGCAAAACCTGCCTCATACGAGCCTTCTGCATTACTGTGAGACATCTTGCTCGGTAGAAAGGTGAATATTGAAGTAAGAAAGGGAAGAGGGAGAAAG
>CM060947.1:92586723-92718340 GCA_030765055.1 Mantis religiosa | reverse complement strand
TGGCTGCCCTCTGTCTCCTCTCGCGTCACTCTTCCTCCCGGGGGTGCCCAACTTGGAGGCATAGGATAATAGATCAAGTTTCGGCATATGTCCATGCCGAATTCCCTTCATATCGTAGTCCGGTACAGTCCAGTAGATCAAAAGAAGATACAGATTTAAATATCGCAAACTGGAAAGTTAGAGACAGACTGAAAAAATTCAATGCCATAGCTGGGATTTGAACCACGGATCTTCTGGTTTCCGTCCAGCCGCTCTAACCATTGAGAAAGACTATGGTCAACGTGCCGATATGACATTAAATTCTCCAACTGACTCGTATTTTCCCGGTAAACCACTTAGGAGTTCTCATAAACACATGAGACAACTACCTTAATGGCGACTTACATCATGTAAGTACTTTAAGGCCCGGGCTTTTATAAATGGAAATTAATTATTCTTCCACATTGGTCGTGTGGAGCCTAAAGTACGGAAAGGTAGAGTCAGACTGAAAAATTCAATGCCATAGCCGGGATTTGAACCACGATAATACGAGTCAGTTGGAGAAATTAATGTCATATAGCCCGCCTCGGTAGCGCAGATGGTAGCATGTCTGCCTCACGTTCAAGAGGTCCCGAGTTCGAATCTCGTCAGGGTGAGCTACCTGGATAAGTTTTTTTCCTGGGTTTTCCTTTATTCTTCAAGACGAATGTCGGTTAACCCTAAGCTCCTTGGACCCCGACTCATTTGAGCATCATTTCACCCAATTCATTCACCGTCCGATATGACTTAACGTTGGAGGACGTAAATTAAAAAAAAATAATAATGTCATATCGGCACGTTGGCCATAGTAGCACAATGGTTAGAGCGGCTGGACGGAGACCAGAAGATCCGTGGTTCAAATCCCGGCTATGGCATTGAATTCTTCAGTCTTCCTCTACCTTTCCATACTTTAGCCTACACACGGCCAGTGTAAAAGAATAATTAATTTCCATATCTCAAACGATTTATATAAAAATTACTCGACAGTTCCACCGACAATAAATGTTCCACAGCCAGAGGATACTTATACAATCTACAGCATTTCCAAAACTGATGGACTGTGTCATCTTCTAGTGTTTTCATTTTTGAGTGAAAGTTTTACGAGTAAAAAAAAAATGTTTCAACGATGCATTTTATGTTGTTCGATAGAAAATATGTGTTTTGTAAAACAGTATGTTAAGTTTCGTCATGATTATATACACATTTTGCCAAAATATAACAAATTTCAAAGGTAACTGCTCCACTTTGCCGCTGGGTTGTAACCAATAGCCAACAAAAGGTGACCCTCATAAACAGGGTGAAAGGCAATGTAGACAGTCTTTTGGTTCCTCTATCTCCTGCTTATACACCAAAACTTCAGAGTAACGCCATCCTTGACAGAGAAGCAGGGTAGAGGTGTCATGTTCATGGAAAAACTATACCTACTGGTTGTTCTTTTCAGGTTAATAAAATGTAGTGTCAAGTCGACACCTGCTTTTTGCGTTTAATCGAGGTGCCAAAGCAACAGAACCCCCTCCTCGTTAGTCTTGCGGTCGTTGATGAGTAATTAAACGAATGCTTGATGTCATGCTACCTGTTTCACGATTAAAGGTATAAGAGGGAGAAAAATAAAATTATGAATTCTCCGACAAGATAATTCTCCTTCTTCCACAGAGTCTGGAAGTATGAATGAGAGTGTGAATGTGTGTGTGATGTAACGATTAAAACCTAACGAATACGAGTTAACAACTTCGATATGTTCCAAAGGAGAACGGCCGCCGATATGACCATTGTAGTTAAAGGCGGGGTATAAATGGAGCAAAAAAGAGAAGAGAAAAGAAGAAGAAGAAGAAGAAGAAGAAGAAGAAGAAGAAGAAGAAGAAGAAGAAGAAGAAGAAGAAGAAAGAAGAAGAAGAAGAAGAAGAAGAAGAAGAAGAGAAGAAGAAGAAGAAGAAGAAGAAGAAGAAGAAGAAGAAGAAGAAGAAGAAGAAGAAGAAGAAGAAGAAGAAGAAGAAGAAGAAGAAGAAGAAGAAGAAGAAGAAGAAGAAGAAGAAGAAGAAGAAGAAGAAGAAGAAGAAGAAGAAGAAGAAGAAGAAGAAGAAGAAGAAGAAGAAGAAGAAGAAGAAGAAGAAGAAGAAGAAGAAGAAGAAGAAGAAGAAGAAGAAGAAGAAGAAGAAGAAGAAGAAGAAGAAGAAGAAGAAGAAGAAGAAGAAGAAGAAGAAGAAGAAGAAGAAGAAGAAGAAGAAGAAGAAGAAGAAGAAGAAGAAGAAGAAGAAGAAGAAGAAGAAGAAGAAGAAGAAGAAGAAGAAGAAGAAGAAGAAGAAGAAGAAGAAGAAGAAGAAGAAGAAGAAGAAGAAGAAGAAGAAGAAGAAGAAGAAGAAGAAGAAGAAGAAGAAGAAGAAGAAGAAGAAGAAGAAGAAGAAGAAGAAGAAGAAGAAGAAGAAGAAGAAGAAGAAGAAGAAGAAGAAGAAGAAGAAGAAGAAAGGAAAACCATTAACTTTTACGAATCACATTTGATGAGATAACTGCACTGCGATAAGAGGTAATTTTAGTTTCGTTCTTTTATTTAATATCACACAGCGATCAGCCCTTTTAAGATTTGCCTATGGCTTAAAGCCTACTATATTCTCACATTTCCATTGTAACTACAAGAAAATTAGTGATAATGCAAAATTTATCTAGAGTAATATAAGTACAAGAGGAAGAAGCATTTATAAGAATAGTTTGTACAAGATTAGAGAAGTCCATGAAACGGAACATATTTTTTTTTTTTTTTTTTTTTTTACTTTGTCTAGCTTTACTTTCTTTAGGTATACAAGGTATTGTGCCCGCCTTGGTACCGTAGATGGTAGCGTGTCTACCTCACGTTCAAGAGGTCCCGAGTTCGAATCTCGGTTAGGGTGAGTTAACTGGTTAAGGCTTTCCGGGGGTTTCCCTTATCCTGATAGACGAATGTCGGGTAATTCTAAGCTCCGAGGACCCCGTACTCATTTGAGCATCATTTTATCCATTTCATTCATCGTTGGAGGTCGTAAATTACAAAACAAAACAAAAAATTGCAATTCTCCCAAAAATTCACTACTGAGATATTAGTAGAAATATACACCTTCAGAAGTTCCCTAAATTAAAAGTTCTCTTTTATAAAAGGATTGGCGTGTATATGTTTGTATGTATGTGTGCCTGAGTGTCGGTGCATGTGTATGTGAACAGCGTAAATCAAATGCGATAAGTCGCTTAAGTACCAAACTGATACTTGGAGTAAGTGACAACACCAAGTTGTACTGCTCACTTTATTTGTCACTAAAACTGTGAAATTACGCTTAATATCACTTTTATTGATGCTCAAAGTAAACGAGATTAATCCGTAGAGATTACCATAGTGCTAATGCTTACTTAAGCCTCTATTGCAAGGGTGGGAAGGAAGACACTATGTGTGAATTTACCCTCCATCTCTCTCCACTACTTTCAACAACCAAGTAGACAGACTGGCTGATTCTGGTTATAGTAGCGTGGCAGTATTATCAGTACAGTGGTGGCTTGCATGTGCAACTTCAGTGAACGACGAATGTTTAATTGGGACTAGGAGAATTGTTTTTTCCTTCGCGATGGTAAAGCACAGTTTTGGTATATCCTACTAACATTGGACACACTACGAACTTCACCCAAAGAATGCAATTTCAATGCGGCTCATGCTGGAACCTATAAACCTTCAGGCAACACGCCATTGCGCTGTCCAGGAGAACATGGTTTGGATTTGTACAAATCGTTGCTGAAAACATTTCCCAGACTGCACCTTTTTGTAAGAAGATTACTGACCATGTTTGGTACTAATTATCAATGTGAGCAATCAACTGTATACTATTATGCGTTTCAAATGGGAAGAGTTCTAGAGTCCAGCTAATCAGATGCCGTATCACACTCAGCGTTGCCAGCTTGTTACCCCACTCCTTTTATATTTTCCTCTCTCTCGCACACTCCTACAACATGCAGGTCTGCTTGGCGCAGACGTAAGGGTAAGCAAATTATATTTTACAAACTTTTACAATGATGCAGTTGCCAAAATCAAAATTGGAAAAAGCATTTTCGCAAATTATGTATATTTTCAAATACTATAACTATAATTATAGTTTATAAATTACCTGTTTTTCTAATCCAATGGAACTGCCAGTGGCTCATCCATATCGCTGTCAATGTCACTTCCGTTAAGAGACAATTCGTCATTGTCACTGTCTTCATCGTCTGAGTCTTTCAAATTTATGATTATAGGTTCCAAAATCTCGTCACGTGCTATTTCTTTCTTAAAATCTGCATGCCTCACGCAGTTTTCCCAGTCCTGTTGTGTTACCTTGTCAATTTCTTCGTGAACACGTTGTTTAACGCCCATCAGTTTAAAAGTATTATTTCTGTCTGCAATTCCCCTTTTTATTTGAGCCCACACCAACTCATTTGGATTATGTTGGCAGTGGTAAGGTGGGAGGCGTATTACCTTGTGTCCCATTTCAATTGCAAGTTGATGCAGCTGATACACTTTTTCCGTGTTTTTAAACGGAAATCCTCTTTGCAATAACTCATTTTCAGTTTCTGTTCCGAACATTTTTTGAAGAACGTGTACACCTTAAAAATAATACTTCCTTACTTGGCAATACCTGCTTTTGACTCGCCACTAAATTCACCGAAAGAAGCCATTGCACTATTTAACTCTGTAAAGAACAACTGAATGATATTGATCTGAACTCTCCAGAGTAAATAAACACTTCTTATCCAGCATTCATTCATAAACATAAGCATACAGTATTCCACAGACTAACAGGAAATTAAGTGTTTGCTCTTTCTCGAATTTAACACCTTGACTTATTTACAGTAATTCTTTAATCCGTCATGTCAGTAGTTTAAATTTCAGTTCCGAGTAATTAAAAGTATATGTGCATACATATACACCAACCACTTTGAGCTCTCTAGAGTAAATAGAGATTACGAACCATTCTTAAACAGAGATATAATGTGACCAGACATGTTCTGCCAGGGCAGCAGGACATTTATTGTTTCCTCTCGCTCGAATTGGCTTATTCAAAGTAATTCTTTTATCACGTCATGTCAAACATTTACTTTTCAGTTCTGAGTAATTACGAAATAACACGCATACATGCTAACCAATAATGATGTTCATACAGTGCTTAAGTCGTGATTAATTGTTATATAATACAGGTAATAGTGGTTTATTTGTATTAGAAAAACTATTTGAGCTAAAAATATGGGGTTTTCATGGTTATGTTAGATACATAGCTCTCTACCTGCCACATGCATCTGTTTCGGAAAAATCTGAATTTTTTCTTAGCACTAATAGTATTTCATACAGATTGATTAGGTTGGCGCTCGTCACAAACCACTTAGCGGGAATGCAGTACGACAACACCGCAGGACTCCGATTGGTTGCTCACCTAGTAACGCTCAAGGACAAACACCTTTCCATTTGAAACACATAATAGGCATATTGACACTGAACAAGAGAATGCTACGCAGTAGGGTTTCGGGTGTTCTGGGTTTAAGTTCATCTAATTTGCAGCCGGGCATTAAAACACCAATATTTATAAAGAAACCAGCAAGGATACTAATGGTGGAAATTAAAGGGATATCATTATGACTACGTCACTAATGCACATTGTTAACAATGTCAATGCACTTTTCAGATAAATTGTGACGTTTATTTTAAAGAATACAGTATAGAAATCATTTAAATCTTTGGCAGTATAAGGGAAATAATTACCATTGTATAACAAAACAAAGGTAATTAGCATGTTAATTCCATAGAACTACCTTTGTTAGCTTCAAGTTTGGCTATGATCAGTAATGTGGTAAGAGAGCTGTTTCTCGCACAATACCAATATAAGCCGTTTAGCATTGTCGATACGTCGTTATTCTAATTCTCTAATATCCTTAACCGGTTTTGTGCTTTCCTAGCCAAATCTTCAGTTCAAATGTATGTATTTGATTGCGTCGCAAAAGACGTATCATCTAAAACCCAATAGAACACCACTGTGGCACAAGTCACCTCTGTTTATCTGCCAGATAGAAGGAAAGAGGAAGGGGTGATTGTAGAGATAAAGCATTTCACACTTACGTAGGGTGCTCATCTTGCCGGCCCTGCTTTATTACAGACATCAACTTCGTAACTTCCCGATTCTTGCAGAACAACTCGCTCGTAACGCCCTGCCTCGTACCCGTCGCTGCTGGCAGCTAAGGTTCAGTCTGACTGATTTTGATGTGCCATCCTCAGTAATGTCTTACCGCATATAGGAATATTGTTGAAAATGAGAATTTTAGGATGTGTTTTGTTAAATTTTTGTGGAGTAGAAGAATGTAAGAGGAGGAATGTTGCTCTTCAGTGCCCGTATTTCAGAACGCAGGCTTTCGATAGAAGAGGTTTATTAATCTATATTGTGACTGGTGGAAAGTAAAATTTAAAGGCGATCAACTCTTAAAAGGTCTAACCCACAAGAACACTCCAAGTTCCCGTGCATGGTCGATGTCATCCGAGAGAGGGCACGATCAATGTACGACAAAATTTAAACCCATAACAATCCTTTGGTGAACACCCTGGGCAGATATGGCCAGAGAGAGCCAAGACGCTTGCCATCTTTCAAACTCCTAAAAGATGTCATGGGGCCCCTTGGTTAACCCATGCATCCCCATATATCTCTAAGTTTCACACTACACCTGATGCTTCAAGCAATATGCAACCCGTGAGCAAACCGGAGGAAAAACATATCAAATAGTTTCTCCCAAAACGGCGGAACGCTATAAAGCAGTTGCCTTCTGAGTTTTTTCAAGGGCATTCCAACCCAAATATCCTATAACATACAACCTACTCCCACAGAACAAAACTTCAAGCAGACTCATTTTGCAGGATAAGCCGCAAAGCGGCTAGGTACTGCAGCAAAAGACACCCGGACGGGGAAAAGCCCCGCCCGATTAGGACATCCTCTGGCCTCTGTCCTCTGGCCTCAGCATAGGCCTCAGTCTTAGCTGCTGTAAAGAGTTGCTCCAGTTCACATGGGAAGCCCACAAGCCATGCGGGGAACCCGATGCCGCCTTAAGCGGCGCCTTCTGGGTTTATGATCTCCAAGAGAACTAACCAGGAGCTTTATTTACTGGTAAAGTTGCATGGAATTTTGTTTTCCGCCGCCTATTTTCATCCTAAATATATGAAATTGGAGAGGGCAGTTTTTAACCTTGTTCAGCTCGTGGGCTACCAGGAGACGTGACTCCCGAATTTTTCTTCCCTGAGGATGCTTTGTTACACCATGGCTAAGAGAACAATTACTTCCCCCAGCTTTAATGGACACGTTAATTGCAGAGGTTCTACTACAATTAGTCCAGGACCCGTAGGACCAAGGACCCTGGCCTCCTTCAACCAGGGAGTTACCGAGCTGTCCCAAAAGGGCGCCCGGCGCCTCCGTGGGGCTTTCCATAGGGCAAGACCTAGAGACTAACAAGTCCCCCCTCATCTGGTCCTGTGGACTCAAGACGGGATGGAAGTGGATACGCCACTTACGCGCGCCAACTCCAAAATGGAAAGGCTACCGATATGACCTCGGTGGGGCTGCCTGGTGATCTAGCACACCTTCTACTAGCTATGCTGGCTAGTACGCGGGAATATTAATGGCTTCCGTCAACCCCGTCCGGATACGTACCCGATCTCCCACGGGTATCGGGAACCACTGCCCACTCGAGTCCAACCCAATCCGAACAACTCCCAATCAGGGAGTGGCTCGAATGTTCGGCCCGAGGTTCCTCTAGTAACGTCAGAGGTACCACGAGAGCTAGGGGTCAGCAGCGCCCGCACCACGGCAGCTGAAGGGGACGGATCCCCTCCCCTACGGAGCTTTAATGGACATGTTCACGCACTCGTATCGCAAACACATGCGAAAAGAAAAATGTATAAAATAAAAGAAAAATGTATAAAATATGTCAGTCCAAGTTTGAGACACGACTTTATACTGCCCGGTCACTTTAATAATAAAATAATACACCGTTACAATGAAAAGGAATTCAACATTAATTAATTCCTATTCAAGTTGCATGTTTGCCTTTTATAGTACATTGTATGTACTTCGAGATAAGCGTTGTGTGTGTTGGTGGTGTTTTTCATGCTTATCTGTATTGAATGAATACTGAGTGACGATAACAGTGTGTAATTAATTAATGCATAGCTCGCGTTCTAAGTATCGCAAAAACAGGATATTTGTAAAGCTATTATCAGAAAACAAATTCCTGTCTAATTATAAGATTGACATCTAACTTTTCAGGTATTTATTTGAGCGTAATTAATGAGATCATGTTCTCAATTCTGGCACGTAAGATGTGTGTATGCATACTGAGCAGTGTCCATCTCTGTGGTGTGCGGGTAGCGCATCTGTCTCGCAATCAAGAAGTCCCGAATTTGAATCTCGATCCGGCTGAGTTATCTGGATAAAGCTTTTTCGCAGGGTTTTCCCTTATCCTGAAAATTGAATGCCGGGTAACCCTAAGCTTTATGGACCTGGGCACATTTGAGCATTTTATTCATCGTCCGATATGACTAAGTTGGAAGACGTTACTTGACAGCGTTGTTAGGAGTAGTCATTGGTACAGCCCGCTTTAATATGCCATCAACTTACTTTTAAGACTGCAAAGTACTTAAAGGAATAATGGCTGAAATTGTGTCTTTCAAATGGAAAGAGTTCTGGTGTGCAGCGAATGAGATGTGTTTGCGTGCTCATCGTTGCTACCTCATTACCCCCATTCTTTTATATTTCCGTATCTGTCGCTCACTGTCCTAGAGCATGCAAGTCTCCTTGCTAGACGTAAGGGAACTGATAACTCAATTTTCCAAACTTTTATAATAATACTATTGTTAAAATCAAATCCGGAATAAGCATATTATGTAATGTTTTAAATATTATGATTGAAATTACAGTTAATGAGTTTATTACCTTTATTTCTAATCCAATTAAACCGCCGGTGATTCATCCATATCCCTATCGTACTTTTTTTTTTTTTAATTTTACGTCCTCCAACTTGTCATATCGGGCGATGAATGGAATGGGTGAAATGATGCTCAAATGAGTCCGAGGTCCATAGAGCTTAGAGTTACCCGACATTCGTCTTTCTGGATAAGGGAAAGCCCCGGCAAAAACCTTATCCAGGTAACTCACCCTGACCGAGATTCGAACTCGGGACCTCTTGAACGTGAGGCAGACACTTTACCACCACGCTACCGAGGCGGGCACTCCCTATCAATGTCACATCAAGAGATAATTCGTCACTGTTATGTCTTTATCGTCTGAGTCTTGTAAATTTATGATGATAGGCTCCAAAATCTCTTAAGGTGATATTTTTTTCCAAACGTCCTTCAGCATCATTAAATTCAAAAGTATATTTCCGTTAACAACCTTTCGTTTTGAGCCCACACTAACTAAATTGGATTGACTGGCAGTGATAAGGGGGAAGGCTGATTAACTCGCGTTACGAGTTGATCCAGCTTATACACTCTTTCCTGGTTTATAAACAGAAGAACAATTGAATAATACTGATTTGAACTCTGTAGGGTAAATAAAAACCATCCGCAATTACGAAGCAATCATAAACATATCATGTGACAACTCATACTGCAGATAAAGAGCATTCTACAGCCTAAAAGGAAGTGAACTGTTTTCTTTCTCTCGAATTTAGCAAACACCTTAGCTTGTTCAAAATAATTCTTTTAGCACATCCTGTCAATAGTTTACATTTCAGTTTTGAGTAATTACAAATATATATCCACACATACAAATCAACCAATAATGATGGCAATTGCAATGCGTCATTATAATACACTTGTATTTTATTTACTTCTTTTATGAAAATTATTTGAGCTAAAACTACGGGGTTTTTACGATTGTGTTAGAAACTCCCTACCTTCCTCGTGGATCACTTTTGCAAAATTTGAATTTGTGTCTTAATATAAAGAGTATTTATTAGATAGATTCACTTAGCGCTCGTCACATAACACTTAAGGGGGATGCAATAAGACAACACTGCAGGACTCCGATTGGTTGCAGGTAGCGTTAAAGTACAAAAATCATCCCATTTGAAAATTACAGTAACGCTTTGCAGACATCTTTTGAAAAATTATCATTGTCATTGTTTCCACTTCTGCTCAGGGAAAATGCTGCTGGTGAGATTGCTTAGATTTTGGAGACATTTCTATTAATAACACTTAAATGCACAGCTGTTTGTAGTTGTTGCCTAATCTCTAACATTTTGTCGCAGGGCAGCTATAATAATGGTATAAAGATAATATGAGTTTATTTTAGCTAAATCGACCACTAAATCGAAAATCTCGTTGACTTTTAAAATATTGTGACTTTGTGGATTTGTAGAATTAAAAGTCCGAGTTGCACATATTCCAAATGTTCTTTATTTCCGTAGAAATACACAGTTCAATTCTCACGTAACAACATTACGTCACATACACACAGTCTACCAAGCTGCTGTTTTCTGCTTACCTCTCTTCGCCACTGTTTTACACCTCTGGGCTGGCGTGTCACAATCTATTATATATCTCATTCATAAATTCGAGATATTTCTAAAACAAACCAGAAACCAAATAATCTCTATCAGTCAAGAAGTCACTAGAAATTTCCAATTACCTCACTTATCTGTGTCGGTAAGTCTGGTCTCAGTGATACACTATCCGACTGTTATCTTTATCAGTTCCTTTGTGTAAACAAGCCGCGTTTACGCTCCGCGCGAACCTTTTATGTGCGTTGCCGCGACAATATTCTGAAAATACAAAAATAAAACGTATGTGATTTTCATCCATTTGGTATAAGTACTACATTTCCATCTGTTGTTAAGAGTAGAATTTCCATCAATCCAGCGGAAGCAATAAGCTTTACTGTTCTTCTCTTCGGCATTGTAATATTCGTTTTCTTCTGCCCAGACCAGAAATTAAGAGTAAAAGTAGACTAGTTATAGAAAGATAAAATTTAACTGAAAATGGCACTTTCAATTCTTGGAAAAGTTTTCGTTGCGGCTGACGGCTTTGCATGCAATATTAATATAAACCACATCGAGTTTGATATAACGCCACACCGAACTTGAAAGATTGGCGCATGATTGTTGAAAGCTGAGCGGCATATGTTTATGTCAGGAAGTGCTCCTTCTTGATAACTGTTCTCATTTTTCGGCGCTCCTTTATGTATTTAGAAACATGATAGCTAAAGGTACACACAAACAGCAATAACAAAAATTTTGCGCTGATTCTTCTCTTCTTCCTTAAGTATCGTAGTAAAATATTTGTATTTCAAGAATCATTGCTGAAAAATTAGAATATATACGTAAACATGCACAAATTAAATATGCACTAACCCTTACACTCCTATATGCATTTATATGCACTATAAACTTACGTAAATAACGTAAATGGGATAAGTTTATTCCTTACATGCATATGTTTAACTATCAAGGAATTAAATATACAAATATGCAAAATTCCGGGGTCTAGTAATTAGAATCCCTTACGGAAGTGACTATAAAACTGGCATTACCAGGATCTGGAACTAATGCACTATTGTGCTTATGAATTGAACGAATGCGCTGTTAGCTTTTTATAAGAAATAACTGGTAGTGTGCAACTTAAGTCATATTCACATTCCTGCTTGAGCTTTATTTTGTTGCTTCTAGGTGTATTTCTTCTTCAGATAACAGTGACTGATTTTCTGAGCTATTTTCCTTTAGGGAAGCGCTGAGAGAGAGGTGCATGCATACACGAATAACATCTGTAATTTTAATTTCGAATAATCCAGAGAAAATAACATAGTTGTAATAAAGTCCACTCTACACATGGATTTGTCACGCAACATTTAAAACTACTGCTCAGGTTTCTATATTGAACTACATCGTATTGAATGTGACTTTCAGAAAGCAGGCGGCCTTTAAGCTTCTTTATTACGCAAAGACATTTAATTTGTCTTATACATACTTATTTAAAACGATCGTTTTGAAAAGCTGTCTCGTATTTCCTATATTGATTTCATTAATACAAGACCTTGTACTGCTTGTATCTATCAAAGCCTATTGCATATTGTACGGTACTTGATCATAATCATTATTAATCATATGAAAAATATTTAAATACCTTAACCTCTCTTTCTCTGGATAGTGCTGGCTGGTGCTGGCACACCACTTGCCAACTCCTCCCACCTAGCGAGCCAAAGCAGCATCAACTCAGCGCAATGCTGAAAGGCTATTTCAGCTCTACCTAGTGGCGTCATTTTCAACTAAGCCTGTATCGCTTCCGATAGACACATCACATATGTATTGATAAGAGATATTTTTGTCTGTCCTGTGCTGTGGTGCTGTGGATATCTATGACTGAAAATTTGAAATACTGAACTAATAACGCTAGCTTTTTAAGATGTAAACAACATATGTAACTGAGTGCAAATGTGATACAGCCCAAATCTTATCAATTTCACTTTGATAGTTTGGAAAATATGGTCAAATTTATTTATTTTTGGTTACGTCACCTAAAAAGTCCCTTGCGACAAAATAACTTAAATTTTGGTCTAATATTTTAACAACGGGCTCCCAATTCATCCATTTTTTGAATTTGCCCTAATATCCTCTGTGTCTCAATAACTTTAGGCTCCAGAAAATTTTAAGGCTATGAATACGGTTTTTTGGCCTAAAATTTGAAATTTTTGTGTTTTGAAGTAAAGAAAGGGTGTTTAAAATACACCACACAATAAAACCTAGGACATTTTCAATTCACAGTGTGTCTATGAACGTGTGTAGCAAGTAACATTGCAGCAAGTGACAGAGATGGCAGCACTCTACAGTGCATAGAACTCTAGTGGCAGCGACGACATTTAGGACATTTTTTATACTTAAAATGGCGACGTTTTCATTGCAAGAACAACGTGTAATCATTCGTTTTCTCCATTTTCGTGGTGTGACATCTATTGAAATTCATCGCCAGTTGAGTGAGGCATGTGGTGATGGTACCATGAATGATCATCCTTGTGATCATCCGTCAGCATTCGTGGCACCCACCTGGAAGACACTTTTTGCATTTTCAGATCTTCATGCAGGATTGCGTGCACAGATCCCACGGAAATGCCAATTTTGTAGGTGATGTCTGCAACGCTCAATTGGCGAGCCTCCAAAACAACGTTTTTCGCATGTCGTCAGACCTGCTGGTGCGAGCCAGTGACTGTCTTGGTTTTTTGTCACACGATTTTCTGCCTTCATTGAACTGTCACACCCAGGAACGCACATTAGACACATCCATGGTACCATCACCACATGCCTCACTCAACTGGCGATGAACTTCAATAGGTGTCACACCACGGAAATGGAGAAAACGAATAATTACACGCTGTTCTTGTAACGAAAACGTCGCCATTTTAAGTGCGTATCAAAAACAGTCCTAACTCTCGTCGCTGCCACTAGAGTTCTATTCACGGCACAGTGCTGCCATCTCTGTCACGCATTCACAAACAGTCCACGTGTATTTAAAAAAAACAAGAAGTTCCTATCTGGCCCCAGTCTTGAAAAAAAAAAAAAAAAGGTGTTATAACTTGAACGCACCTCGTAACATCTCTCTTCAGTGACCATCAATAGTCTGCCAATATATTTGGACTCTATTTACCCTGGTCTTTCCATTTCCGGCATCTCCTGGTGGGAACGCTTCCTGTGTTCATCATTCAGAGTTCTTACGTTATAAGGGAAGAAATCAAGATTGTAGTGCAGAAAATATATTTTAAAAGACCTATTGCATTCATTAACTTGCACTTCTCAATGATCTTAATGAGCACCTGAAGTTTCCGAGAAAGTTTGTGATAACTTTTTGAAATATTGCCACGCGGCTGCTTCTTGTACACTATTCACAGTTTGTACATACACTTAGGAACATTACCATTGGCCCTTCTGATCTTCTTGTCAGCTTCGACGTGGTTTCTCTATTTACAAGAGTACCACTGCAAGAAGCCATCCAACTTCTGAAAGCAGCAATTTCCGGCTGATATCATAGAGCTCTTCCAACATACCCTGACGTCCACTTTCTTCTTGTTTGATGGTACTTTCTATGAACAAGTAGACGGAGTAGCAATGGGCTCCCCTTTGTCACCAGCTATAGCTAATTTCTATATGGAACACCTAGAACATGAAATACTTGCCACAGCTCCACTTAAACCATTTCATTTCTATAGATACGTGGACGACACTTTTGTAATTTGGCCACATGGATCAGACACTTTGCCTAGCTTTCTTGCGCATCTCAACAGCCTTTGACCTCAAATACAGTTTACCATGGAAGTGGAGAAGGATGGAACTCTTCCATTCCTGGACATTCTTGTTTCTAAAAACAACAACGGTACACTGGGGCATGCTGTATATCGCAAGCCTACACACACTGATCTCTATCTCAACGCTCATAGTTTCCATCATAAGTCTCAGCGATTGGGAGTTCTCAATACACTAGCCCACAGAGCTTTGCCTTTCTCTGATTCCGGCCACTTAAAACAAGAATTACAGCACCTGAGACTCACTTTCCGTCAAAACGGCTACTCCGAATATGACGTTGAAGCCTCGATCACCAAAGCTAGGAAAGGGAAACCTGTAATACAGAAAGCGTCAGATAAGCCTACCACTACAGTCTGCATCCCGTTTACCGGCAATCTATCCGGCAGAATCAGCAGAATTCTCGCCAAATACAACATCAGGATCATCCACAAGCCACCTCCAAAGATTAAACACCTGTTGAGACCAGTGAAAGACAAACTGAACTTCCAAGTTCCGGGGGTGTATCGCATTCCCTGTGAATGTGGAACACCGTATATAGGACAAACCGGAAGGACGATCACTACTAGAATAATCGAACATGAACGGAGCACTCGTTTAATACAACCTGAGAAGTCTGGGCTGGCAGAGCATTGTTTTGATAACGACCATAGAGCCAATTTTCGGGAGACGACCATCTTGAAAAATGCAACAGTTACTGGGAGCGGAGAATTAAGGAGGCTTTAGCGATTTCATCTGAAAGGAGCATGCTTAATCGTGATGCTGGATTTCATTTCAGCTCCTCTTGGAAACCGGCCTTAAAATGGAAATCCGTCGAATTAAGAAGCAAAGATCAATACAGCTTGATAATCAAGTTACGTAGTTACGTTTCTTTGATACAATTTTCTATACTCACGCCATCTCCTGACCTGGCATTTAATTTACTGAAAAAAGTCTTTTGTTCAGTAATGCGAATTTTGATAGTGTTTTGTCTTTGTTTATAGTTGTGTTATATCCAGTATTTCATTTGTGGTTATAACATTTTATAAATATCTGATGATGAGAGAGATGCACACTCCCGAAACTTTGATATCTAATCATCTTTTCACCTGGCTGGCTGCCCGAGAAGAAAGTGAGTACTTAATTCGTCTATAACCAACAATACGCGGACTTCCGCGCAACCATATTTGCGCATGTGACGGCTAGACAATTCGCCTCCTGGAATCGCCGCCATTGCCAGGGACTTTTATGGAAGTCGGCTACTCTATTTTATTGTTGAGTGAATGGTAAACAAATTGGGGTTGGTTCTGCCTTTTTCAAATAATATAAAAATAATAAGTTAATGTTTGCTTAAAGCTGTGCAAAAATGATATAAGTAACAACGGATAATGCTGCTTTTTAATTCAAAATTTTGAAACTCTTATTCACGAACACTTTCCTCCTGAGGTACTTACGGTTGTTTAATAGGGCGTTTGCCAATTTTTTCTCGGTATTTTTTATTATTTGTTCTTCATTATGTATTCCAAGAGTTTTAGTTGACCTCCTTGTTTAGGTGTACTAAGCAATAATTTTTAAATATTTATAAGGAAACCAGGGCTACTGAGCAATACAAGTAAGGCAAACAGTTGTAGGGATTTTGTTTTTTTTTTTTTTGTAATTTTACGTCCTTCAACGCTAAGTCATATCGGACGATGAATGGAATGGATGAAATGATGCTCAACTGAGCCCAGGGTCCATAGAACTTAGAGTTACCCGACATTCGTCTTTCAGGATAAGGGAAAACCCCGGAAAAACCTTATCCAGGTAACTCACCCTGACTGAGATTCGAGCTCGGGACCTCTTGAACGTGAGGCAGACTCGCTACCACCACGCTACGTTGTAGGGAAACATTTAAGGGCAACATGGGTACTTTTGGGTAGTTGCTAAATAAAGTTTACTGTATACTTCTTGTACCTACAACGAAATGTTCAACAAACGACTTCTGCAAACATTTATCTAATCATGAATTAGGTAGAAGAACAAGCTTTTGTAAGAATTGTTTTGTAGAACAGTTGGTAGACAAAGCCATCATAAAGTAACAAAACAGACCTTTCTTCTCATTTTCCCTTCTTCTTTCCTGTTTTCTTTAATCTTGTGAGCTTTGAATAATTGAGTGTATATTGTCCTATAATTATATCCTATAGGCAGAGGCAAGATTTTGCGATGACAATTATTTATAACATTCGCATTAATAATTTTATTTGGTGGTGTTTTGTGGGATTTTACTATAAATTCGCATTAATTTTGCGCAAATTTTTGGGGAAGAATTAATGAGTAATGACATGGCTCAAATGAAAAGTAACAGGTAACTAGAGTAGCACAACTGCTAAAATCCCTTTTTGCAAATTAAAACAGTTTATTTGAAATCAGCAGTTAATAGGTAACATGAATAAGATCAAATATCACACATCAGACATCGCCAAACAGCAGCATACAAGATGTAATATTTTCGCTTTTCATACTTGTCTGTTGTCTGTCACAACTAAGTTATATGTATAGTATAGCAACGGAAAGAAAATCCCTATAAGGAACGTGCTGTGGGACAAGGAGAGCGAATGTGTGTGGCAGAAAACGCTTGCTATACAAGGAGCAGACCGTTAAAAAAACATGCGCCCTATTCACTCTGTGGATTAACGCCGGGAAGATTCATTCACAAAAGTAGAAGCCGTCAGAATGTTTTTGAGTGGTCTGTAACTGTACTGACATGGGGTGTCGGAGGAAAGTCTCTCACTGTCAGCGTTTGACATCAGCAACCAGACAGTGAAGGGACTTTTCACAGAAATTGCGGTAAGAATCAGCTTTTGCCTTCAATGCTAGGAGTGCTGTTATTACATCTGTTATCGTTACCATCATGGCTTTGTTGTTCAACGTCACAAGGCTCTTTGTAATAAAGAAGCAAATCAGAATCACAAGTAATATCACTGGTTTTTAATGCATTTAGTTGTTTAAATGTGCCATTAGATGATTTAAATCACCTATACTTGATCTAGTAACTAGTCTAGAAAGTTCAAACAAATGGCATAGCTTTTAAGGTTATTACATTATCAGTTTCTTTTGCATAACGGAGTTTAATTTAGACAAAGTCATACGGCAGCAAACTTAGATTCTCTTCTACGGCTTTTCTAACATTGGGATCCATAATATGATCAAGTGCACTTGCTCTGTTTCCAAAGTGACCACTCTCTGATATTTCACATTTGGTTCCCAGCGAGTTAATTGCGGATAAAACAGGATGAGCCACTTTTTTTTTCTGAAATTCTAATATTGGGTTTGTTATCAATCTGCAATTTTCAGAAACAAATATTTTTGTTGTACACCTTTACAATATTGCAGCACTTGGCATCACAAAAATGATTATTTAACAAATTTTGCGCAGGAACTGAAAGCTTTTCTTTTAGAAAAGAAATCGACAATTGCATCAAAATAGCTGGTAATGTAAACTACTGAATTTAATAAGCTAGACCAGCGTGTCAAAGGCAATGGGAACAATTTAGCTTCTACATCTGGGTGGTTTTCAGTGAGGTATTGTTTGTATTCATTTTTAAAATTTCGGGCATTTCGGAACACATTCTTAAGCCCTGTGGGGCAATATTTTCATGTTAATGCAATGTCTGAGAGCAGCTTTCTAGTAGTTCAGTACCTTCTCAGAACCTTTAGTCAGCATAATAGGAGTATTTTGCTGTGCACGGTGTGTTATCCAGTAAATAAAATTTCCAGTTAGCATACGACAAACACTTCTCAGCATCATAGACCAGTCGGATGCTGTGGTGTCAGTTTATTGTTACACTGCTTAGCTGTTATTTCAGTGCTCATGATGATTTCATTGCATTGGCTTTATTAAGTGTTACATTTTATCTTGTTTTCATTAAATTTGTAAACATTTTTCTCATGACTTTTAGCTTCATGCTACGAAGACATGAATGTTAAATTAAAATTATATTTATGCTATTTGAAATAAATGTAAATGTTTCTATGCAGATTAAGAGTAATAGACATTTTCTCATTTATCGCTAAAAAAATATTCTCGAAAAAAGGAAAATTTCGCGAAAATTTCGCGAAAATTCGCTAAAAAAATCGTTAAAAACAAAAAACTCTTGCCTCTGCCTATAGGTATGAACCTGGCATATGAGTGGCAATCCTGTAATCTTGTTAATGGGCTATTTGTTATTAAACAACGGATAACTTACACAAGTACATTCACATTATATGCCAGACTTTGGGATGCCGAGAGGTATGTTACCGTACTTGAACCTTCAGTATTTGTACGTAAATCGCTCTACTTTGTTAACTCCGGAAGGTCGTATGGTTATGCACACCTTAGGTTTTTCTGAAATTAGTAATTTCTGACATTCAAAAAAATAAACAAGTCTAGAAACCTTTAATTCCATATTAGAGCATTTACTAACTTATACTTTTGAAATAAAATGATAATAAAACGATATCGTTTTGATGCATGTATTCAGTGTAGAGTGTGTGGGATGGAGAGCTGAAAAGCTTTCATCTGTCAGGCAATATTTCCAGTTGCGTTGGAAATATTTCTTTCCTGTGTTTTATCACATCCTCTTCCTGTTTGAAGAGCGGTAATTTGCTAACTACACTAAGATCACTTCAAGAAGAGAGAATGGAGAAATAAACATCAGTATTATGATTATATAGTTTTCTTCTGACAGTTCATCTGAATCACTGTTCCCAATATGTAGGATCGAGCGACATTACTCCGCTGTAATGTGTGTGGTCCTGGGTTCAAAACACAGTGGGCCGGCCACATTGTCCATGGTTTTCTACGGTCAATAGGCGACTGCTGAGGTATAATCTGTCATAGAATAAGGTGTAAATAATAATAATAATAATAATAATAATAATAATAATAATAATAATAATAATAATAATAATAATAATAATAATAATAATAATAATAATAATAATAATAATAATAATAATAATAATAATAATAATAATAATAATAATAATAATAATAATAATAATAATAATAATAATAATAATAATAATAATAATAATAATAATAATAATAATAATAATAATAATAATAATAATAATAATAATAATAATAATAATAATAATAATAATAATAATAATAATAATAATAATAATAATAATAATAATAATAATAATAATAATAATAATAATAATAATAATAATAATAATAATAATAATAATAATAATAATAATAATAATAATAATAATAATAATAATAATAATAATAATAATAATAATAATAATAATAATAATAATAATAATAATAATAATAGGTTGATAGGTATTATGTACTATATTTTCAACTTATGTACATACTTTAATTGTATGGAAATTAATCGTTCTTCCACACTAGCCGTGTGTACTGCCCTCCACAGGAGAGATAGTCTCCGAGATCTGAGACGCAGGGGGGTTGGCGAGGGTTCCCACAACCTCTCTGGACAGGTTCATGACACCCCATGTCAGTACAGTTACAGACCATTCAAAAATATTCTGACGGCTTCTACTTTTGTGAATGAATCTTCTCGGGTTAGCGTACAGAGTGAATAGGGCGCATGTTTTTAACGGCCTGCTTCTTGTGTAGCAGGCGTTCTCTGCCACACACATTTGCTGTCGTTGTCCCACTGTGTAAGGCAGCACATACCTTTCAAGGACCTTCTTTGCGTTGCTGGACAGTAGACGGTAATTTGAATAGGTAGAGTCAGATTATAAAATTCAATATCATAGCTATAATTTGAAACACGGATATCCTGGTCTCCGTCCGGTTGCTCTTAACCATTGAACTACCATAGCCAACATGACATTAATTTCTTCGGGACGGGGATAGGGAGATCCGTGGTTCAAATCTCGGCTATGGCAATGATTTCTTCAGTCTGCCTTACCTATACAACAATTGTACCTAGTTTTACACCTAGTTTTTCTGTTCTGTTTTCAATGTTTCCTTTTCACTCTGCAACTGCCTACATATCAACATCATCTGCTTCACCACACACAACATTCAAAACAGTGTTATGACGATGTTTGAAACTCTCGAGAAATCCATTGGACGTTCTGAAATTGTCTTTGCCTAATTTTCTTGCTGTCTCTAAAGCTTGAGTCTGAAGCAATGGTCCAGAAATGGGAATTCCTTTAGCGCGCACTAACAACCCATTCGAACACAGCACAAGTTAGCTCGTCATACTCTGTGATTTTGTTATGATTTTCACATGCTCTACTGTTCCCTTTAAACACCAGTCTTTAATTTTTATTTCTATAAAATCTCATAAATCTGAGTTTTTCCCATTGCATTTGTGAAGTGTTTGAAACTTGGTTGAATGGGTCAAGCACATTACCAACATAAAATATCTGCTACGAAAACTATAAATTTATTATCTGTATGCCAGTGGAAAACAGTTATTATTGTATTTTGTAAACATGTATAATGTCATAAAAACGTTATTTGAATCGTATCAAACTATAGGCCGCAAGAGGTAAAACAAAGGGTAATAAAATTTCTGAGCTGAACACAAAGGATTGCAACCCAAGTTGTAGTGACAGTGCCACGGTAAATTGTATAGTACCATTTAGCCAACGCTACCTTATCAGCTGAGGTTTCGATATATGTAACCGCAGACCTCAGACTATTACCCTGAATCTTTACGTGCTTTTTACAGCTTCATACAGTATTTTAAGCTCGTTTTAGTAGTTTTAACACAAATATAAAAACTTCATCTGCCATTGCAATACTGAATAAGCTAAAAACTGCCGTAATTTGTGACAGAAGCGAAAACAATCTATCTACTTCTAACACTTTTTGACATGGCTGTACAATGAAAACAGGTGTTGACTGAAAATTTAAATCCAATTGGTTCCATTATGTAGATCTGACATTTTGTGTTCCAAAGTTATTGTCAACTGATGCATGTGTTAACTCTTAAGCTGCATTTTTTTTTAAAATTTACGTCCTCCAACATTAAGTCATATCGGACGATAAATGGAATGGATGAAATGATGCTCAAATGAGCCCAGGGTCCACAGAGCTTAGAGTTACCCGACATTTGCCTTTCAGGATAAGGGAAAACCCCGGAAAAACCTTATCCAGATAACTTACCTTGACCGAGATAAGAACTCGGGACCTCTTGAATCTTTAGCTGGACGTCTGTTCTTTTTGTGTTCTTCAATAACCTTAACTTTTTTTCCTTCAGTGATAATGTCTTACGTTTAGAATTCATTTTACAGAATTTGTGTACACACAGACTATGTTTTTAAAAATAACCAAAGTTCACAGTTTTCTCCTACTCGTACCTGATCACTTGTAACAAAAAGAACTGAGAATGAACGCACTGCAAAACAGTACCATGTATGTTGGAAGAGAGTTGAGAGAGCTAATGGTTTGTTTTCCTTTCTGCTCTAAGGATTACAGATTATCACTTAATGGTTCATGGACCTTCGGTACAAACACAGTCACCCTCAAAATTATTGCACTTTTTAAAATGCATACGTTGTAACCCATTAAACATATAGTAATCCGTTTTAATCAGGTTATTTACGCAAACGTTTCCCAAAAATATTTCCGTTTCCAGTTTTCGGCTTAGAGTATAATTGTACATGGGAAATAGCTCCATTCCGAAATTTTTTTTACGTTTTTCCAGGTTTCCGGTATATAAGGGATCTTTTTAGGAGGTTTTACTGCATATGGAAAGAAAGAAAGAGATTATATAATGGAACGCTCTTAGCTGCTGATCGGTAGAGGAAAATCCATGTGTTCATAAAGGTAGCTAGTCATGCATGTATGGTCTGTTTCATCAGAAGACGACATCGCAACTATTATGTGTTTCAAATGGGAAGAGTTCTGGAGTCCAGCTAATCAGATGCCGTATCACATAGAGCGTTTTCCAGCTTGTTACCCTCACTCCTTTTATATTTCCCTCTCTCTCTCGCACACTCATACCCCATTTTAGAAAAATAAAACACCAGGGTGTAAACAAAAAAGCGGTTTGGCATCCTGTACAAAATTAAAGGGGAGCAAAAAGCTACCTCAACAAAATTTTCTTCAACAAAAAATATCACACCATCCTACAAACATCAAAATTAACAACCTGCGGTCAGACCCAAAACCTGGGTGGGTACGCAGCAAAAACCTTCTGGCTGTTAACAGCCTGTCAGTACACGACTTGGACTTGGACACACTCATACAACATGCAGGTCTGATTGGCGCAGACGTAAGGGTAAGCAAATTATATTTTACAAATTTTTACAATGATGCAGTTGCCAAAATCAAAACTGGAAAAAGCATTTTCGCAAATTATGTATATTTTAAAATCCTATGACTAGAATTATAGTTTATGAACTACCTGTTTTTCTAATCCAATGGAACTACCAGTGGCTCATCCGTATCGCTGTCAATGTCACTTCCGTTAAGAGACAATTCATTGCCACTGTCTTCATCGTCTGAGTCTTGCAAATTTATGATTATAGACTCCAAAATCTCGTCACGTGCTATTTCTTTCTTAAAATCGTCTTCTTGAAGGTTTTCTGCAGGCCTCACGCAGTTTTCCCAGTCCTGTTGTTACCTTGTCAATTTCTTCGTGAACAAGTCGTTTAACGTCCGTCAGTTTAAAAGTATCATTTCTGTTTGCAATCCCCCTTTTTATTTGAGCCCACACCAACTCAATTGGATTATATCGGCAGTGGTAAGGTGGGAGACTATCACCTCGTGTCCCATTTCAATTGCAAGTTGATCCAGCTGATACACTTTTTCCGTGTTTTTAAACGGAAGTACTCTTTGCAATAACTCATTTTTAGTTTCTGTTTCCGAACAATTTTGAAGAAGTGTGCACCTTAAAAATTATACTTCGAGCCTGACTTCGCAATACCTACCTTTTTGACTCACCACTAAATTCACCGCAAGAAGCCATTGCGCTATTTAACTCTTGCTCTACTGTTGTGTAAAGAACAACTGAATGATATTGATCTGAACTCTCCATAGTAAATAAACACTTCTTATCCATCATTCATAAACATAAGCATACAGCATTCCACAGGCTAACAGGAAATGAAGTGTTTCCTCTTTCTCGAATTTAACACCTTGACTTATTCACAGTAATTCTTTTATCCGTCATGTCAGTAGTTTAAATTTCTGTTCTGAGTAATTAAAAGTATATGTACATACATACACACCAACCACTTTGAACTCTCTAGAGTAAATAGAGATTACGAACCATTCATAAACAAAGATGTAATGTGACCAGACAGGTTCTGCCAGGGCAGCAGGAAATTTATTGTTTCCTCTCGCTCGAATTGGATTATTCAAAGTAACTCTTTTATCACGTCATGTCAAACATTTACGTTTCAGTTCTGAGTAATTACAAATATACGTACACGCATACATGCCAACCAATAATGATATTCATAGTGCTTACGTCGCGATTTATTGTTATAATACAGGTAATAGTGGTTTATTTATTTGTATTAGAAAAACTGTTTGAGCTAAAAATATGGGGTTTTCATAGTTATGTTAGATACATTACTCTCTACCTTTCACATGGAACAGTTTCGGCAAAATATGAATCTTTGCCTTAGCGCGAATAGTATTTCATACAGATTGATTAGGTTGGCGCTCGTTACACACCACTTAGCGGGAATGTAATACGACAACACCGCAGAACTCCGATTGGTTGCTCACCTAGTAACGCTCAAGGACAAACAGCTTCCCATTTGAAACACATAATAAGGTAAAGTTGTAGCTCTTATCACGTGATTCGATCCGTGGGGAAGATCTTTTGATGTCTCTTATTGGCTAAAAGTTGGATATAAATCGATTTCTACTGGTTGGAAACTGGTAGCAACGAACTCTCCTCCAGCCAATGAAGGATGCTGTCGGAGGTCGATTAACATATTTTCATTTATGTATACCCCGTGTTTAAGTACAATAGTCACATCGTTGGTCTTTTATTTTGAAACATATTACATATCTACAAACGCACGGGCGCGCACATTCCATTCTCAATCGTACATACTTACTAACTCTGAAGGATAGGAAACATCTTGGCTAGAGAAAAGGGTTCATCGCCCAGCCGGGATCGAACCCAGGTTCCTTGGCACAGCAAGCAGCTGCTGAAACGACCAGGGTAATTTGTAGCATGCTTCTACCTGTTATCAATTGTGATTGCACAACGTTATTTGCTTGTATGTAGATAGTTTCTGCTTATTTATCAAAGAAGTTTGTTTCCTGATTACTGTAGTAATGTTGTCATGTATATATGCGAATGTGATGCATCAGATATACATATGTATATTGTTTGCAGGGTAAGGAAACAAAACAGAACTGTTCGCATATCGGAAGTTAGTTTTACTAACGAACTCATACGAGAAAAAAGAAAAATCAGATAATATATGACTCCTACACGTACAATGTGCATGCTGCATGACGTTCAGTTGAGAAAACTTACGTAGGAATGTAACAACGAATATTTCGAAAAATACTAATGGTACAAATCCGGTCTCCGGGCCGACCTATTGGTCCGTTTCAGGACAACAGTGGATGGGATACCGGTCGTACTAGCGTGCCAACTGGTTAATTATAGGACCCTGCCCTGTGCACTGTCGTGACTCTTTGGGTCGGCCAACCTGCCTCCTTTCGCGTCATCCTTCCTCCCAGAGATGCCCCACTTGGGACATAGGTTCAATAAGATCAAGACTGATCGCAGTGCCGAATCCCCTCCCTACGATCCTATGCCACCCTATCCCAATTAGGAAGCTTACTTCAATTTTCAATAGTGGTGTTATGTAAATGTAAGCTCATTGAAGGAAGACAGAGCAAGAGAAACTGACAACAGAGCGACCGCGAGGTTTGCTCGAATGCAAACCCTACCACTCAAACATTGCTGAAAATTGGCTTGGTCAAAACTGTTTCAGTTTTTGAGAATTACACTACGTGAATCAGTTAATCTTGCAGCCCAAATGAAATCCCAGTTTGGAACAAGTGCAATGTTCCTTGCTAGTACATATAATATGAGGAAACATTTGTACAAGTGATATGAACGAATGTTTACTGTAATTAAAAAGAAATAATTAATGAAAAGAAGTCGTTATATATCAACGAACAAAACAGTAAGAAGTTACAGAGGCTAGAGTGCAAGTGATCGTTGGTCAGCCTGCCATTTGTGCAGATGGAATAATTTGCTGCGCAGTACATTTCCTGGAACGCCGCCATTCATCATGCTGACACAAAGGAAGCTGCTCCCAGTCGTGAGGATTGATACCGCTTTAACTCATAACTTCTCTGAACACAACGTTCTTTGCTTATGTTTTGGTTTGAAGTACCAGGCGAAATTAAAACACATAACAGAAATACAGAACACCGTGCATTATTATTATTATTATTATTATTATTATTATTATTATTATTATTATTATTATTATTATTATTATTATTATTATTATTATTATTATTATTATTATTATTATTATTATTATTATTATTATTATTATTATTATTATTATTATTATTATTATTATTATTATTATTATTATTATTATTATTATTATTATTATTATTATTATTATTATTATTATTATTATTATTATTATTATTATTATTATTATTATTATTATTATTATTATTATTATTATTATTATTATTATTATTATTATTATTATTATTATTATTATTATTATTATTATTATTATTATTATTATTATTATTATTATTATTATTATTATTATTATTATTATTATTATTATTATTATTATTATTATTATTATTATTATTATTATTATTATTATTATTATTATTATTATTATTATTATTATTATTATTATTATTATTGTTATTATTATTATTATTATTATTATTATTATTATTATTATTATTATTGTTATTATTGTTATTATTATTATCATCATCATTATTTTTATTATTTTTATTATTAATTATTATTATTACTATTATTATTATTATTATTATTATTATTATTATTATTATTATTATTATTATTATTATTATTATTATTATTATTATTATTATTATTATTATTATTATTATTATTATTATTATTATTATTATTATTATTATTATTATTAAACATAAACAATGTATAACAATGTTATTCAAGCAATCCACTGTTACCTTAATGGCTGCGACAGACCATTCCTCATTCCTATGTACAGACATCTGTAACATAAAACACACTTCCGGAGCCACGGCTTTGGTGTTGTAGCTCAAATGTGTCATTTGTTTAATTAGTACACTGCGTGAACTGTTAGCCTAAAATGGAGAAAGTATGTAATTACACTTTTAGTGAATTGATGGAAATTAATCGTTTCTCCACACTAGCCGTATATATGGGTTAAGGTTTTTGATAGATTGAGTCAACATGAAAAATTCAATGCCATGGTCGAGATTTGAACCACGGATCTCCTGGTTTCCGTCCAGTCGCTCTAACCCATTGAGCTACCATGGTCAACTTGCTGTCATGACATTCAATTCTTCATTTGGCTCGTATATTTCCCCGGTAGACCACTAGGGGCTCTCACATCCGAGATACACCGTTTGTGGCGACTTACTATCGTAAGTACTTGAGTCCCAGGCTTCATCATTTAACTCTTATTATTTTAGTTAATTGATGGAAATTAATCATGGTAGCTCAATGGGTTAGAGCGACTGGACGGAAACCAGGAGATCCGTCGTTCAAATCCCGGCCATGGCATTGAATTTTTCATGTTGACTCTATCCATCCAATTATACTTTTGTTTATCACTTAAAACCACAAGAATGTCCTGTTTTTCACCTCTGAATACCAATCAACGTAAAATACTATTGCTACTGTTATTGAAATATACTTACAGTTGTATTTAAAATCGCCACTTAAACAAAAATAAATAAATAAATAAATAAACAAATAAACAAACAAATTAATTAATGAATAAAATAAATAAATAAATAAAATTTTCTTCCCACTACGGAGTCTTCTACGGAGACTTCATGTGCTAAAATCTGTCAGTGTTTCCTAATTAGTAGAGTCGCGATTGCTTCCGTAAACCTACGAAGTATGGTGTTCAAGGTTACGAATGCGTAAATAACAGAAATATTCAGTATTGAATGAGCTCGCGGAACTGATCACTCGAATCTAAGCAGCTGTCAAATTGTTCGCAGTACCGCGGATGTTTGCGAATAAAGTTTGAAAATGTATCCAGAGCAAATAAAATATTATACAAATATAATAACTTGTAACAAAAAACTTAGCTTAACTTAAGAAAAATGATGTTATGACGCTTTTTGTTTCAAGTCATTATATTTGCATAATACTTATTGCTTCACTGTAACTAGCTTCATTTTCTACATAAATAAAATATTGTCTGCCATGAATTTCCTCCCCCCCCCCCCCCTCTCCAATCTTGAAATTTTTGGGGATGAGGCGCTTCCAGCGCTTCATTGACCAAATGATCTAGTATCCGATTTCATTGAAGTATATTATAAAAAGCATGAGGGTTGCATTATTGAAAAAAACATTTAAAATAGTAAGTTCCCTTTAAATTATCGTGGGAGTATATCGTGAAATGTGGGTGCAGGAGAAGAGCGTGCATATTGCATCTCTACTTGAATTCCATACAAGGTCAGTAACCACTGTACAAGAACATTTCCTTACACGATATCATGAGGAAACACCAAATAAAATGACAATACTTGAGCGGTATACAAAGATTATACAAAAAGAATCCCTCCAGGAACAAAAAAGAAAAATATTTATTTAATCGCCTCTGGTGAGACTGTTGAGCATATTAGAGAATAATGTGCAAAGCCAAAGGAAACGGACTGTCTGACAAGCAGAGAGCTTGGAGTATCACAAAGGACCCTACGGATATCTAACCATAGTTACGGTTTAAACTTTGTCGCAGAATGTCAGATTCAGATTTTTACTCACCAACAAAATTCATACAGAATATGGGTTTCGTCAAAACAAGTTAAGTCAAATATTATCATATTTACAGTATTAAAAAAAGTTTAAGAAATAGCAATTTTGCAAGGTTGCACCGAGGTGAAAATACAGATACCCAGCATTTGCTTTAACGACTGAGGGAAACCTCGGAAAAATCTCAGTCAGGTATACAATTGAGACTTCTATATACATTGATCTGGAGTACAATCTTGGTCTTGGAGTTTGTCGTCAGGCTTCTTCTTAAGACAGAGTACCTCTCCCATATAAACAGGATCCATGAAACAAAAAATTTCAAAGGTAAAGCTTACTTACTAATTTCTAATACTAAATAAACAGCTGATTTAGTACAAATGGTAATCAAAATTTGCTATTCATGAATTCAGCAACTGAGTAGAACATATTTTAAGAGTAAGTTTTTAACTTTATTTTTAAACGCTTTGACCTGAGAACTATGATGGTCTCTGGAATTTTATCATACAAGTTAACACCTTTATGGGAAACTGAATTCAAACTTTTTGTTAATCATGTTGTTGGAGATGGAGAGATGCTATTCCTGTATTGTATGAATGATATTCATTGTTAAGCTTAAAGATGCTTTTATTTTCATCAGTTCTGTCATCAGTTCAGTGCAGAATTTCAAGAAATGACAACTGAATGAGTAATAATCTGATTTTTAGTGTCGTGCCCACTTATCGTTCGAGCGGCCAAGATGCTACAAAGCTTGCTGAGTTTCTCTTTTCATTAGTATATTGCAAGCCTCGCAGTTTTCCTAATACAGAGCACTGAAATCGGGTACTAACCGTGTACATGAGCTTCCTTGAAACTCCTTCCATACTGGGTTTGGGACAGTAACCCAAAGCAGAAATGGATCATAGTTGATGTTCAACCAAAACGTTGTTTATTTTCAATATGATATTCACTTTAAATTTCGCATTAAATGAATCAAAATTTCGTGCTATTTTATTGGAATGTTTATTGCTGTAACCATAAAGTGACACATGGGCAGAACATCGATCACACTTCCATAAAAACATGCATTTGCATATATTTCTGAAAATTAGTCATTATAAATATAAAAGCATACAAGTACTGGGCTAATGCCGGAGCAATGCCTTCCTTCCTCAAACGAGAGAGCTGGTTCCGTGGTGTCATACCCAATATAAGGAGGTCTCCGGTTCGATTCCCATTGGCCGGCCACTCTGAACAGTAGCATTTTTTGGTTTCCCCAGGTCGGTAGGTGAATGCAGGGGTAGTTCTCCTTCTACAACGAAATTCTTGTCTCCGTCATTTTCTTTCATCTGTTTCAAGTTTGTAGGACCAAGCGATGGTGGTTGGTACGTTGCGGCAGGGTGGTGACATTTGCACTCTTATAATGCAATAACTTGGCACTTTTGCACTATCCTTGTCTAGCACGGGTGCTGGGTTTCTTTCCTTCAAATGAACAGTCCCTTTTAAAGCCCTATTGTATTCCCTAATTACCTGCTGTGGTGTGAGGGTAAGCACAAGCAGGTATCAGTGGTGTTGCAAGTGAAGTATCGGTTGTTAACGTGTTGGAAACGTGAAAAACGTTTTTAGAATTTGAGCATTTTGTGAATATTTTAAACAGTGTTAGCAACAGTGCAGTGTCCCTGTTAAATCTAGGAGGCGTGGGAAGAAAGGGGAAAGTTATAAGATTAGATGGCAGGGAAGTTGTGATCAGTGTCCATAATTTTTTTACAACGAAGACGAGGCCTTATAATATCTTTGTCGAGCATAATGAAATTTAGATTTGTAAAGAACTCAGACAGAGGAAAATGTCTAACAGAACGGTCAGGCGTTGTGCAAAATGATTCGCGTTTCTAAGAAAACTTAGGGATATAAGGGTTTCCCCTACTATTTACTTAGATGAAACGTGGATCAGTATAAATTATACAAAAACAAAGTGTGGAAAAGTGAAAAGGACGATTTTGAATTTCCACTACGTATCCCAATAGGCAAAGGCCACCACGTGGAGTTCGATGGGTTTTATTCCAACGCTCTTCCGAGTTTTAAATCAAAATCAAGCAAAGATTATCATGAAGAAATGGAAAGTGAAACATTTAAAAATTAGTTCATTAATCAGTTGTTACCCAACATTCCCCCCAGTAGTTCTATAGTAATAGATAAGCCTCTTATCATTCTACTCAAATCAACATGGCTCCGATTATCATCACTTAAATCAATAATGCAGTCATGGCTCCATGACAATAATATTGAATTTGATCCGCATTCCACCAAAGCTGCACTACACGAACTAATAAAGCTGAAAAAAGACGGTCTCAAATGTATGAAATAGATAGCATAGCGTAAATTTGGAAGTCGAAGAAGGTTCATCCGCCACTGATGTGTCTGCCGTGCCTGGCAGGCGATAAAAGAGGGACAGGTTAGAAAGAAATCCTGAGTACGTATTTCTTTCTCTTTCTAAAAATCAGGGACCAAGTTAAATCTCGTGCACTATAAAACATTTCTGGCAGGGTTTCGTGGAACTAGCAAAACGTGTTTCTGGGGGCTGTCTAAACTGCTACGGGACCCTTGGTTTACATATAACTTAAGCAGGGATATTGGTACCATGGATTGGCACCATGTTAGACTGATTAAGGACCTCGACCTTGCGAAAACACATCGTCGTTCGGATTTGTCGTCCTTCGGGTCTCCCCTAAAATCCAATCATCCAAGGATCACGTTGGAAACAAAGAGGACCCAATAAGGCATATTTGTGGTTCTGTGTTTCAGTTACTGGAGGTTCATCTATCTGCCTACTCATAATTCTCCAGTTTCAGCAATGATTTTGCCTGTGGACAGCATTTATCTACTATACAAATGGAAATCGAAGTTTCTTGTGCGTCTTAAAATGAAATCTTTGGTACCTTCCATTCAGTTAAATAAGATAAATTGTTGCTTCTACCCAAATATATGTTACCAAAACCTTACGCAAGTACGACATATTTTAAGAATCCCTGAAAGAAGCAATTGCATTATAATAAAATCATCCTCCCTCGTGCACGTATCTCAGTCCGTCATTAGCTCAACTAAAAGACAAAACTCGGAAGAAAATAAAATTTGAGTCCAACGGTTTAAGAATGTCAACTGAGGATTTCTCAAAAAATATCCTACTTCACAACCCTAGCAGTTCTTAATACTTCGTTTTCTTTATGAAAATGTAATTAAACATTTAGATTAAAAATCACACTTTTGAGATATTTGTTTTTGTTTGTTTGTTTTGTTCGTTTGGTCCCGCCACTTAGCAGCGCTCTAGGACATTGAATACGTCATACAAAAAAAAAAAAAAACCTCGCCAAATCAACACATATCATTTTAACTACCACCCCAATACATCAAAACATGCTTTTATTTTTTTAATCTTCTTTTTTAATTTTTTATCAGCACCACCAAACATAACATTTGTGATATTTGACTGAAATATGAACTATTGCTACTACACACAATACGTGAACACGGTGCCTAATCGAGATACAATATTAAAAAGGAAAGGAAATCAGAGTTAGAAGAGTCGTGCACAGACAGGCACATAATCCAAGAAAGTGTGACAACCATTTGTTTATGGAGATAATACATGATACCAATTCAAATACATTACATTCCCTTTATAGCATAGGAAACTTTAAGATCATGCATAAATTCCTGTACCGAGTAATAGGCCTTGCTACGTAGTTCTTAAGAGCATACTTATACTCTGTAACTCACGTAACTCTTTGCTGCCGTCACTCTACTTCTCGAAATTAAGGCTCACCTAAATCATAGCTTATCGCCATCCTCCCACTCAAGTGTTATCGGATCATACGAGAAGTTATCTTCATATTTCCTTAGTAAAGTACCTTTTTATCACACAGAACAACGATTTCTCTGGCTTTACTAACTGATGCCTATAAATCGTTGCCACGATTTTATTATGTATACTTCAGAAGTGAAACAATATGTTCAAATGTGGGGTGTAGAAAGAAGTTGGGTGATGATGGACTTCTTCGAAGTTCTCGGAGTTCGATCTAGTCATTCCTCGGCTGCTCTGGTATCTGCATGGACTCTTCTTTTCAGGGGTGGTGGGATAATGTTTTAAATAAAAGATTATTTATAATTTCCCCAACGAATCTCCAAACTTTGAGATTTATTAAGATGAAACTTTTTTAAACATAAATCAATCGATATCAATATTCTCTGGTGCAATCCTTTTAACTGTTCACCAATAATCACTTTTCTGTTGCACCAAGTAAAATATACTGTTACATATATTCTTACACACAAAAATTGCCTTTGCACATGAGCGTCTATTTTCGGACTTACTCACACGTCCTTTCACCATGGAAGTCAAATGAAGAAGAAGGAATCAAGTTCAAGTCGATACTGACAGGCTGTTAACAGCCAGAAGGTTTTTGCTGCGTACCCACCCAGGTTTTGGGTCTGACCGCAGGTTGATAATTTTGATGGTTACAGGATGAAGTGGGATTATTTTATTGAGGAAATTTTTTGAGGTAGCTTTTTGCTCCTCATTATTTTGTACAGGATGCCAAATAGCTTTTTTGTTTACACCCTGGTGTTTTATTTTGCTAAAGTGGGTTAAATTTTGTAGCTAAACAGCTCATTTGGAGACTTTTGAAATTCAGCTTATGCTGCTGTATGGATTAACTCCTTTGTTACCTCGGGTACCCGCATGCCATACGGGGTACCCGGTAAAGCCTGAAGCGGCGTCTCGTAGCGTCGTAATCTCCTAGAGACCGAACCAGGGCGCTTCTGTGAGCTGGAATTTGAGCGTAGAATTTTGTCGCCCGGCGCCTAATTTCGTCCTCCAGGTATGGGAGAAGAGAAGCTCCGTGAAGGAACCTCACGGGGAAAGAACGGCCCACAGAATAGATTGATCGGAGTCCTCTATTCTGTGCACGCTTAAGGTATGCTATCCAGCTATCTGCAGCCATGCCCCAGATTTCACAGGCATATAACATGTGTGGGATTATCAGCGCCTCCAGTCCATGTGCTTATATAGTCTTTTTGCCGTTGCCATCACGACAAAACAACATCATTCAAATTTTATACATTTCTTTATAAATTTGTATAATAACATTTTCATAGCATTATTCGATATACTAAATAATTCTTTTTACTTATTTAAATTATTAAATAGATTTAAATAATCATTTAAATCGTTTCAGAAGGTAAATGTTCAAAGCATTACCTACACCAAATATATGATGTGCTACACTCATCTAATATTCCATATCCAATCTTCTACAAACTATTCTCTCAAAAGGTTTTTTTTTCTTTGCTAAAACGGTTTGTTACATATTCCATTGAAAGTACATGAGGAATATAGAAGTCTCAAGTGGTAGTTAAATTTTTAACCAAGTAGTTTGACATTCCTCTAGCTGCAATGACCACTACAAATTACCGAAAGGCAGTTAAAAATATAGAACCACTTGACATTTCAAACCAATAGTATGTCGAAAATGGTTAATGCATAAAACGATTTTTGACATAAATTGCGTGATGATCTACATTTTGCATATATAATAAGTTACCTCTTACCATTTCCAAGTTATGCAATTGTTATCAATAGCACCTTAAAATTGTTGAAGAAATGGTCATAAAACGTCTTGCAATTGGTGTGGGTGTTTCCGTTGCTTAAGAACTAGCCTACTGATCCCGAGGTCACGATCTCAAACCCGACTGCTTTTTAAGTGTGCATATGTAGATCTACTGACATCTTAAAGAATTCTTGCGGAGCGAAATTTCGGCACACCGGCAGCGCTAATATCATCCTGATAATTGACAGCGTCGTTAACCAACAACATTCTTATTTTTAAGTAGGGATGGTTCCTTGATACTTGTGATGCCTCGCGATACTTATATGGTATCGACATCGCGTATACTTCAGAAAATTCGCTCGGTTCTTTTTCGATATTTCGGTTGTGTTTCTGCAATTTTTATTTTGTTTTAAAATCTCAAAATGTGTTGCCGCAAGTAGAACGTCTCAAAGCCCGAGAAATTGCTAGCAATATGGTACCTGTACGCAGGGACGTATTTAAGGGGGGGGGGCCAGAGGTCCGGACCCACCCCCAAATGAATTATCATTTCAAACTTTTAATAAGTAGTTGAAATAAAACTTAGTTTAAAATAAATTGAAAAAGTTTATTCAAGCTTCTCATCTTAACGTCTCTAGTCACTGTCAGGCAGACATGAAGTTACTGCACAGCAGCTGTATAATCGTTAAAATACACAAATAATGTCAATTACAATAATGTATTGCAAAGTTAACCAATTCCAAAATATTAGAATTTGTTGATTAGAGTTCCCAGATACTTACTTAAAGGTATGTAATTTTTAACTTCTAAGTTCCTATTCCCTTTTTCATTCAAGGAGAACTAATACTTCAAATGCATAAATCAGTGGTTCGCTTTTTACATATCTGATTACTGCTTATATCACTTTAACGCAGGGATAAGAACAAAAAATGCACAAGGCTTTTCTACAGACTTTATCCAAAGAAACAAGACAATAAACAAACTTTTCTAAGAACAATTTGTAGAAGCTTGGGTGGAGAATGACATGTGAATATAATATGTTACATGTGTTTTTGTTTTTTACTAATATGATAAAAACACATCCCCGATTAATTATTTATTAAAAGCAAATAATTCAACGTAGAATTTTTGGACCGCCCCTCCCGGAAATTGACTTCTGAATACGTGCCTGCCTGTACAGTAACATTATGCACGAAAAAAAAATCGTTTGTCAGATTCACTGCCAATTAACAGTTCCCAAGAAGAAATCACTACATATCTCAACAACAATTTGTCACTATGTTTTTCTAGTGCAGTAGAGTACTGGAAAGTCAATACAAAATTTCCAAAACTAAAAAAGCTAGCTGCTAAATATTTGAGTATTCCACCTGTAAGAGTTTTCTCTGAAAGACTATTTAGCACAGCAGGAATCATATGTGACAGAAAAAGAAGTAGACTCGACTCCTAAAGTGTGACAATACTAGCATTTTTTAACAAAAACTTATAAAATTGGACTGTTTCAAAAACGCATTTTGCTTTCAAATGTCTAATATAGAGTTTAAAAATAAGTATACCGATGAAAAGATAGAGTCACACTGATTTGAACCATGGATCTTCTGGTTGCCGTCCAGCCACCCTAACCCTTGAGCTACACTATGGCCAACGTGCCGATATGACATTAAATTCTCCAAGTGACTCGTGTTTTTCCCGGTAAACCACTTAGGAGTTCTCATAAACACATGAGAAAACTACCTTAATGGCGACTTACAACATGTAGTACTTTAAGGTCCGGGCTTTATAGTTAACCACTATTAGGTCAATTAATAGACATTTATTGTTATTTCACACTGGCCATGTGTAGGCTAAAGTATGGAAAGATAGTCACACTGAAAAACACGAGTCAGTTGGAGAATTTAATGGCATATCGCCACGTTGGCCATAGTAGCTCAAGCGTTAGAGCGGCTGGACAGCAACCAGAAGATCCGTAGTTCAAATCCCGGCTATGGCATTGAATTTTTCAGTGTGTCTCTATCTTTCCATACTTTAGCCTACACACGGCCAGTGTGAAATAACAATAAATGTCTATTAATTGACCTAATAGTGGTTATCTATAAAGCCCGGACCTTAAAGTACTACACGTTGTAAGTCGCCATTAAGGTAGTTGTCTCATGTGTTCATGAGAACTCCTAAGTGGTTTACCGGGAAAAGTACGAGTCATTTGGAGAATTTAATGTCATATCGGCACGTTGGCCATAGTAGCTCAAGGGTTAAAGCGGCTGGACGGCAACCAGAAGATCCGTGGTTCAAATACGGCATTGAATTTTTGAGTGTGACTCTATCTTCCCATACTTTAGCCTACACACGTCCAGTGTGAAAGAACAATTAATTTTCAAGTATACCGATGTTTCAAATTTTGCCTCTTTAATATGTGCACCTAATTAATTGCATTGCCATTACACAGTTCTCCCAAAATTCTATTTTGTATTGAAACTAGTAGAAATGACAGTATCAGTATCGAAGTATCGGATATAATAGAAAATATCGTGTATCGGCATGAGTATTGAGTATTGATAAAAACTGGTGTCTACCTATCCCTATTTTTAAGACTTCTTCCGGTATTATAGAAATGTTAAATAATCCACATTCTAATTTTAAGACACCCCAGTCTGAGGAAGTCCTTTTGGAAGGCGGCATAAACTACCATTAGAGAAATTACGTGTTAACTCTAATATTTCCTTATTATCAGCTTCTAGGCTTTTGTTAGAATCAGACAAGAAATAAAACGTTTGTAAGTTTTACTTACAGAAGTATTTTGCAGAGAATGGACAACTCTTAGTAATTATGGTGCAACAAGTTGGGTTTAGAAAGACCATCCTAATTAGCAGTCTAATAAGAACGATCAACATTTTTTTAATTAGCATTTTAATAAGCATTTTATAAATACAGAAAGTGCAATTCTTTCTTTTTTAGTGTCACAAGGTCATCTGATAACATCTTAGTAGTGAATATCACTAAGAGCTGGAATAAACAGCGTTGCATATTTACTGAGGTTTATATTTAAGATAATCTTGTGAGATTTTATACTGTTAACATTAATTAACGGCTGAATACATTTTTATATTAATTAAATATAATAGTATCTTAGCTGGCATTGCAAGGATGCATTTTGTAAGTAAGGGATTGAACATCACAATAGAAGTCAATCGTGAGTGACCTGTAATTTTCGCCGACTCTTATAGGACATGTACACATGTGTTTCAAAGACCAAATAGTGCAGTTTTATAAACCATTTAAGGGAACGAGTAACGCAGTTCTTAAAAATTGAAAGTCCATATTACTAAAAATGAGGATCGCTTAATTTTTGGAATATGTAAACTAACCTATGAATTTTGCCAGGTGCTCTGTTACAATGATATAGTATTTTGACCAAATGGGATTAAATGGCACATAGTTATAATACACAGGGGTTAAAACATGGTGGGACTTGTTTATAAAGCAGCTTAGTTTTTGTTAGATCCTGTAATGTAAGAGTAGAGCAGTGATTTTTTCGTGAGGGATTGAAAATATGGGGGCGAAAATTAAGGAAGCCTATTTGTCAGATTCCAAAACCCAAGTATACTACTTGTGTCCACAATCAAACCAGAAGGTATTCCTTAATAGCAGTGTTTATTTTGTGATATAAACATTAAACACAAATCGAAGCTCCTCCTCCTCCCCCTCCTCCAGTTGAACCATTTTAAAAATTGCCCTTTTGTTTTGTTCTCTGGATTGGAAGTTATTAAATATTTACGTGTTCGCAACAAAAGCGGAAAAATTACTTTCTAGTATACTCATATTTAACGAAATGGGATTGAAACGAATATCATGTATATGAAAATGTCCCCTGAAATTTAAATCCTGATAAATGTTGGGGGAGTACTACTTACTGTCCAGCAACGCAAAGAAGGTCCCTGAAAGGAATGTGCCTCCTTACACAGTGGGACAAGGACAGCGAATTTGTGAGGCGGAGAACGCATGCTACACAAGGAGTAGAACCGTTAAAAAAACATGGGCCCTATTCACTCTGTACACTAAAATCGAGAAGGTTCATTCACAAAAGTAGAAACCGTCAGAATGTTTTTGAATGGTCTGTAGCTGTACTGACATGGGCTATCATAAACCTGTCCAGAGAGGGTGTGGGAACCTTCTGCAATCCCCCTGCCTCTCAGGCCCCGGAGACTTTCTCTCCTGTGGAGGACATAGCCTATGTCCGTCTAGAAGAATAGGACTTTTGTTCAATTTGCGCATCTACTGCTTCCATATAATTGTGCTTATTGTATATTAATTTTTCATAACTTTATGACTTGCCTCTTGTGGTCAGATTTTATTATCCAGCAATAATCCTGAAATCCTATTTATGTGTCAACTGATTATTAAATAAAAAATATACACACACGGAGAGAGAGAGAGAGAGAGAGAGAGAGAGAGAGAGAGAGAGAGAGAGAGAGAAATGCCTGAATAGGTGATTAGTCAGGTGGTGTTGCACTGATCAAGATATGGGGTTTGAAATCAATCAGACCAATAATTGATTGAACTATAGGAATGAACTTACGGCACACCACTCATATGATCTTGGCACTGATAGCATCGTTAACAAACCATATACAGAATGTACGGAAGTATTTTTTAGTAGTCTATGGTCGAATCCACTTGTTTATTTGTAAGAAAGAAGGCTGTCAGGTTAGTCGTCTGTCATCTAACCCACTAGCTTTATCAGCAGTCCGCTGGTGAAAGTAGAGATCTCACCCCCACCATCGATTTGCATGACATCACTCGCGCTCATCCGAGCAAGGTCACACGCCACCTCTAATATCTCTGTAACTAACAAATGTATCAAAACTCTGGGAAAATATTGCTTCCATATAGATTATAAAAAAGTGTTATAAGAACGTAAGTCCACAAATTGTTAATTTTCATGGTAGAACTCCTTTTCTACAACTCTGCTTACACGGTGAGATGTGTAATACGTAGCTGTCCTGCTGCCATAACCCTACAACACAACAATGGTTTAATCGTACAGCAGTAAACATTCGCGTTTACATCTGGTTAACTTGGGTGGAGATGATGAATTTCACCATTGTTGCAACTGTGGTACGATAGGTACAGTACTTAGTAAGCTTTTTAGGCACCAGTACTCACTTAATGCACGATGAGTTCCTCCTAATTTCAGGCTTTCTGTTCATCTGTTTCTAAACAGCAGTTTGGTAGGTGGATAGGAAGTGGTGGGCCAATCCCGTGGCCTCCACGCTCTTCTGACTGAAACACGCTAGATTTTTATTTGTGGGGACATTTAAAATCTCTTGTCTACGCAACTTCAATACCAGTTGTAAGGACTCCTCGTGCTCGTGTTATGCAAGGCTGCCAGAAAATAGGAAATTCTCCAGGCCTAACTTATCTCATTAGAGAGTCCATGCTATGGCGGTTGACGAATGCGTTGGAGGTAATGGAGGTTATTTTAAACATGTGCTCTGATTTGCTGTTTTCGCACGGTTCTATCATTGAGTGTTGTATGGGGTTCAACCGTAGAAAAATGCTCTAAAAAGGAAATAAATAATTTCTGGACCTATTTTCATATAACATCGTTTTATCCTCTAATCGCAAGAAATGTTTTCTCAAACTTTTGACATACCTCTTTGTTACATCCTGTATATTTGGTTAGTTAATGTTATATTTTGTCCGCTCCTTAATGACGTGATGACGAGAGAAAGAGAACCTTACAACTCTCTCTTCCAAGAAATATAAAATTCTTGTTTATCTGAACTTCCATTATTGTAATCTTGTTTCCTTGAATTAAATCAGTAATTATGTCCTTAAGGGTTTTGCGTATTTACAGGATTCATACCTCTTGAGTTATCAGTCTTTGCCATAACGACTAAAGTACCATAGATAACAGCACATGTGTTCCACTCACAAGATTTGTTCTACTCACTCTTGTACCAACTATTTTTGCAAATCTTATTGTCCCACGTACTTTTTAATTGAGAAGTAAATATTTGTAGAAATACTTTAACTATGCACAGTAAAACCTCTCTAAAACGGAACGCAATCATTCCGGTATTTATTTTCCGTTTACACAGGTTTCCGTCTTACAGGGTGTTGTGTGTGAATACAAAGAAATTACGAAATCGACGCACAGGTTTATAGTGAAGGAATAATATAGAATGTAGTGTAAATAATAATTCGCTGATATATACTATGTAGTAGATTTTAAACTTGCATGCAATAAGTTTAGTTTATCGCCTAGTTTCTCTGTTTTCAATTTTCCCATTCCAGTCTGCAACTGTCTGCATATCAACATCATTTACTTCACCACACACAGCATTCAAAACAATGTTATGGTGGTGTTTGAAACTCTCGAGGCATCCATTGGAAGTTCTGAAATTATCTTTGACTAATTTTCTTGCTGTCTATGCAGCTGGAGTCTGAAGGAATGGTCCAGAAATGGGAATTCCTTTAGCGCCCGCACTAAAAAAACCACTGGAACAGCACACGAGTTAGCTCCTCATACTCTGTAGATTTTGTGATGAGTTTCCTATGCGCTGCTCTTCCTTTTAGCCACTAGACTTTAATTTTTTATTTTTTCAAAATCTCATAAATCTGAATTTTCCCCGCGTTAAACAACACAGTTAATTCTTTAGCCGGACGTTTGTTCTTTATGTGTTCTTCAGTATCCTTAATGTTTTCCTACAGTGATGTCTTATGTTTAGAACTCATTTTACAGAATTTGTGTATACACAAAGTATGTATTTAAAAACCACCAAAGTTTTATAGCTTTGAAATTTTTACAGTGTGTAAATGCATACTTTCCGCTTGTGTTCAATTTATTTCAATTTGTTCCCGTGTTTGGCGCTGTCACAGCATCCTTCAAGATGGCTGCTTCACTTAACATCTGACAGAAGTAAGGAACTGTCATAGGATTCTTGTATTGTGACAGTGGGAAGCATCCACAAGAAGTTGGAGAAGAAATATGCAAATGCTGCATAATTTTTCAACAGAGACGAAGAGGCATGATGCAAATTCACCCAAGTAAAAGACATTCAAAACTGTACTTTCGGCTGGAAAGGTTATGGCTACGGTGTTTCTCGATTGTGAAGGACCCTTGCTTGTGGACATAATGCCAGTTTGAACCTCCATTAATTCTGATGCATATGTGGCGACTCTGAAGAAACTTCAAGTTCAACTGATTCGTGTTCTACCACATCGCCGAAAGCAGAATATTTTGCTGTTGCACGAAAATGCACGGCCACATGTCAGTCAAAAACCACGGAAGCGATCACACAATTTGGATGGACAACATTAAAACTCTCCCTTACAGTCCTGACGTGGCTCCGTGTGAGTATCATCTCTTTAGAATACTGAAAGAATCTCTTCGTGGAACTAAGTTTGAAGATGATGATTTCCTCGTGAACGTGCCAAACAGTGGCTTAAACATGTTGGTCCGGACTTTTACTGTGTGGGATGTTGTAAGGCAGTTGAGAAGGATGAGGATTATCTGGAGAAAGATCTAGAATAGAAACTGAATTTTTAAAAACATATTGTGCATTTCTGTTGGAGTTAACCTGGTACATTGGGAATAGGATAATCGTGAGCGAGATATTTTAAGAGAAGATTGCTATGTAATGGCTTTGTAATTCCATTCGTGTTCCTGCAGAAAGTATGGAATTTCAAAGACATCGTATAAATAGAAGTTCTCTTAAAATCTGTGTAAATGTAAACTGGAAGTTTACGTGGAGTAACATGAAGTAGCTAGGCAATCTTTCGTAGTAGTAGTAGTAGTAGTAGTAGTAGTAGTAGTAGTAGTAGTAGTAGTAGTAGTAGTAGTAGTAGTAGTAGTAGTAGTAGTAGTAGTAGTAGTAGTAGTAGTAGTAGTAGTAGAGTTTCGGGGCGCACAACTGCTTGGGTTATTAGCGCCCTAACAACACTAAAAGCTTAAAAGTAACAGGCATGTAGCCTGTGGGTGCAATGGGAAAAGAGTAGAACCATAATTAAAAACAGTGCCAGTAACGGTAAGAATAAACACCACATTGGCAAACGGCTAAAGTGCAAAAGGTGTCAGAACAGTAAGTTATATACGGCGACCGAAGCCACTTAGTTGAATAAATCGTAATAGTTTCTCTACGGCGCCTGGAGTGTCAGCTAGGATATCGGTCATTGTCGCTGGTAGGTCCAAAGACGCACGTATGGGGGCTAAAAACTGGCACTTTGTTAAGATATGTCGCACCGTTAGTGACTCGCTGCAACGAGGGCAAACAGGTGCAGGTTCTGACTGTAATAAATGAGTGTGACTAAAACGGCAGTGCCCGATACGTAGTCTAGCTAAAGTGACTTCGTCCCGACGGCAGCCACGGGAGGAAGTCTGCCAGGTAACAGGTAGCGGTTTTACCTCCCGAAGTTTGTTGCGCGTAACAGCGTGCCAAGATGTCTGCCAGCGGGAAGTGTGAAGACTCCGTAAAATCGCGCTAAAATCATCAGAGGGGATTTGGGAGCTGCTGCATCTACCACATGAAACTGCAGCCTTCGCAGCGATATCAGCGTCTTCGTTACCTGATAGGCCTACATGTCCAGGGACCCACACGAAAGACACCCTAATACTAGCATTAGCGAGCATGTAAAGGCGATCCTGGACACGCTGTACAAGAGGGTGGTAGGTGTACAGCGACTTGAGGCTTTGGAGGGCGCTTAGGGAATCGGAGCAGATCACCCAGCGCTGCAAACCTTGCCGATGAATATACAGAAGGGCTTGGTAAATAGCAAACAGCTCAGCGGTAAAACTCGAGCACTGCGATAAAAGGCGAAATTTGAAACTGCGGCTACCGTGAATAAAAGCACATCCCACGCCTTGGTTGTCCTTCGAGCCATCCGTGTATATAAAATTACAAGGGCCATAGTGAGCCTTTAGTTCTAAAAAGGACATGCGAATAGTCGAACGAGGGGTCGTTGATTTCGGCATGGCCGTTAGCCTCTGATCGACGGAAATCTCCGAGCGGAGCCAGGGGGGAAAGAGGGATTCTCCCCGCTGAAACACGGACGGCAAAGTGATGTTCAAGAGTCGCAGAAGTAGGCGAAACCGAACGCCAGGAGGGAGCAACGCCAGGGGGCGCGTCGAGTACTGACGATCCAAAGAGGCGTTAAAAAAAGGTTTAAAAGAAGGATGTTCCGGCATACTTAAGAGCTTGCAAGCGTAAATGCACAAAAGAACATCGCGTCGATAGGAAAGCGGTGGTTCGGCGGCTTCCGCACACAAGCTCACTGCTGGGCTAGTGGGAAAAGCGCCAGTACTCAACCTGATTCCACGGTGGTGGATGGGATCGAGGCGACCTAGAACCGACGGACGAGCCGACGAATACACGACGCATCCGTAGTCAAGTTTAGATCGGACTAGGCAACGGTAGAGTTGTAAAAGTACAGTCCGATTTGCACCCCAGGATGTGCTACTTAAAACGCGTATGATATTAAGAGAACGGTCACACCGTGCCCTTAAATGCATAATATGAGACGACCAGCTGAGCTTTCTGTCGAAGATCAATCCCAAAAATTTCGCCTCGTCCGCAAAAGGAAGAACAGCAGGGCCGAGATGTAGAGAAGGCGAATGAAACGCTTTCCGGCGCCAGAAGTTGACACAGACTGTTTTCTCGGCGGAAAACTTAAAGCCGTTTTGGATACTCCAAGTGTAGAGGCGATCTAGGCAACCTTGGAGGCGGCGTTCTAGCAAACAAGTTCGCCGAGAGCTGCAATAAATTGCAAAGTCGTCAACAAATAAAGAGGCCGAAATGCCCGGTGGGACACACTCTACAATGGGATTGACAGCAATGGCAAACAGTGTGACACTGAGCACCGATCCTTGCGGTACTCCGTTCTCTTGGATAAAAACACGGGATAAAACTGAACCTACGCGCACGCGAAAGACTCTTTTCCTCATGAACTCTCGAATAAAGAGGGGTAGACGGCCTCGGATACCCCAACTGTGTAGTGTACGAAGAATGCCATACCTCCAACATGTGTCGTATGCTTTGGCGAGATCAAAAAAGACGGCAACCGTTTGATTCCTCCGCAAAAAATTGTCCATAATATGTGTTGATAGGGAGACAAGGTGATCAGTCGTAGAACGAAAGCGTCGAGAGCCGCATTGGACGTTGGACAGCAAATGTTGGGATTCCAGCCACCATGTCAATCGCCCGTGTATCATGCGCTCCATCACCTTGCAGATGACGCTGGTGAGGGAGATCGGGCGATAACTGGAAGGTAGATGGGGGTCCTTTCCAGGCTTTAAAATGGGGACTATGGTGGCCTCGCGCCAGGCGGATGGAAATGTGGCAGTACGCCAGATACGGTTGTACACGCTTAGAAGGAACCTTCTACCATGGGAGGTAAGGTATTGGAGCATCAGAAGGTGTATACCATCTGGGCCAGGTGCAGAGGGCCTGGAAGAAGCCAGGGCCCTTTCTAGCTCGGTCTCGGAGAAATCCGTGTTGTAAAATTCCGTGTTAGATGAGGAAAATGAGAGCTCATGGGATTCCACCCGGTCTTTCGTAGCTAAGAATGCTGCATGATAGTGGGAGGAACTGGAAACGTCAGCGAAGGCAGTGCCCAAGGCGTCAGCAACGGCTCCGGGGATAACGACAGTGTCGTTATTCAGCCTGAGGCCGGGAATCGTGAGCCTGGAAGCTTTGCCGGCGACGCGGCGAAGCCGATCCCATACAATAGAAGATGGTGTGAAGGGATTAAATGACTCGACAAAGCGCTTCCAAGAGGCCCGTTTACTGTCCATAATGATGTGACGAGCTCGGGCACGCAGTCGTTTATAGGTGACCAGATTTTCAAGAGTAGGGTGGCGCCGAAATACTCGAAGTGCCTTCCTCCGTGCCTGGATGGCCGCCCGGCAGTCGTCGGTCCACCAAGGGACTGGCAGGCGTTTCGGATGGGATGACGACCTGGGTATCGCTTGTTCGGCAGCAGAAGTGATGACGGAAGTAAGGTGATCCACCATGTCGTCGACGTTGTTAAAGAGGCGGTCTTCGAAGATCGCCAAGTTTGAGTAAAGGAGCCACTGAGCTCTGTGGAATTGCCAGTGGGGTACACGTGACGATGGAACATTGTGTGAAAGCAGGCGTATAACACACGGAAAATGATCGCTGCCAAAGCTGTCAGAGAGGACGTTCCACTGTAGGCGATGTGTAAGCTGTTGGGAGCAAACAGCTAGGTCGAGGTGAGAGAAACTGCCGCTGGAATCGGAGAGAAAGGTTGGTTGGCCGGTGTTTAGAACGGAAAGATTGTACTGGGAAAAAAATTCAACGAGGTCGTTCGCCCTTGCGCTAGCCCGTGGAGATCCCCATAGGGGGTGGTGGGCATTAAAGTCTCCCAACAGAAGATAAGGCGTCGGGAGCTGCGCTATTAAAGCTGCGAGATCAGCAAGAGGGAGAGGAGAAGAAGGTGGAAAATAAACAGAACAAAGTGTAAACGAAAAACCAGGAAAGCGGACGATGGCAGCAACAGCTTGCAGGTGAGTGGTGAGCCGAACAGCTTGATAATAGATGTTGTCACAAACGAGCATCATAACACCCCCATGTGCAGGAGAACCAGGTTCCGGTGGGAGATCGAATCGCACCGGCACGTACCCGGGAAAGGTGAAAGTATCCCGGCGCTGGAGCTTTGTTTCCTGCAAACACAAAATACGAGGTGACAGCGACGTCGTGAGGAGCTGTAATTCGGCCTTATGTGCACGAATGCCACGTATATTCCACTGGACAATCGACATTAGGAGGTAAAGAAGAGGTTGGTTGAGTACTTTACTTGACCACAGGCTGCCGTTTCAATTTGCCTTTTTGTGTGCGCGTGGGACTGGGACTTTTGGGAGGGGTAGGATCTTCCTCCATAGGCTCCGCTTCAAGAGGAGGCTCGGAGTCACCGGAAACCGAACTCAGGGCGTCGAACCGGTTACCGGTGGCCACGGCCGTTGGCGAGACTCGTGGAGTTCGGTTACGCCCTCTGCCATCTTGAGACTTGGATCTCCGAGGTGGTGAAGGAGAGGAGGCTTTTGAAGCAGTCGGTTTACTGGCAGAAGTAGCAGGACTTTTTAAAAAGTCGGAGCGTTTTGGCTCGGTTTTAAACTTTCGAGGTTCGGTGCTGAGCGGAGGTCTCTTAGGGCTGCGTGATCCAGAAGGTTGTACAGGAACTTTAGCCGGGACGGCAACGGAGGAATCGGAGGATGTTTGGGTGCCAATATCCCGCTTGGGTACTGGAGCTGAAACCACAGAGCTAAATGTGCCAAATTTTAAAAGAGAAGGTTGGCGAGCAAGATGGCGTTTGCGGGCCTCAGTGAAAGAGAGGCGTTCCTTCACCCGCAGCTCCTGAATGGCCTTCTCATCCATATAACGTGGACAGTTGCTGGAAGATGCTGGATGGCTACCGCGACAATTGACACAGCACGGAGGATTTGGACAAGCTCCGTCATGTGCGTCTTGACCGCACACGGCGCAAATAGATTGTGTTAACTTGCAAGATAACTTAGTGTGGCCAAATCGTTGACATTGAAAACAACGCAGAGGACGTGGTATATAGGGCCGAACGTTGATGACCTCGTAGCCTGCCTTAATCTTCGCCGGGAGATCGAGCCGATCGAAGGTAAGGAAGAGCGTACGAGTGGGCACTGGAACACCATCACGCATTGTTTTTACTCGATATACGGCGGTCACGCCCTGGTTGGAGAGGTAGCCTTGGATTTCTTCCTCCTGCATGCCATCTAGAAGGTGTGATGTAATGACGCCTTTACAAGAGTTCAGGCTTCGGTGCTTCTCAACTCGGATGGGATATCCGTGGAGGAGTTTTGCCTTCAGCAGTCTGTCGAACTGTAGTGTAGAGTACGTTTCAACGAGCAAGGAACCATTTCTGAGACGGGTACAAGACTTAACTGGACCGGCTAGTTTATCAAGTCCCAACTGTATAACAAAGGGATTCACTGTGAGAAATGTCTGAGCCTCCTCCAAACGATTTATCACTAGGTAACGAGCACCTGATGCTTCGTGTACCTCTTTTACTTCATTTGCCTGTCGTTTTCTTTTGGGTGTAAGTGTTGCCATAGAAGACGTTATTTGAGTTCATCCCCCAATGCTCCCCACCCACCACGGAGCCCAACAAGGGGTCATCCCACTGGGATGACAGGGCTACATAGGGGATATAGCGGGCTCGCCGTCCCACTCACCCTGGAGTTCAGTGTAACACCTTGTCCTGGCCGATTGATTAGGGGTGGGTTAGTCCCTAACCTCCCGTTTAGCTGAAGCAGTAGCCAAAGTGGTATATTGGTAATGCGCACCCTTCCCGAATTCAGAAAAACACTGTTACGAGCTCAGATACGCATCCCTCAACCACCAGGACAAACATTTCCACCGACACGGGTCTCCACGCACGGCCTACACGTGGGTGGGCCTGTTGACCGTCTCCCTCAACCACGAAGAGGAGCCCACACGAGGGAGACTGTTGGCTCGGGACCCCGGGATCGCCAATACCCGTACCTACCGTAGTAGGCCCCTGGGGGGAAAATCTTTCGTAAAATAGTTTGTAGAAAAAATATTAGATAAACTTGTGTGAATGTAACATAGATGCTTTATTTTTTCTTTGGAAATCATCCGAAAATAAGAAATTTCAAAGACATCTTATTCCTATGATGAAATGTGTAAATGTGAGAACTTATCTCGATTAGGATGAATTAGTTAGCAAATAAGCTTTTGTAAGAATGAATAGAAAAATTCATACGAATGCAACAAATCCTATTTAAATGTTCGACTCGAGAACCACCTGAGTAACTGCAATGTAACACAAGAAATAGTAAGCATAAGCTTGCTAAAGTAAGCGGGATCTGATTTGATTTATACTATTGCGTGACAATCAGCTCAGCGAGCCTTTGCTCACGAGGAAGTTATGGCGAAAGTTTTTGTTATACAAACGAGTAATTGCTTTTAATTAGTGAAGTATGAGCTAACGCTTGTTATGTATAACACCCAATAGTGCCTCTACTTAATATAAGTACGTAGTAGAGACTGTATAAGATTGTTTAATCAAACGCGGAATAATTAATTTAATAACTCTATGTTTTAAAATACTTAATTGGACTGCGCATCGAAGGAATTAAATAACCTAACACTTTATTCCTCCATGTACCGCACCAATCATTTGTTTTGTTTCAAAGGTATGAAGATGTTCTGTACTTAAACGCTCAGATACCGTTTTCTCAGTTTTGTTATTTACAAGTGGATTACATTACACATGAATACTTATTCTGTAACTGATACTGCTAAATATGTTACTGAAATGTTTACATGCTGTTTTCATAGTTTACTGTTTAGGTGAGTATTGATTCTTATAAAATTAAATATGAAACATAACCCCAAAATATTATTATTCGTGTGGTTTGATTATTTTTAGTTTTTTATTATTATTTTATTATTTATGGATGACTTTTTATCTGTTGTGATTCTCAGCGTCCCATTCTACATGTTTGGGGAGTGCAAGACCGCTTAATTTTGCCCAGAGACCTTTTTATCATATTTTAGGTTATTTTATATATGGTAAATCTACGACACGGGACCGCAGTTCTTTATTACCCTTCCGAAGGAAGCAATGCTAGCGATTTTTAAGCAGAAAAAATCCTTTGTCCTATGCCAGGTTTGAACCCGCGACCCTCGGAACCAGAGACTTAGCATATTAGACCATAGGAGACAGCCATTCGTGTGGTGAGATAGGATTCTCTATATATCTTTGGGCCTTTCAATTTTTTTAACAGTTTCTCTGTAATTATCATAGACTCTTTCACTTAAGGTATATTTATTATTTATGAGAATATTGAACATTTAAGTTATGCGATTAGTGTTCTTAAAATAAAGAAAACTTAATTAAAAAGCTTGCCAAATTTGACAAATCGCATTTATCAAATATACATAAGAAATGTCTCAAGCAAAGTACGAGTACATTAATTAAAGCAATATTCAAGATATTTATGATGAATAAACTTACAATTATTAAACTGAATATTAAATAACCAAAAACATGCATGTTCACACCCAAACTCTTGATATATCCACAGGGAATAGAGCTTTATCACAGGAAGAAGTATCGAGCCCAGCCGGGAATAGAATCAGATACCACGCAGATGCTCAATCACTATATAATGTAACGTAACCCATGACGTAACAAAGCGGACCTGAGTTTGCCAACCCGTCTCCCAGCCTCACGCCCTCATACGCAAGGCAGAGATGGACGTTCATCCAGCCGATTCGGGGAGATGTGGTCAGCATCTCGGCACCTCCAGCCGAAAAGTTGGCTTTCTAGAACAGGGTTTGCTACCTAGCGTAGCTCCTCAATTTCCTCACGATGCTGAGTGGACACCGGTCCAATACCCCCCAGGGGTGGGATCGATTCCGGGCGCAGGGCCCAAAGCGCAAGAACCTACCCGACTACGCCACAGCACAGGGCCAATCACCATATACCTACTAGCAAATATACGACCTCCCCTTTAGTGCCAAAAGTGTTTTTTTTTTCACCTTTCTTTCTCTCTCTCTCTCTCTCTCTCTCTCTCTCTCTCTCTCTCTCTCTCTCTCTCTCTCTCTCTCTCTCTCTCTCTCTCTCTCTCTCTCTCTCTCTCTCTCTCTCTCTCTCTCTCTCACACACACACTCTCTCACACACACACACACACACTCTCTTTCGTTCTTTAATTAAGAAAATTGCTGTACATTAGCCTGTGCAATATATTGTGCAGATTATAATAACAAAACTTAGCACATCTCTGTGTTATTGTTGTGTTAGTTTACACAGAAAAGCGTTATTTGCGACTAATTCTGAGTTCATGATGCAGCTCACACTCTTGTTCTTCCTCCTTTTCCCTTAAATAAATTGCATCTTAACCAAACCTGCACTAAACTTGGAAAACGCATTTAATTCTGAGTACAACCAAACTATCGGCACTAAAAGGTAATTTTAAGTCAATGCAATTATGCAGCACTATTTCTGTATAAAATTTCGTTTCTGTTGCAAATACTTAGGTCTGTATTCCCCAAAAAACTGACAAAAACCACCTTCTACTAGTCGTTAGATAATAACGATGTTTAATTGTCATTTTACTATCGAAACACCGTATATTTCTTCTTTCACAAATAAGCATGCTCAAAAGTAAATTTAATACTGAAAAGTAAATAATTTTATACACCTAATCCGAAATACTGGGAATATAAATTTCACTATTTATTTACTACAAAATACATTCGCATGGCTTCTGTAAATTTTTGTGAAATTATTATACTCATCAATCTCTCAATTCTCTTCTGAGTCATCAATTTCGTAATTTTATTACATTTATAACTTTCATTTTAATGATGTATATTAAAAAATCTTATATGTTGCATGCACCTGACGTTTTCCACTAATACTTTAAAAGACTTGTTTTATCTAATCCTTGTTAACCAGACAAACTTCCATTAAACGGTTAGATATTTCGCAATATTATTAAAATGATTAGTCTTCAAGAGAGATTAACTACGTGTATATGTAGTATTGAATCGAACGTATTAAAAGAATAAATAATAACTTAAATTTACAGTTAAATAGTACATTGTTAACAAGAACAGAAATTTGACAATTCATATTAAATTACGTAATTTAAAGGTTAGAAAATGCTTAATTTGTTATGATTAAAGTTAGAGTAAATTTGTTTTAATTTTAGATATAGCTGAAACTGCAGTATCTCTAATATAATATTCTTAATCTCCTAAAATTTAAACTTAACTTTGCAAAACATTCTTGGATGGCATTTCTTGCCCTAAAAAGACCTCTGACAATCTATTTGTCTATTGGAATATTGAATTTCACAGAGAGGAATGGAATGCAAGGTTCATATTTTTTATAATTTGCAATAAAAATACTGCAATAATACCTAATAATTGTAAAACTTCACTTATCTTCAGCATTACTCACGACTACTGATATTTTTTTTTTAAAGTTGTCGAGTTCTATAGATTTGCATGGGGACTTAATAGTTGATTTTATTAGAACTTCTAATTTTTGTTTAGATAATTTTTTTTTTTTTTTTTTTTTTTTTTCAATTTTAGTGGTCAATTTTTTCAACAAACTTCTGGTTTAGCAATAGATTATCCACTTTCAACTTTTATTGCTGATCTTTTTATGCGGTTTTTAAAATCAGGTCACTAAATCATTCCCTTTAATTTTTAGAACTTGATATATGTAGATACGTAGATGACATTTTGTTATTGTTTCTGATAAACACATAAATGATGCCTTAAAACGTTTAAATTTATAAGATACGGCTATAAAGTTTAGTTAGAAAATGAAAATAATGCTTTCCTTCCTTTTCTACTTCTTGAGATAATAATAAAAAAACAATAAACTTAACTTTGGCATTTACAGGAAATCAACTCATATTGATAGTTATATAAAATTTAAAAGTTTTAACACTTTTTCACAAAAATTTGCAAAAATTCACAGGTTAGTAAGTATACCCCTAAATAAAGATGAATTTAATAGAGAATATAAAGACATAATTATTACTGCTTTAATTAATGTTTTAATATAGACTTTATACATAAAAGTACTGAACAATTTAAATATAAAAAATGTAAAGCTTACCAAAATGTTTGTGCTTATAGCTGCAGAGCTACAAGCCGCAAACTTACAACAAATTCGCCATGCTCGAATGCTGCGGCCCTTGAAGTCCGATTTGCACTTTGATGCAGTTGCAGCAGACCCCTTTTTTGAAGTAAAGAGCGCTGAGTCTATGGAGCATAAGCTGCTCGCTGAGTCTGAGGAGAATATCGCTGAGTCTGAGAAGAATAAACTACCCGCTGAGAATAAAAATGAAGTAAACAGAGCGATTTCAAATCCATACTTCTTTACCGTTGCTATTCCCTCATTCATCGGTAAGTATTAGTCACCATGTGTACAATCTGTCATTCAGTTTTTCTAGGAGTGAGTATTATTCCAGATGGTTTTCACAATCTTGGCTCTTATGTGTTGGTCAACATATCTCACTCTGTGCATGAAGCATTTCCCTTCATTCAGTAAGAGGTTTATTTCTGTCCCATGAATGCTAACAGGTGGAGGTAAATCCGCCCTCCACTCTTTCGCGTAGGGTTGAGTCTCACTATTGTTAAGCAAAAAGGTGTATGTCATGAATACCGCAATGTAGTAATGTAATAAGAAGACGCATTTTATATAAATAGTATGGTATCTAACAAATATATGTGAACTTTCCATTTGTAGAGAAAATCGTATGCATGTCTATACCATATATTAATTTTCTTGGGTATGTCCATTAACGCCTACCGCATAGTAGCTATTTGTACTAAATGTAGCGCTCAGACATTCAAGACATTCAATCTACTGTACTTAGTCCTATTACTTCTTTAAATCAAAACAAACTCAACATAACCTAAAGAAAAGAAGACATGTTCCTCTGCTATGAGTCTTAAACAGTCTCAGTAAGATGAAATAGTCATTCATGCAAATGAAGTTCAAATAATGAATATTCCTTTAAGACATTATAGGCATGTGATAAGTCTGATGTGTTGAACTCACATGAACTTCTCCACCCTTGTACAAAATAGTTTTACAAATGCTTATACTCTCTGCCCACCACAAGAAGGCAAGGCAGACGAATGTGTAACACAATCACTTTTGCTGTCCGTATGATGTTTATGCTCGTCTTCCGGATATGATAAAGATGCTAGGTTAATCTAAAATACACATTGTTGTCATATGCCAGGGTGGTCTGAAAAGTTTCCGAACTAATAAAGAGACAAGACATTTTTTCAGATACTTTTTCCCCCCAAAATAGTATCCTTGTAACTCTTTACACTTCTCCCACCGATGCTCCCATCTCTGTAACCCGGCGTTTTTCTCTGCAAAATAATTGTTCACGAAGGTGATTTCCTCTTCATTTGACGAAAATCTCTGTCCTCTGAGCGCAATTTTCAGATGATGGAACAAAAAGAAGTCACTTTGGGTTAGATCTGGTGAGTAAGGAGGATGGTCAAGAAGTTCAAACCGTAATTCGTGTATTTTCACCATTGCAATGCTGAGGTGTGAGACGGTGCGTTGTCTTGGTGAAACAGGGTTTTCTTTTTCTGCAAATGTGGCCGACAGAACAATTAGCAGTCGACTGCATAGAGAATCTCGTGACATGAAGTAATCAAGATGGCTCGTCATTATCACTGGACAGTGAACAGCCGGACGTATATCTGCTACGACCGGAAATCCAAAGCCAAGGTTTCCAACGGATGATAGGGTGTGGTTGCATACCCTATTCGACCCAATCCTCAGTAGCCCAAGCAAGAACCGCTTGTTGAAGAGAATTACGTACCTTCTCTACCGCATCTACCTATAGAATCTGACCCCAAGGTTGCACTCGGGCTCTCTGACCCCTTACGAACCGCTGGTCGTAAACTTCAAGACGGGATTGACGCATACCGGCTTGTTTCACCTTGGCACCGCTATCGATGGACTGGTCCTCTTCAGAGTAACAAGTTAACAACCCATTCAGAATAATAACTATTATGTACGCTTTCCAGCTCCAGAGGATTCCTTTCGGATGTTTCCAGTAGGTACCTTTTCAAGAGTCCGCATTACATTCGGGGTTGATATAACCAGCTGGCTAGCGCGGACAGTTGACCCTTGAGTTGTGTTCAGTGGACAGTACCAAATGCAGTTCAGTCGGGAGTTGTGTTTCAGTAGTACAGTTTTGATTCGATTCGAGAATCAATTGCGTTTTGTTTTCCATACAACAGTATCTCAAGCCTAACGTTTGCGCGACACTAAGCGCCTAAGAGAAAATAAAGTGTGTTAAGCAGCACTTCATGTTTTCATTTATAACAATTAGAAAATCTGCACCCCAAGGCCACCATTTTAACCCTTTGGAAATTACGCATAGTATGTGGGTACCCAGAAATATAACCAGCATTCTCAGTATTTGTTGATTGATTTATAATGTTAGCTGGACAGAGCTTATCCTTATGCAATTTTAACGTATTCTACTAACAATCTTGTTTATAATACAAAGGAAATAAATCAAAACTATGTACCTAATATATTGAGACGTTGTAAATCTTGTTTTAGTAATGTCGAAACAAAATTTAAGATGCAGACCAACCATTAGAAAGAATTGAGTTTTTCAGTGGTCAAAGAATATCAACATTGGTTCAGTAGTGTTTGAGATTACCTCCCCCACACATTAAATATACACCCAAAATTTTGTATGATTGGTAAACCGTAAGAGAAAGACAGAATGTTACTATAGAAAAACATACATCTCGTTAAAGGACACTATTTATATTAAAAGATACTTTCTTCTTGTTCTTTTGAATTAATCATTTCCAAGATATTCCTTGTTATAAGCTTTAATTATCAAGTACTTATACTTTAAAACTTTAAGTCGCAATCTCCACCCTTTCCTTGCTATAACCAGGTAAAGTGTATGGAATTTCAAGTACATTACATAGCGACACATATTTATAAATCTATCACTTTACTTACTGTACCCCAGAACGAAATAGGTAAATGCACAATGTAAGTTTATCTGCATTAACAAGAAGCAGAATAGAAAACTAAACTTTGGTAAAAATATTTTGTAGTAGTGTTAGTATTGAAAATCACGTGTGAAAAATAATCAGTTTTTTCTTCTTTTTAACAAGAAAGGGAGAATTTATATTATCACTCTGCCAAATTAAGTTATGCTAACTGAAGTTTTTGTAAGAAAGTGTGAAGGAACCCTCCTTTCAGCTTTTGTACTATCGACTAAGTGGATTACGGGTATACCTAAATATGGATGTATAATTTCAGTGCTCAATAGTTTCATCAATTTATCTCATGTTGACAGGTCTGCTGCTCTTAATCATCTGTTGCTGTGTAGTTCTAAGGCCTGGGAGCTGGTTCTGTAGAGTATTTACAGAGGTACCTGATGAAGAAGAGGAAGAGATAATCTCGATAGATCCACGATGGGCCAGAAGTTCAGTGAGGACCTCCAGACGAATTGCTTACATTTCTCAGTAAATGTTGTTTTGTTATCAATAAATGACGTTGACTAATTCTAGTAATTTCTTTGTTATTTTGTTATAACACCAAACCAAGATGCTAAGGTACGAGAAGGGAACATCATGAATGGTAATGTTAAGTTTGAGGATAATTAGAGAAACGACGCCTTAACTTAAACCCGTTACTCTTTGCGCTAACATCGTTCAGTTGAGATTGTGTATGCACCAAAAATTAACACAAATAACAATAAATTATTACTTCTGTGCTAAGTAAAAAACACAATCCAGAAACAGAATCCAGGATAAAATGCATAATTTATCACCAGGGTCCGGATTTTGATGACATGTCATATTTTCTTCTTTTCCTTTATACAGTATGCAGTAGGTATGTGTATCGACTGATAATGGCTATGGAGTTGGTACTGTGGTAGGAGATGGAGTTTGAGTTTTTCTCTGGATTCTTCGTAAAATAAAGTCCTGTAACTTTTGTACCGGCATTCCTAGTTAAGCAGATGTCTGCAGGTTTTCACTATATTACGAACCACTCGCGGAATGTGTGTATAGATATTTGCTCGAAACTTTGAAATATTTAAGTAAATAGGTAAACATCAAAATAACATGGGATGCACTTCGCGTTTCAAGGGATGCAAATTATATATCGCCGGTCGGGCGGTCGATGCTGCTACGAGTTATTAGTTCCTCCTGCCTAGACTTCGCCAGCCTGCCTCAATTTCACTCCAACGCATACTTTTTCTGCAACTATGGGAAGCCTCCGAATTTTAATAACAAGTCAATTTCCATATTCCCATTGGATAGTAACAAAATGTGAAACTTCCAAACCTGTACCAAAAGCACCAGCATTAGAAACTGTGAACAATAGATACCCACCCGATGAATGGTTACATATCTACACAGATGGATCTAACTTGGACAACAACTCAGGAGCAGGAATTAAGTGTGCACTGTTCTCATTCTATCAACCAGCAGGATACCACACAACAAATTTTGATGCAGAAGTAACGGATATTCATATTTCACTCCAACATCTTCTATACAGAATAGATAAGTTTAAAAATTCTGTCATACTTTCTTATTCTAAAGAAGCATTATATGCAATAAGTTCATATAAAACGAGGTCAATCCAAAAAAAAAAAAAAAAAAAAGAATGTCACAAAATGATCCAACAACTTCAAAAACTACAGAAAAGAATTATACTACAGTGGATACCTGCACATTGTGGAATTGCTGGAAATGAATCAGCTGATTTTCTTGCCAAAAAAGGTGCAAATTTAATTCAGAACAAAATTAAAAACTTACCCTTTACATCCATAAAATATTAATTAAAAAAATATAAAAACAAACAAAATCAATAAATATCTAACAAAGCCAAACATAAAAAATGGAACATTTTAATTAAAAATCCAGAAATTATTCCAGAAATCCCACGTAAATCTGTAGTATCAAATTTTAGATTACTTACGAAACATGATTATTTGGCCAGACATCTACACAGAATAGGAATTTATACAAGACCAAATTGTCCTTTGTGCAACAAAGAAGAGGAAATGACTGAAGAACATCTTTTAACCTGTGAAGCCCTACCTGCCGGACCCACTACACAGAAATATTGCAGAGCAGGAGAGCTAATGGCTTCATTGCCAAAGCCTAGCATTTGAAAATAACAGCAACATATTCCCATTGGTTACTTCATTTTTAACTTTGCTTTAATTGGTTCCTTCTTTGAACTTCAATATTCTAACGGCATACAAAACAATTTTTGTGGCAGACGCTTCTGCTCAGGAGCAAACCTAGCTACCGGCTGCCCAAAGACACTTTGGGCAACTTAGCCTAAACAGGGCTACTATCCCTAAACACTAGTAACCCCCAAGCCCAGAAATGGGTCTGGTAAAAACCCACACCTTTACCTTGTTTCCTTTCCTTCTAGCCAGTTAAGCGGATTGTGCCAGGATGCCTCACAGGTAGGCGGAAGGGTGCCACCAGCATTGGGAGTGGACACCACCCGCGGGCAGATGCGTCCACAAAAGGCTAGATATAACACTGCCCAAGACAATCGCACAGCACAGAGGCGTCGTTCTAAAACAAACGACATTCTTCTTTACTGCCCAGATAAAACGCCACTAAGCGGCTAGGTGCTGTGGCAGAAAACACACCTGGGCGACCCGATTCGATTGCTGGATTGCTCAGGAGAAACGATAAGTTCTTTCTCTCGCTACACAAAGGGACGGCGAATAACCTGAGGGTAGCAACAGATTTGAGAAAATCGTCTCGCTGCTCGCATCGAAAACTAGCAGACTTTCCTGAGTAATTATGCCTATATTTATTGGTAACTAATAAGTATCTATATTTATACCACTTTACACATTTTTCAAGGGCTTTTCCGTTATATAGTTTTATAAATACTGTTACAAAAACCATAGATGCTTGCTATTGAATAATACGTAATAATACTAACTTCTAAATTAATAATATCTAATAATTCATGTTTGTACAAGATTGGACAGGCGGAAATAACCATACAGGAGCTAATCTGGAAAATTCTCTAACAATCTAGTTAATAAATTGCATCTGATTTGGAAAGTGTAGGGGGAGAAGTTTGAAGAAGTGTATCTAAGAAAATGTAAAGTATTATTGATAAAAACTCTGGATTCAAAACTTTGTACTGCATTTCTCAAGTGCTAAGCGGTGAAACATTTGATACTACCTACGTTGAAGGTCTCACTGCCACTGATGGTAGTGTATTTGTGCATGCTGCTGGTCACCTACTGCAGTAATTCTGAATAAGGTAAGTTTTTTTTTTTTCATTTTAATTTTCAATTTTAGTTGTAATTTTACAGAAGTAAGAATGTGTTGTACTCTCATACTCTGAAAAGAAGATACAATTTTAACGTCATTTTATTGATAATTTTAAAAACATTTTAGGTAAAAAAGTTCCGGGCCTAGCTTATCATACAGAAGCATATAAGAAATGAGGCGCTGAGAACCGTAAGGGCCGAAAGCACAGAACATAGTTTTGAGAAAAGTAGATGATTGTTAAAATAAAAATTTCCATTACAAAGTACTACTTTCAAACGTGGTGTAAAGAGTAAATTATGTTGGCAACACTATATAAAATTAGAACAGCACAGAGAAAACAAAATGATACTTCATGCCTTGGATCCTATGTAACTGAATATCAGGAAAAACTGGCGAGACAGCTTCTTATGAATATTTCATTAAATCAAAGAAGGCCTAAAGCACAGCTACAGCCGGTTGACCGCAAGGTTAGCAAATGTCAGGAACATGCATACATGCTAAAATTTCAAAATCGACGAGTATGTTGTGCTTTAGGCCCATATGGTTCTAAGCGCCTCAATTATTTTTTGTTCTAGAATCTCGTTTTTACCTATAATGTAAACTGTATTGGACTTTCCTATTTTTGTGAGATTTGTAATGAAGTTTTCTTGGATGCACTGAAAATGTAACTGCAACGATTAATTTTACCCTTTTTATCTTATGTAGGTATCACTTAAGTATGTGATATAGAGGAGGATTTGCATTCGACAAAAAAATTTGCTTGATTGCACTGAAAATATCTGAGTTCCTCAGAATAAAAAGTAAAGAACATAAAAAACAAGTTAAACTACCTCTGTGTCCATCTGAGAAAAACAGAAATCAAAATTGAAAACTCGGAGTAATGCTAGAATGCTAGCTTTTAACTAAGTTAGCTATTGCTTAAACATGCCCAAAAATGGTTTTATAGTCAACATTTAAGCGTTTTTTTCCATAAAAAAGCTTTTATGATTTTGATTAAAAATCATGCGTTCAAGATATTGAAATGTGTGAGCATATTAAATTACAATTTCTGTAGTGTTTCTTTATTCTCATTAATAGATCTCGTTAAAACACGTAATTTGTGTCAAATTCTTGTGTGTGTCTGTGTGTGTGTGTGTGTGTGTGTGTGTGTGTGTGTGTGTGTGTGTGTGTGTGTGTGTGTGTGTGTGTGTGTGTGTGTGTGTGTGTGTGTGTACCTTTTCCAACACATTTCTTGTTATGTGTTTGGATTTTCCAGAACTAATATTCTTTTGCAAACGGAATTAGCCATTTTTCATTTTTATGCTGAACATGCAAACAGAACAGAATGACAGAATGTCAAACCTCTCATATAGCGACCAACTCTTAAAAGATTTTATTTCGCTTAAGCCTTCCTTATTCTCATAGTCGCATTATACCTATAAGGAAATGTGGGCCTCGCAGTGGCTTAGTGGTTAGACCGCTTGGCTCTCACCAAGGCGGTCCGGGTTCATCCCAGGCAACCGCAAAGTGAGAATTGTGGTGGACAACACGGCGCTGGGGCGGGTTTTCTCCGGGACCTCCGGTTTCCCCCGCCATCTCATTCCACCGATGCTTCATCTTCATCTCATGTACCATCAGTGTCACCGCCTGCGGTGCCGTATGTAGTAAAAGCGGGCGTTAAACACTACACATTATAAGGAAATGTGTATTGTGACAATTTTTACAAACCTTTATCTCGATATTAAGATGAAGCAAATAGAACAATACGGGTTTCAAGATTATTTTATACAAGAATGAGTGGAGAAATGCATATGACTGCACATGTCAACATTTTAACCTCCCGTTGCTATTCATTTGTATCTCACGATGCTGTGGAAGAGTATAGCATATAGTATTTAAAACAATTTACTGTCGTGTTTCCTGTTTTCACTTTGTGCCTACAACGAATCATGCAACGAAACATTTCTGCAAGCAATTACTGTAGATAGGTACGAGGGGGTATCGTAGAGTTTTAATTATCACTCTTTAAAAATGTGATAGAGCTTTTGTGTTGACATGTGCTTTAGTTCTTCTCTACGTAGTCATCATCCAGATTTACAAATTTTTCCCAGCGTTTCTTCACCTTCCGAATACCTTGATTGTAGAAGTCTGCAGAATTCGCTTTAAACCATTCTTCCACTTCATTAATAACGTCATTTGTGTTGTCAAATCGGCAACCACGCAACGGATTCTTCATTTTCGGGAATAAGAAAAACTCATTTGGTGTGAGATCGGGCGAATCAGGCAGATGCTATAAAGTCTCAAAGCCAATTCCCTTGTTTTGTCAACTGTAACTTGAGATGAATGAGCTGGTGCATTGTCAGGCAGAAGACCAACACCTTTGGAGAGCATACCGCGTCGTTTCTTAATCAGAACTGCTGGTAACTCCTCCAGAAGATTGCAGTAGTATCTGCCAGTGATGGTTTGACCCTTGGCAAGATAATCTGTAAGGATGACTCCACGACAGTCCTAGAAAACGGAAAACATGACCTTCCCAGCTGACTTTTGCGCCTTTGCATTTTTGGGAGGGGGGAATCGGCATGTTTTCATTCCATGCTCATTGGTTTTGTCTCTGGATCATACTGATAAATCCAGGATTCATCCATGGTTACCAAATGATAAAAAAAATCATCTTCATCCTGTTCCAACAGCATCAACATCTATCTTGAAAGCTCACGCCGTGTTTGCTTTTGGAAAAGGGTTAGCAAACGTAGAACCCACCGTGTAGACACCTTAGACATGTGCAGTTTGTCATGAATAATTTTCCACACACTACCACAAATAACTAGGATGTGTCTCATTCATGATCATTTGGATGGTTGCTCGTCTGTCTTCCAGTATTAAACACTCCACTTACTTCAATCTGACAGCATCGTCTGTCATTGACGATCTACCAGCTCTTTGCTCATCTGTTAGGCCCATGTGACCAGTTTGAAAATTCCTTTTCCACCTCACAATAGTGTTATACGATGGGCAATCATTTCCATAAACAGCCGTCATCTCATCATGGATTTCCCGGGTAGTTTTGTCCTTGAAATGCTGGAACTTGATCACACTACGAGCCTCAATTTTCTCCATCTTACACCTGTCACTTCTAGCACTCACTGTAAAAAAGCAAAAGGATTCAAATCACTAAAACCACCTACATTATGTCCCGAGGAATCAAAGATGATACTGAAAAATGTTCATCACTATGGCATAAAAACTACCGGGTGATAATTAAAGCTTTACGATACCCTCTCGTATAGTCAGATGATTTGAACCACGGATCTCTCAGTGTCCGTCCGGTTGCTCTTAACTATTGAGCTAACGTGGCCAACATGCCGTCATGATATTAAATTCTCAAACTCACTCGTATGCTTCTCGGTAAAAAACTAGGGTTTCGCATATACAACGAGACACGCACCTTTTGTTGCAACTTACTATGCTGTAAGTACTTAAGTCGCAGGCATCATAGTACAAAGAGACACGCATCTTTTGTTGCAACTTACTATGCTATAAGTACTTAAGTCGCAGGCTTCATAGTACAAAGAGACACGCATCTTTTGTTGCAATTTACTATGCTGTAAGTACTTAAGTCGCAGGCTTCATAGTACAAAGACACACGCACCTTTTGTTGCAACTTACTATGCTGTAAGTACTTAAGTCGCAGGCTTCATAGTACAAAGAGACACGCATCTTTTGTTGCAACTTACTATGCTGTAAGTACTTAAGTCGCAGGCTTCATAGTACAAAGACACACGCACCTTTTGTTGCAACTTACTATGCTGTAAGTACTTAAGTCGCAGGCTTCATAGTACAAAGAGACACGCACCTTTTGTTGCAACTTACTATGCTGTAAGTACTTAAGTCGCAGGCTTCATAGTACAAAGAGACACGCACCTTTTGTTGCAACTTACTATGCTGTAAGTACTTAAGTCGCAGGCTTCATAGTACAAAGAGACACGCACCTTTTGTTGCAACTTAGTATGCTGTAAGTACTTAAGTCGCAGGCTTCATAGTACAAAGAGACACGCATCTTTTGTTGCAACTTACTATGCTGTAAGTACTTAAGTCGCAGGCTTCATAGTACAAAGAGACACGCACCTTTTGTTGCAACTTACTATGCTGTAAGTACTTAAGTCGCAGGCTTCATAGTACAAAGACACACGCACCTTTTGTTGCAACTTACTATGCTGTAAGTACTTAAGTCGCAGACATCATAGTACAAAGAGACACGCACCTTTTTTTGCAACTTACTATGCTGTAAGTACTTAAGTCGCAGGCTTCATAGTACAAAGACACACGCACCTTTTGTTGCAACTTACTATGCTGTAAGTACTTAAGTCGCAGGCTTCATAGTACAAAGAGACACGCATCTTTTGTTGCAACTTACTATGCTGTAAGTACTTAAGTCGCAGGCTTCATAGTACAAAGACACACGCACCTTTTGTTGCAACTTACTATGCTGTAAGTACTTAAGTCGCAGGCTTCATAGTACAAAGACACACGCACCTTTTGTTGCAACTTACTATGCTGTAAGTACTTAAGTCGCAGACATCATAGTACAAAGAGACACGCACCTTTTTTTGCAACTTACTATGCTGTAAGTACTTAAGTCGCAGGCATCATAGTACAAAGAGACACGCACCTTTTGTTGCAACTTACTATGCTGTAAGTACTTAAGTCGCAGGCTTCATAGTACAAAGAGACACGCATCTTTTGTTGCAACTTACTATGCTGTAAGTACTTAAGTCGCAGGCTTCATAGTACAAAGAGACACGCATCTTTTGTTGCAACTTACTATGCTGTAAGTACTTAAGTCGCAGGCTTCATAGTACAAAGAGACACGCACCTTTTGTTGCAACTTACTATGCTGTAAGTACTTAAGTCGCAGGCTTCATAGTACAAAGACACACGCACCTTTTGTTGCAACTTACTATGCTGTAAGTACTTAAGTCGCAGGCATCATAGTACAAAGAGACACGCACCTTTTGTTGCAACTTACTATGCTGTAAGTACTTAAGTCGCAGGCATCATAGTACAAAGAGACACGCACCTTTTGTTGCAACTTACTATGCTGTGAGTACTTAAGTCGCAGGCATCATAGTACAAAGAGACACGCACCTTTTGTTGCAATTTACTATGCTGTAAGTACTTAAGTCGCAGGCATCATAGTACAAAGAGACACGCACCTTTTGTTGCAACTTACTATGCTGTGAGTACTTAAGTCGCAGGCATCATAGTACAAAGAGACACGCACCTTTTGTTGCAACTTACTATGCTGTAAGTACTTAAGTCGCAGGCTTCATAGTACAAAGAGACACGCACCTTTTGTTGCAACTTACTATGCTGTGAGTACTTAAGTCGCAGGCATCATAGTACAAAGAGACACGCATCTTTTGTTGCAACTTACTATGCTGTAAGTACTTAAGTCGCAGGCATCATAGTACAAAGAGACACGCACCTTTTGTTGCAATTTACTATGCTGTAAGTACTTAAGTCGCAGACTTCATAGTACAAAGAGACACGCACCTTTTTTTGCAACTTACTATGCTGTAAGTACTTAAGTCGCAGACTTCATAGTACAAAGAGACACGCACCTTTTGTTGCAACTTACTATGCTGTGAGTACTTAAGTCGCAGACTTCATAGTACAAAGAGACACGCACCTTTTGTTGCAATTTACTATGCTGTAAGTACTTAAGTCGCAGGCTTCATAGTACAAAGAGACACGCATCTTTTGTTGGAACTTACTATGCTGTAAGTACTTAAGTCGCAGGCTTCATAGTACAAAGAGACACGCACCTTTTGTTGCAACTTACTATGCTGTAAGTACTTAAGTCGCAGGCTTCATAGTACAAAGAGACACACACCTTTTGTTGCAACTTACTATGCTGTAAGTACTTAAGTCGCAGGCTTCATAGTACAAAGAGACACGCATCTTTTGTTGCAATTTAGTATGCTGTAAGTACTTAAGTCGCAGGCTTCATAGTACAAAGAGACACGCACCTTTTGTTGCAATTTAGTATGCTGTAAGTACTTAAGTCGCAGGCATCATAGTACAAAGAGACACGCACCTTTTGTTGCAACTTACTATGCTGTGAGTACTTAAGTCGCAGGCTTCATAGTACAAAGAGACACGCATCTTTTGTTGGAACTTACTATGCTGTAAGTACTTAAGTCGCAGGCTTCATAGTACAAAGAGACACGCACCTTTTGTTGCAACTTACTATGCTGTGAGTACTTAAGTCGCAGGCTTCATAGTACAAAGAGACACGCACCTTTTGTTGCAACTTACTATGCTGTAAGTACTTAAGTCGCAGGCTTCATAGTACAAAGAGACACGCATCTTTTGTTGGAACTTACTATGCTGTAAGTACTTAAGTCGCAGGCATCATAGTACAAAGAGACACGCATCTTTTGTTGCAACTTACTATGCTGTAAGTACTTAAGACGCAGGCATCATAGTACAAAGAGACACGCATCTTTTGTTGCAACTTACTATGCTGTAAGTACTTAAGTCGCAGGCTTCATAGTACAAAGAGACACGCATCTTTTGTTGCAATTTACTATGCTGTAAGTACTTAAGTCGCAGGCATCATAGTACAAAGAGACACGCACCTTTTGTTGCAATTTACTATGCTGTAAGTACTTAAGTCGCAGGCTTCATAGTACAAAGAGACACGCATCTTTTGTTGCAACTTACTATGCTGTAAGTACTTAAGTCGCAGGCATCATAGTACAAAGAGACACGCACCTTTTGTTGCAACTTACTATGCTGTAAGTACTTAAGTCGCAGGCTTCATAGTACAAAGAGACACGCATCTTTTGTTGCAACTTACTATGCTGTAAGTACTTAAGTCGCAGGCATCATAGTACAAAGAGACACGCATCTTTTGTTGCAACTTACTATGCTGTAAGTACTTAAGTCGCAGGCATCATAGTACAAAGAGACACGCATCTTTTGTTGCAACTTACTATGCTGTAAGTACTTAAGTCGCAGGCTTCATAGTACAAAGAGACACGCATCTTTTGTTGCAACTTACTATGCTGTAAGTACTTAAGTCGCAGGCATCATAGTACAAAGAGACACGCATCTTTTGTTGCAACTTACTATGCTGTGAGTACTTAAGTCGCAGGCTTCATAGTACAAAGAGACACGCATCTTTTGTTGCAACTTACTATGCTGTAAGTACTTAAGTCGCAGGCTTCATAGTTGTCATTATAATCTGTTCGCTGTAAGAATAAAGTAAATGTCAAAGAATCATGTAACGGAAATTAACCGCATTGGCTTGTGGGTTTTAATACTCCCGTGTTCTTCCACTATATAGTTCCGCAGTTTATTAAGCTTCTTGCTTTATTTGCTTTCAATAAACCATTCAAGTTGTTGCTATAATATAGAATTATCACTATGAAGTGATTACAGTAAGAACAATAACTTTCAAAGCTTCAAAAATGCACTGGTTGAGTAACAACAAAGATGCGAATTAAATTCCGGTGACGGCATTGTTTTTTAGGTGCGCATGCGCAGATGTTACGTATAACCAATTATGTACTAATGCCCGATTTCACCAACAGATGTTAAAATCGACGTTAACAAATCTAACGTAACAATTGTCACAGCGCTAAAACTAATGTTAAATTTCTTGCATTTCACCAACCTGTTTTCTTAAAATGTTAACAAACCTGTGTTAACGCCAAGAAACTTGTAAATATCACAGCTATAGGAGGCTATGGATGATTTTCTGAACGTATTCCGATGCGCTTTTGTTTTCATTTTCATCTGCACAAATGGCGAATGAACAAAATCATAAATAAAGCCGTGAGACAAATTTCTCATCGACGAATTAATTGAAATGATGACGAAGTGTAAGGATACCGTGGAAAATAAGAGGACGGATGCAGTGAATGTAAAAGAGAAAGATGTCGCGGGGAAAATATTGGAAACGAATTTAATTCAAATGCATGTGTCACTACTACAAGCACCAAACAACTTGTCAGTATTACGTAAATTTAAAACGAGGTGCGAAGGACAAGTAGCTTAAACGTTTCAAGACGGGAGGTGAACAATGTATTATCCACATAATTCAGTGAATTATAAATTCGCAAAGTTATTAGTACTTGAAGCAAAGGCGAGATCGGCATATTTCTTTCGATGTATATTCTAACTCATTATTACGTACATTTAAAACGAGGTGCGAAGAAGGACAAGTGACTTGAACGTTTCAAGACGCCAGGTAGACAGTATATTATCCACATAATTCAGTGAATTATAAAATCGCAAGGTTACTAATACTTGAAGCTAAGGCGAGATCGTCATATTCCTTTCGATGTATATTCTAACTCATTATTACGTACATTTAAAACGAGGTGCGAAGAAGGGCAAGTGACTTGAACGTTTCAAGACGGGAGGTGGACAATGTATTGTCCACATAATTCAGTGAATTATAAAATCGCAAGGTTATTGATACTTGAAGCAAAGGCGAGATCGCCATATTCCTTTCGATGTATGTTCTAACCTCTCTTGTACTTCCGCAGTAACCTTCATAGCAACATGTTTAGACAGTCTATACCTCCGTAAAACAATTTTCTTCGGATAGTTCCTCAAAATAATTTCTCCTCATAGGCCGTACTCTATTGCGAATGCCATTTAGACGTCTTAAATATAGCAAATCGACATCAACAGCTGAGTTCATGCTCGCCATCTTGACTATTTACAATTGTTAAGGACTTAACATTAGAAATTCGGCTTGTTACTTTAACATGAGATTTAACACGAGTGTTATGCTAACACTTGTTGGTGAAATACAATTTTTGTTTCAACTATTGCTAAACTCGTGTTAAGTCTTAACATCTGTTGGTGAAATCGGGCATAAGAGGTGGAAGTCATTGCGGAATGCGGAGTAATACTTTACTTTATTCTAACAGCGAACAGATTATAGGTAAATTGATGGAAATTAATCGTTCATCCACACTAGTCGTGTATATGCGCTGATTTAGATAGGTAGAGACAGATTGAAAAATTCAATGCCATGGCCGGGATTTGAACCACGGATCTTCCGGGTGTGGCATTGAAGTTTTCAATCTGAATCTACCTAACCAAATCATTGCATATACAGGCCAGTGTGGAAGAACGATGCATTTCACTAACGCAGAGTTTACAAAAATAAAACTTTTACAATAGATTGCAGAAGAAATACACACATCTGATGTACTGCACTCACAGGATCTTCTCTACTCTTGTATAAACTATTCTTACAAACGCTTATTCCTCTATCTACAACATGCCAATGGAGATAAACTATATCTTATTGCTAATTTTCTTTCAAAAGCAGTTGCTATGTGATGACTTTGAAATTATGTTCTCTTTGCATGGCCAGCGGATAAATAAAAGGAGTGAAGACTTTACATTTAAGAAAAATATAAAATTCAGAGAAATAACAAAGAATATCTCATAAACGCTTCACTAAACAAAAAATCATAAATTGTTTTACCAGTTTTGCAAAAATCATCTAAAATGAAAGTTAGCTTCTCAAGACATTCCCAGGAAATTTAAGATAAACATTTTATTTGTCATGAAAATAACTTAAAAAACGGTATTTTAATAAAAACTGTTAGGCCCATTTTAGAGAAAATTAAAACTTTCGAAAAATGTTCTATGCAAAGTTTAGTCTGGTGTGGGGGATTTTCTTGAATATCTTCATGTCGCATCCTTGAAAGATGCTGAACTTAAGTATCAAGTTTGGTATTTAACCCACTTCCGCTTTTGAGCTATGCTTTCCAGGACACACGCACATGCGAACCATTTTCTAAAAATGCTTTACTTATTATTCAGGGGATATCAAAACTTATATTTCACTGAAATCTCGGGCTCAAATTGTTGGGTGGAATACAACACTTTTTCTGACTACCAAGTACGTGTTACAGAAAATAAATGAAGCGAAATTGGGTGTGTAGGTAATCTCCGATGTTTAAAACGGCAGTTGTTATTGTTTCTGGCGGTATCATGGAAACAGTGTAGAATTTCTGGACCGGCATATTTTTTTTACCCATTGTGTAACATTCCGCCAGCGGGCCAGAACTGCTAACCCGACTGCCGATCTTACGCCCACATACGCAAGGAATATGTGGGTGATCATCCAACCAATGCGAGAGAGGAGATGTGGTCAGAATCACGACACCCCCAGCCGGAAAGTTGGCTTGCTAGACCACGGTTCGCTACCTGGCGTAGCTCCTCAGTTTCCTCACAATGCTGAGTGGGCACCGATCCTATACCTCGGACTTAAAATATGCACCCCTTCTCCAGGGGTGGAATCATTCCGGGGCGCATTCTATGGCAGGGAGCCAAAGCACAACGCTCTAGCCCACCACGCCACGGCGCAGGTCAGGGAAAACGGTACACAAGATTAAATATATTATCCGATGTAATTTTTGTTGTATAGTATTATATGAAATAAGTATATAAATTAAATACGTCTCATACATTATAAATATAATATGCAGTGCTGTTCATGGAGTTTGCGCTTATTCTTTGTTGTCTTATTATAAAACATATTGGGAAGTTCATTCTGGATTTGATGGTGTTTGCATTTATCCACAATTTTCATCTCCTTTTATATAATGCATGATGTAAAATAAATGTAAATGTTATTGGTCTGAATTGCTCCTATGCTTAAGAAGAACAAGTTTTACGTTGTGAGGGCATTTTCTTCTTATTTAGTTACTGCACACTTGTGTGACTTTTCCCATGTTCTAAAGTGTTGTTCATACTATACCAACAAACTGATTTGCCCGCCTCGGTAGCGAAGATGGTAGCGTGTCTGCCTCACGTTCAAGAGGTCCCGAGTTTGAATCTCGGTCAGGGTGAGTTACCTGGATAAGTTTTTTTCGGGGTTTTCCCTTATCCTTCAAGACGAATGTCGGGTAACTCTAAGCTCCATGGACCCTGGACCCATTTGAGCATCATTTCACCCAATTCATTCACCGTCCGATATCACTTAACGTTGGAGGACGTAAATTACAAAATAAAAAATAAAAAAAAACTGATTTTGAGCCACTAATTATTCATATTGCCCATCTGCATGCATTAACATCTTTTTTATTGTTCTGTTATGACCTGCTTTCAACTTCCATGTCACATTGGCGACCTTTCTTTTGGAACATATTGGGTATAGACAATGGTGTTAACTCTTATGCAGTGAATTTTTGTACATTAGTTCATGATCTGATTAATACTCCCAGAAAATAATCTTGGCGGCGGGAAAATTCTCACCTGCCCCCGAAAATCCAACCCAGGAACCCTCGGAGAGAAGGCAGGTTCTCCACCGATTCTTTTTTTTTTAATTACCGTCCTCTAACATTAAGTGATATCGAACGATGAATGAAATGGGTAAAATTATGCTCAAATGAGACCAGGGTCCATAATGCTTAGTCACCCAACATTCATTTTTCAGATAAGGAAAAAGTACACTCCAGATAACTCACCATAATTGAGATTCAAACTCGAGAGCTTTCGAATGTAAAGCAGACACCTACCACCTATGCAACAGAGGCGGGCTCTCTAACGATTAAACTACGAATCTAGCCAACATCCAACTTGGTGATACTCAATATTTCAACTATATTTCTCCGAATAATTTATTGAATTCTGTACAGCATATTGTATTGTGTATTTAATTATTGTGAATGGTGAGTTTTAGCGTTTTAAACCAGAAATTTAGCATCTCTACTTATATATTTAGGATTTTTAGTATTTATATAAAGAGCCATTCAAAAGGCACGCCGATTTTGTTACCATGAAATTTGTATGCTCACCAGGAGCAGCTCTTGGACCAATTGGATTGTTTCGTGGGCAGATGGTACTATTCTGCTGAAACCACTCTCCTGAATGTTTATTCCATTCCAATGAGAGCACAGAAACTCTCTTATCATCGCATCGTATCCATATCCATTAAGTGTCACAGCGTCCAGTCTTATCTTTAAAAAAATAGGGTCCAATGATGGCGCCCGCCCAAAGCAGCACCAAACTGTCACTGGTTGTAGAACGCATTTGCTCTTGAATTATGCGAGGATTTTCTGACCCCCAGATACGGCAATTCCGCTTGTTCACAAATCCATTTAAGTGGAAATGCACATCGTAAATGAAGATGATTTTGCTCTCCCGTTCCATTGAACTTTTTCACAAGTCTGTAAAATGTTATTCATTCGGTTATTCATTCGCGCGAAGTTGCTTGACAGTTATTGCATAACTTCAGACGAATAAAAGATTTTCACAATTAGCACAAGTTCCACAATGCGTGCACACGACATAAATAAATGAGAAAAATCCAGACTAAAACGACAGTCGGAATGTTCATGGATATAGCTACAATACAAAAGAATGTCGCCAATCGGCGAACAAAAATTTGCCAAATGATCCAAAACCATTGCGCTTTTTGAATGATCCTATATTTGCAATTTAGCCTTTAATAGCAGTTTAAAGAACAACACTTAACTAATAAGTAATTTGGCCAATGATTTTAATTTAATGCTGGTTAAATAAAGAATGAGAGAAAATAGAATAGTGGATAATGGAGCATTTTTTACTTTCTCTATATACTTACAGTAAGTGAAGAGGCTATAGCATTCCATCCGAAAATTAGATATCTATTTCACCGGAAATACATATGAGTATTTTGACACTGAATAGAAAAACAGAAAAATGTACCGCGCGCGCGAATCAATACGGCACGAAAAGTCTGTTAAATACCAAACATGGTATTTAGATTTAATATCTTCCGAGGATGTGACACGAAGATTTTCAACACAATTCTTCCACCTCAAATAACCTTTTATATGAAAATTATTTCGAACAGATTGGTTTCCCCCTCACCCAAAATTAGATCCAAGATTTTGATTAAAATACCATAGGTTTAAGATATTTTCATAACAGATGGAATGCACGTCTTGAATTTCCTAAGAATAGTCTCTGAAGGCCTCTTTTCTCTGAATGGCTTTTACATACTTAACTCGTAAAATGTAGAATTCGCTAGAGCACACAATTTATACCAAATAAATGTTTTGTGGAAATAGTCACTTCTGAGACAATCCTTGTTAATTGGTTTTGAATTTTCGAACACTTATCTTTTCCAAATAACAAGTCATTATTTTTTAATGTCCTATCTGTACAAAGAGAACATAATTTCAACGATTTCACATAGCGACCAGATCTTAAAATATTTTACTATTGCTTAAGCGGCCTCCTTTTTCCATTGTGCCTATAGGAAATATATAACAAAGCAATTGCTACAAACGTTTATCTCTATTTACATATAGTAGATTGAAGAATACGTGTTTTTAGGAGTAGTTTTTACTAGAATGAATAGAGAAGTCGTGTGTGTGCAAAACATCAGATTTATTATATTTCTTTCCTCAACTCTCCGCGATGTCAACGGTACAATTTGCCAATCTTTAATAATACCAACGGAGATATTTAGGCGACTTTTTCGTTTAATTACTAGAAATAGCGATACTTAATACGAAGTAGTTTGGAGACAGTTAATGCCACTTAAATGAGAATATTACTGAAGTACTTTGTCTTCGAGTTCACTCGGATGTCAAAACTAAACATTCATTACAGCGAATTCAAGATTTGTATGGTTTTATGAAAAAAGAAAGAATATCGCCTGTGGCTATAGTTTATTTGACATTGTTTGTAAACATTTGAGATGCACTCTCAATTATCAAGTTTTGTTAAATTTTACGATTCAGGTCAAGTAAGCGAGTGCGATGCACATTATTTGTCAGCAAACATACATTGCTGTTTGAATATGTTCATGTTTTTCCTCGTCCGCCCTCAAAACGCCATCGCTTTGCACGTCACAGACAATGACGTCACTATTGGGAAGTACTGCGGCGGAGAAGTCGAGGTCGTTCATCGGGGAACTACCGCGAGTAACAAGATAAGAGTGGGGGTTAAGTACACAAATTAGCCTTGGTAAGTATAGAAATGCCATCAGCCATTTAGTTTGGTGTTCTGTGTTTAGTAGTGAAATGCTAGTTACAGTGAGTGAGTGAGTGAATATACGTGGTATAGTGGTGGTAATTTTTTATTGTGTTAAGATTACATCAGGTGCAACGTGAAGATGGCTGCTTTATTTAACTGCGGTATAGTTGTTAACAATTCGCAGCCAATGCTTTTAGACGCTCCTGGAATAGGTATATAGCACAGATATTCATTAATTTTTGTTAAAATTTTCGGTTTTGTTGCCAAATAAGGCCAACAAAGAAATGGTACTTTCATTTGGACTTTTTATGAAAGAGTAAATGAATGAATCTTCTGATTTAGATGATATCATTTGTCAGTGTTATTTCTTAACTACGCAGTCTTCTTAGTGCTGTGTCTCATGGATTTGAAGTAGATCGGTGTTAAGGTTAGGGTAACCTAACCTCAATATGTTTTTGTCCAGGGACAATGCTCACGATACCAAGTCCCGCTTCATATTCTCATGAGGATACATCAAGTAACATGTCTACACAATCTTCATCATCGTCATCACCATTTGGAAATTTGACGTACCTTGCACCGGAACAGGATGGTAAGTGTTTTGTTTTCACTGTTGGTAACAGGACAGCATGGTTTTTTAAAGCGATGTCTGTGTTCGATTAGGCATTTTCCAGTTCAAATATTCATTGTTTATTTCTGTTTAATGAACATAAAAAGTTGTTGGCACAGTAATGTATAGCTTTTTAATTAATCAAATTGGCGAATACTAGGCTCCCTTGGAATTGTATTTAGTTACGCCTGCTAAACAGTACTGACTCCGAGTCTCACGTGTTAATACTCGCTCCACAACACGAGGCCAATATCAAACTACACAGTTTCACGTTCTTATAAATTAAGGCTAATTACTTATAATACATTCCTGCTAATATGTATTTCTATTCAATACTCCCTATATTACAGTCCCTTGACACATAGTGGTTATGTAGTACATGTAAATCTGCATTAATTTGCCATTAATAGTACTTTCGAAGTGATGATTTTATTAAGAGTGTAATTCCTTAAATACTATTGCACACCATTACTATATAATTGGGCAAGGCCACATTTTTATTTTTAAAAACATTTATACCTTAAATACTACTGCATACCCATTACTATATAATTGGGCAAGGCCACATTTTTATTTTTAAAAACATTTCTGCAAGAGGCAAGTAGTTACCCATTACACTTCTTAATAATTTCTAGTGCAGTTGATCACCAGTTGTGATAACTTTGTGTCTTTCCATCTTAGTACTGCTTATACAGTATATAGTATGCTACTCACTGTCACAGCAAGACTCAGCTGTTATATCTTGAAGTAGGATATTACAATTTAACACTGCCACATTGCGACTCAGTTGTACTCTGCTAATGTTTTCAATAAAATAAAGCAACTTGTAGAGAGATTAAAATTAAATCTGTGTTACAACCATGCTTTCTCTATCTGCTATATTTATTTTCATATCTGTTTTACAAACTATTCATACAAGCTTTTTCAATTACTCTTTAGAAGTTTCATTACAGTGAAAAAGTTCAGTGTACCAAAATATCTGATGTTACGTACAAGAAAAAGCTTGTTTATTTGCAGAAATTGTGTACATACATTGCATATACAAACCATCAAAGCATATATAAGCATCATTCAGGAAGCTTATATGATACTTAATTGTACTGTTTTTAGGTGGCCACAGTGTCCTATGGGAATTGAGGTCAAGACCTTGGTGACTGAATGAAAATTAGAGAATTTATGTGCGAATAGAATATCATTTAACATACCTAATGCAAAAAAATTGCCACTCAACTTTAATGATGTTTACAAATTATGACCAAAATTCCATGTTTTCTTTATCCTCTATAATTATTTGAAAGCAGTAAAGTAACTTATTCAAAGCTTCAATTATATATGAAACACTGTTAAGTGAAGAAGAACAACAGTAATAATCATAATGATGATGATGATGATGATGATGATGATGATGATGATGATGATGATGATGATGATGATGATGGAACAAAAATAACAATAAGTACATATATGGGTCAGTAATATTTACTATCTCTGCTGGTTTCAGAACTCCACAGTTGGCAACAAACAGCCTTCTAGGCTACAACATTGTATATCGTACCAGATAACATAGCATAGCAGATCAGTGGCTATGAGAATGGCAGGCGTGAATGAAGTAACTGTAGCAAGCTGTTGTGTTGCCAACTGCAGAGTTCTGAATAAGCCAAGACAGCAAAATGTTGCCAACTCATATTCTTTTTCTTGTTATTCTTGTTCTATTTATTATTGTTATTATTAATATTGTCATCATTATTATACAGGATGAAGATAACATATGGAATTTTCACTATAACTTTTAAATGGATCCGTAAGCTTAAGTGTCAATTTTTTTTCATAGATATGTTACAGATATTGCATTTGCTTGTACATTCTTGGCTATATGCAAAGAGTGAAATTTTGAGCTTTTAACCAATATTTCATAACAGTGTATCCTTAATGGATCTTGTGCAATGGGGTATGTCCCACTCCTTGCTCTTCTCATGTTGCATCTTTGGCCTTTTTTCTTTATTATTTGTTTTTCTGTCCTTCTATTTTTTTGCCAATTATTATTGAAGCTTTCTTACCTAGTGTATCATTGTTTACCCACTCCAGTTTCCTTACACAGTAGTACTGCTAGTTTGATTATGCAGTGTTGGTAACTTCAACAAGTGCATGTTGTCACGTTGGCAGTGCTCCAGCCACGATGTCACTTCCACCATACTCGTAGCCACAGATCTGCAATTTAATAACATGAGTGTCGTATTCATATTAATTGTTTCTTATTTATCTAGAATTACATTGTGTAGTGAAATTGTGAAAAATAAAATATAGGAAATTGAGATGAATTGGCCTCTCATTTAGAAGGGAAACAGAAAATATTACAAGAGCTATCTTTGAATGGAACCCCTAGTGATCAAACAGAAGACTTGGCAGACCAGAATAACATGGTACAAGTCAAAACAGAAGCTGGGAAGCATGGGGAAAAGCTGATGTGAGATTAAGAATCTGGCTAACAATAGTATCTATGGTATCCGTAACATTATTATATTATTTACTATCCAAAAGAAGTAGCCCTGTTTTACCAGTAATGTATGTTAGGGTTCTGGTTACAAAATCACAAATACAAAGATCAAAATAACAGAACATGATAATAATTATGTTTTAAAAATTTGGTCAATAAAGTGCTCAAAGGCTGAAGTGCAACCTTTTTTAAGGAATACTTTAAACAATGGTGTTTGAAGATCTGTATTACAACATGAAAGATGTTGAATAAGATTATATCTCTTTTTGGAATGAAGATCACATCTAAATATTAAGTGTTCAACACTTTCACATTTACAGAGGTATCCATCAGGAGAGTCTATATGGAATCTTCGAAAGTAAGTTTTAGATTTACCATTCTGGTAGCAAACTGGGTCAAAATAAAATTAGGTGAAAAGTACTTGCAGTTTACACGATCATTAACAGTAGAAAAAAATAAATGTTGATCGACTTGTCCTTTATCACTATTTATCCAAGTGCAGTTCCACATTTCAAACTGAATTCCTTTCTGGATAATGCGTAACGCTTAGCAATTTCATCTGACCTCACATTTCCATATATACCCATATGGCCTCTAACCCATATGATACACACGTGATTTGTGTTATAATATCGTTCCTTATTTTGGTAACAAGTGAATATGTAGTATATTTATCTCCGATATGGGAATCACTGTGTATACATGCGCTATAGTTATATTGTGGCACCACTCCACTGCTTGATTCAGTGCAAAAAGTTCGGCCTGGGATATAGAGCAATTAGGTGCAAGTCTATCCTTTATAAAGCAACTCCACATTGTTTATATCACACAACCACAAAAGCACATCCCACACGAGCTGGATTCTCTGGTTGATCAGAATATCGCAAGCCATCTGTGTAGATGTTGTAGTCATGTGTTTGTTTGCAGTTATTCTCGCTGACAATGTTGTGAAATACAGCAGGCTGTCCAGCTTCCAAGAAATGAGATCTTGGATGAAAGTCGAATTCAGGAACTTGTAGGGAACCTGGATAACCTTTCTTTATGTTATATATCTTTGCACTGAAGATTGCCAATAAATATAAAGGTTCAATGCCTGCTATTAGAAGTGTAGCTTGTGTTGAAATCGTTCTATATCCCTTGATGATTCTGAGTAAAAATCCCCTTTGTATCTGGTTAAGTTTACATTGCACCCAGTGTATATTTAGTACATCTAGGAATACTGCCGAGCAGTATAATACAGATGGTTTGATAGCTCCAATGTATAACATTTTCATCGCCAAAGTGTTGAGACCCCATGTGGGAAGTGATGCAATTGACAAAGCATTGAGAAGTGTACTGGTTTTTATTTGCACATGGTTAAAGTGTTCTCAAAATGTTACTTTAGGATCTAAAATTACTCCAAGGTAAGACAATTTCTTCACTAAATTGATTCTCTGTCTGTTAAGATGAATTACTGGTTCCTCTTTCACCTTTCTTCTACTGACTACCATTGCAATGGTCTTTGTTGGATTAAAAGAGAGTTTATCTACTTCCCACTGGAAAAGTTGTTCTAATGCTCTGTTTGCCATTGTAGATAAACCATTGATAGTTTTATCCTTCACCAAACGAAGCACATCATCTGCATATGCTATAATATCGCAGTTTGGTAGTAAATTTATGTTTAAAAGATCATCATATAATATATTCCAAAGACCCGGGCTGCAGGAAGATCCTTGAGGACTAACATTATAATAGGCGTGCTTTTATCAAGGCCTTATGCTTCCCAAAAGAGTAACAGGATTACTCGTCGTAAAAACTATTTGTAGTCTGTTTATTGACACTCGTCACTTACTTTTTTATATTATCGAGGGACTAGTTTCAAAGGCCATTGCCACCATTTTCAACCTCTCTCAAAATAGCATCTGTTGTAGTCTGCTATTCTCTCATAGTTCCACCACCAGAGAAGAGATCAGATTACAACAGGTAATCTGGTTGGAAAGAGTTTGAAAATGGAGGCAATGGCCTTTGAAACTAGTCCCTCGATAATATAAAAAAGTAAGTAACAAGTGTCAATAAACTGACTACAAATAATTATTAAATTTTAGATGAGTCGCATTTTTTACACATCTGCTTCACTTTCGTACCTATTTTGAGGACATGTTTCGCAAATCTTCGTTTGCATCTACGGCTCTTGTGCGACTGATGCTAGATCCAGCGGTGGATCCAGCTAGATACACCGCTGGATCTAGCGTCAGTCGCACAAGAGCCGTAGATGCAAACGAAGATTTGCGAAACATGTCCTCAAAATAGGTACGAAAGTGAAGCAGATGTGTAAAAAATGCGACTCATCTAAAATTTAATAATTTTTCGCTTCACTGTGGTGTTCCAATACAGTTGAATCTCAATATATGACTACAAATAGTTTTTACGATTAATTTTGATGCCACTGTTACTAAATTCCTCGAAACGCACAGGACTTCTACTATTACATTGCATAGACTTCACAAAAGTTTAGGAATAAGAAAAGAAAGATATCTAAAGATGTATATAATCTGCAGTTGGTGAACAGCAGCAGATATTTTTAAAGTGTCTGTTTCACAAAAATCTTCAAGCAAATTAATGGGCATTGTTTAGTACTTGTGGTCAATTCTGCTGGGTTCTTCCTTGATATGATTAGTGATTAGTAGAGCTCGGATTTATATGCATTACAATCTGCTAAATATGCTCTTATAATATGCATTTAAAATAAGGTACATTGTTTCAACTTTCTCTTATTTATTAGTTTTGAAGTGATCAAATAGTAAATTCTTAAGCTTAGGCCCTAATTAATATTTCAGTGTTATTTTAGTATTAGTCGTGTTTATTGCATAAAAAATTGAATATTTTTCACAGTTTTTTGGAAGAAACCATTTTATTTTGTCGCATAAAATGTTTCTATTCTATGAGCAGCTGTTTGTAGATGTTGCATAATCTATATTTTTTTGTAGCAGAGTACCTATAACAGTGCTATAAAATTAATATGGTTTATTTCAGTTAAATAAACCCAACAATCACTAACTCAAAAATTGCATTGATTTTTAAAATATTCTGAAAATAGAAAAATAAAACTTAATGTTTTAACACTTAAAATATTCCGAAAATACTAAAATAAAACTTTATGTTTTAACACTCTTGCACAGTCTATATTTCCATTTATTGTTAAGAGTAGGATTTCCATCATTCAATTTTCATCAAATCAAATAAGCTTTACTGCTCTTCTCCGTAAGTATTGTAATGTTCCATTTCCTATTGCTCACACTTCAGAAATTACGATTAGCAGCACATTAGTACAAGCTTAAACGTTAGGTGTAATTATTGTTAAATGTTTTAATTCTTGGTGATGTTAACATTGTGGCAAATGACTTCATTTGCAATATTAATATAAACCATATCAAGCTTTATGATGCAATGGCCACACCAAACTTTAAAAGACTTACCACATGATTGTTGATCGCTATTTAGTTTAAGTTGTTGAGTTGCATATTTTTATATCAGGAAGTGCTCATTGTTGATAGCTACATTCTCATTTTTTGGCAACCTTTTATGGATTTAGTAACATGGTACCTTGTCCTATACAAACAGAGCAGTAAAAGAGAAATTGTGGTGAAATATATGTATGAATCGTTGCTGGAAATGTAAAATATATGCATCATTGTGCATAAATTAGTTAAATGTGTACTAAACCCTTAATATGCATTTATATGCTATAAAACTTCTGTGATAAACTCTTTACAATGTGGAATACATTTATTACTTACATGCATATGTTTAATTATCAAGGAATAAAACATGCAAATATCAAAATTCCAAGCTGTACTGATTAGTAAAGCTTGAAATAGACTTATGTTAGAAATTGCAGGGTAGGTACACATTAATCCTGAGTTAATGAGTACAGCTCGATTCACCATTCTGTGTCCCTGTAGAAAGCAAATGTAAAGTGTGCAAGCAAGTTTATTTACCATGTCAGGTGACTGCAAAACCAAGTGAATGCTTGCATCTGTTTCATATGCTACTCAAATACAATTAACATTGTTAGTAAAGTGGTACAGTCCTTGCAGAAAAATGTCCACACAATATTTACATGACTTAATTCATTGTACAATCTTTCCCATTAATACAGGCAACGCTGCAGTTGTACATTCTTATGAATAAGGACTATGATACAATGAAGCAAAAAATTATATTAAATTTATTCAAGTTCAGTTCCAGTTTCACTTGGCTTCTTCATTGGATAGGTTCTCAGTTGAATTATCACTGTTATCTCAACACCCTTGAATCTGTTACATTTTATTTTCTACTGTAATATCTTTACTGTAGTAATTGTCTTCTATTTCTTTTACATGTTAGCAAACATTGTTTCATTTTTACACCCATTTCTTTAAACCGTATTTAGCACAAGTGCTCAACATCCTTGAGTTTGAATGTGGTGTTCCGACTATCATCTTGTTATTAATTTTTAGATGAGTTGTATTTATTACACATCTGCTTCACTTTCGTACCTATTTTGAGATGTGTAATAAATACGACTCATCTAAAAATTAATAATTTTTCGCTTCACTGTGGTGTTCCAATACAGTTAAATCTCAATATATCATCTTGTTGTTTAACATCTGCCCATATTAGTTCAATAGCATTTATATATGGGTGATTGGGTGGAAGTCTTAAGACTTATGGCCATTTTTCTCCAAAATTTTGTCCACTAAATATTTTATTTATTTAGATTTGTGCATTTTTATTAAGTCATAGAGCTTGAATTTAGTTATGTTTTCATTGTAGATATGCTCTGCTTCTATCTGAGAGTCATATTTTGATGGTTTCTTTCAAGGAATTTGAACTTCAAGGCTTTACCTCCTGAGTGTTCTGAAATGCTGCATTATTAAACAACTACAGAGTTTGGGGTCAGATTTAGAATAAGTTTGGTTTTCGACCATTTAACCTAGTTGTACATTTCTGATTTGATTTATATGTATATGAGTTAGCAAAACAAAACATTGTAACAAAACATTGTTAACCCCTAGCATGAATAATGATTAGGCTCTTGCCTAACCTCTAGTATTGTCATCAGTCCATCTTTTTGAATTGGTGTGGCCAAGTGTATATATGTTTTATCTGTATAAATAATGGGGTCTTCCCTCTGACTTCTGACTTTTGTATGGCTATCAGATAATCATCTCCATTAGAGCATATGTCATGCGGTTCTGTAAGCAGTCTTCGTTTTGTTTTAGTCTTTTTTCATTTAAAAGCCAGTTCTCTTATTATTCTGTTTAAGGATGACTTGCTCCTCTGAAAGTTAATGCTTTCTCTTAAAATAATTAGCTATTGTAGGGGCACTTTTTTCTGAGCATAAACACTGTATTGTTCTTTGGCGACACATTTGTTGAAGTCATGTGGATCTGTTACTTGTCTTGGAACACTGTGCTTTTTACCTTGAGTTCTGAAACATATGTTTTAATTTTTATTTTGTTTGCATTCTTCAACCATTCTTTGCTGTGTTCTTTCAGAAATTTCTGTGGCAGCTTATACATGCTTTTGAAATTGTCAAATCTTTTTGAAAAAATCTTCTGATATAACCAGTTCTTTGCTTTTAGCTTCTATTTTCATGTACGCCTATACATTTGAAACAATTTCTTGACTCTGGCCGTGTAATTGTTTTGGATCTTAATTTACAAAGTATTGATGGCATAATTTAAGCTATGATTGTCTGACAAATTTGCTGTATTCATTCCTTATTGCAAAGGTCAATTTATGTATTCAATAGCTAAAATAAAACAATTGTGAATTAGCAAGGACGGTCTCAGATGCAGTGCATGATTTCATTCAGTAGAGTTATATCAGTTGGTGAAAGATACACAACATATGGGTTTGCCTGTAGGACTTAACGGCTTGAGTCCAAGAACTGAATATCATTTGGTTTTTGCTACACTGATGTTTCAGCTACACCACAACTGTTCTCAAGTGAAATACTCTTCTGTTACAGTTTTTTCACTAACACCAGAAAACATTTTGCTGATTTGAGAGATTGTTTTGTAACCAAGATTTTTATTTAATGCGTGACTAAGCTTATTGAATCCAATTTTACTAACACTCTGAGTTTCTGTAGATAGCAGAAAGTTTCATGCATCAGAGAAAGTGAATAATCTACTAAAGAATTATTTCGCACTTCCATTGTCAACCAATCAATTTATTGTTCACTATAACATAATACAGACAGTATATTTTATGGAAATTAATCATTCTTCCACACTAGCCATGTACAGGCTAACATTTTAGTCAAACTGAAAAATTCAGTGTTATGGCCGGATTTGAACCACGGATCTCCCGGTCTCCATCCAGTCACTCTTAACCATTGAACTACCATGGCCAACATGTCATCATGACATTAAATTCTCTAATTGACTCGTATGTTTCCCGGTAAAACACTAGGGGTCCTCATATACGAGATGTGCACCGTTTGTGGCAACTTGTATTTTAAGTACTTGAGTCCCAATCTTCATCATTTAACCATTATTATTAAGTTAATTGATGAAATTAATCATTCTTTCACACTAGTCATGTACAGGCTAAGATTTTGGATAGATAGTCAAACTGAAAAATTCAATGCCCCATGGCCAGGATTTGAACCACGGATCTCCCGGTCTCCATCCAGTCACTCTTAACCATTGAACTACCATGGCCAACATGTCATCATGACATTAAATTCTCTAATTGACTTGTATGTTTCCCAGTAAGACACTAGGGGTCCTCATATACGAGATGTGCACCGTTTGTGGCGACTTGTATTTTAAGTACTTGAGTCCCAATCTTCATCATTTAACCATTATTAAAGTTAATTGATGAAATTCTTTCACACTAGTCATGTACAGGCTAAGATTTTGGATAGATAGTCAAACTGAAAAATTCAATGCCCCATGGCCAGGATTTGAACCACGGATCTCCCGGTCTCCATCCAGTCACTCTTAACCATTGAACTACCATGGCCAACATGTCATCATGACATTAAATTCTCTAATTGACTTGTATGTTTCCCAGTAAGACACTAGGGGTCCTCATATACGAGATGTGCACCGTTTGTGGCGACTTGTATTTTAAGTACTTGAGTCCCAATCTTCATCATTTAACCATTATTAAAGTTAATTGATGAAATTCTTTCACACTAGTCATGTACAGGCTAAGATTTTGGATAGATAGTCAAACTGAAAAATTCAATGCCCCATGGCCAGGATTTGAACCACGGATCTCCCGGTCTCCATCCGGTCGCTCTTAACCATTTAGCTATCGTGGCCAACGTGCCATCATGACATTAATCTATCCAAAACCTTAGCCTGTACGTGGCTAGTGTGGAAGAATGATAAATTTCCATCAATTAATTTAATAATAATGGTTTAATGATGAAGCCTGAAACTCAAGTTGCCACAAATGGTGTGTATCTCATATATGAAAATCCCTAGTGGTTTTACTGGGAAACATATGAGTCAATTAGAGAATTTAATTTCATGACGGCATGTTGACCATGGTAGCTCAATGGTTAAGAGCGACCAGACGGAGACCAGGAGATCAGTGTTTCAAATCCTGTCCATGTCATTGAATTTTTCAGTTCGACTCTGTCACGCACGCATGCGCACACACACACGCACACACACGCACATAAAAAATTCAAAATCATTAAAGTTATGATCAAAATATTCATCTGTACTATAATTGGCTCTGCTTAGCAAGAGCTTAGTCAGTGTAGATTTAAACTTAGCAGCTGACAGAGTATTTTTTTAGACTTTCTGGAAGCTTGTCGAGTAGTTTTGGCAAGCTTTAACCTGTGACCTTTAATTATATAGTTATTCTTTGCCCTGGTTCCATACCGTTATGGATATCGGAATTAGTGGAGGTTGTATTCCTTCATCTACAAAAATTATTGTTCGCAAAATAAATATGCAGGGAAAGAGTGAGTAGGTTTAACTTTTTAAAATAGGGACTGCTTGTACTGTGTTGTTATTTCAGGTGGTATCGAGAACCTACATAAATATATTGAATCTTTGCCTTAATGCAACCTAAAAGAATGTTTAAGAGGAATTATTTGCTACTTGCTTTCATTGAACCACCATAGCACAAGCAAAAAAACAGTCATGCAGCCATTTCATCTATTGAAATACAGAATTTTTTTTGTGTTCTAATGTTACCCTTGTTTTAGAATTATATCCTGAAAATAACAGTACATAGTTTTTGCTTAATGTAGTCTCATCCGGGACGCTTTTGATGTGTACTTTTCTAAGAAACGCTGATGTTACACATTGAGTTTCCACAATGGAATGTTGGCACTCAGTAAAAAAACACAGGTTTTTAGAAAAATTATCACTTAAACATGATTTTTCACCTACTTGACTTTTCATTGATTGTTGATTTTAAAGAAGACTTTTTCTTAGTTCTGGCATTTTGGCATGCTGTATTTATGTACTGCACAACTTCAAACTTTTTATTTGCAGAAGCACTCTTTGCACGTACCAAACAAAACAGTATCTTACCATCTTCACTTAAAATATACTTCCAAACTCATTCACATATTTATGTAACATGGCAGATGAGATCCCTTTGTGGGTGGCATTTCTCAAACCTTACCACAAGCACTATTCAAATAATTAACTTCTTCATTTGTTAGCCATCGACATGCAACTACGCTCTAAATCAACTGTCAAGATGTGATGGAAACTGGGAAGGATCAAACCATATGAAGACAAGCCTAGTACTGATTGTTTGATTTCTTTTATGGCCAGTATGGGGATTACCTTGTTTCGTCCCTAATCTTAATTGTGCAATATTATTTCACAACAAGCCTGGGTATATTTCTGTTACATGGATGTAAACAAACATGCTGATTACTTAGTGTTGTTTGTAGGTCATATCATACATTACTTTATTTGGTTAACTTTTTACATTCCACCTTTTGATAGAGCACACATCCATTTATAAATAAATACATGGCCTTTGTACATGAATATATAAGAATATATATATTTCTTTTGCTTGGTTGTTTTCAGACACTTTATTAAGTACTAGTAATATTAATATCTAAAGGGAAAAATTACAATTTAATGCCACATTCATGAGTAAAATATGCATTTTCCCTCTGAAAAAGCATGGCATACCAAATATGTCATTTAAGCATATTTTGTAAGTATATAAAAAAGAATGTGCATTTTGCATATAATTCTGGGCTCTACTTATTAAAATCTGAATCCATATTTCCATTCAGTGTTTAATCCAGAATGAGGACTCCAATCGATTTCATTTCCCTATGGAAACATAGTGATATTGGTAAATAATTTAAAAAACTTAACTGTGGTGCTATCATCCCATAAATGTATTTCCTTTTGTCTGGACATAATTTCGTATAAAACAGCCTAGTTTCCTGTCTCACAAGTATTTTATTTATTAATTTATCTATACTAAGCTTTTTACATCTAAAAATTCAAGAAATAAGGTTAATTGTTCAGCATAGGCTATTAACTTACCATATTCTTTTACAACTTCTATCTTTACATTAATTTCTCTTAAAATTATATCTTGTTTACTTTGCTTTTTAATGGTCAGTTCTCTTTCTTATTAACTTTATTTAAAAACTCTCGAGCTTTCATATTGTCTTTACTAAAATTTTAATTAATGCAGTCTTTCTATTCCTTTTGAGCCATTTCTCATTTATACTGTCAGCCCACTACAAGAAGGCTAGTGGGGAATGAGGAGCAGAGGAGCTTGAATTGTTTATCTGCTCTGTTCGTCAATCTGTTTACTATAAAATGAGTGTATGAGAGTGCACATGAGTCACCCGCTGCGCCATGGCTCAGTGGTTAGACCGCTTGGCTCTCACCAAGGCGGCCCGGGTTCGCTCCCAGGCGACCGCAAAGTGAGACTTGTGGGGGACAACAAGGCGCTGGGGTGGGTTTTCTCCAGGACCTCTGGTTTCCCCCGCCATCTCATTCCACCGGTGCTCCATCTTCATCTCATGTACCATCAGTGTCACCGCCTGCGGTGCCATGTGTAGTAAAAGCGGGTGTTAAACACTAAACACACACACACACACACACACACACACACACACACACACACGAGTCACCCATGCTGCCAGGTCTAGTGCTTGTTAGACCTTGTAACTGCAGTGATAGGTATTAAGCATGGGTGAGTTATGTCACAACAGTGTATTTTACATGAACCTAGCAGCCTTATCATATCCGGAAGGGAGCATAAACACAGCAGAAGTGATTACATTACACATTCCTCTGCCTTGTTTTCTTGTGCTGGGCAGACAGTACATTCTGTTTTCCATAACTTTGTCCTTTTACACTCAGATATTATGTGCTCTATATCTTCTATTCCCCTGCATATTGGGTACTACCCTTTGGAATATCCTCATCTCTTTCAGTCGCCATACACCCGCTTTCACCCACGCTATAGCCACTCTTTGCTCTTTATTTAGTTTGTCAATTTATATTTCTCGTTGCCATATTCTTTTTATTGTAATGTACAATTCTAATGATACATATGCACACATTGTTTGTATTTCCATGTCTTCAAATCTTCTTATAACTTCTGTACAAAAACCCTTAACACTGTTTCTCTCATTTTCCAAATTTGTCCCAGACCATTGCTTTGCAGGTTATATTGTATACTATAGCACCACCCATTTCCTTTTGAATCCTTGTCTTGATATTCTAAGCATTGTTTCAGCAGAGACAAATATATAAACAGAGCACTATGTTTTAATTTCTGATAGTACAGTTAGTTGCCATGGATTCACACTTTTTCTCTCAGTGCAACCACTGCTTGGCAGCTTGTATTCTGGCTACCTTGTCTACTGCCTGGAACAGCTTCCTATTCTAATAGTTAAATTTACAATAAGAAACACATATCTTACCATAAGAGATGTTTCAAATGTCCTTTATCCACTCATTTCTGATATCTCAGGAAATTTGCATTCACACTTCTGAATTCAAATATCAATAAAAGAGTAAATTGCTCATCTGTTTTCTTTTAGTTCTTCCATTGTATGAGGATTTGTTGCACACATATTTTTGAAGTTCCTATATGGATACAAAATTGCAAACAGTTAAATCAGGGAATTACAAGGCTCATAATCCTTTATTAATTGCCAGGAACTGGAAAGTTTTGTTTCAAATCATCTTGAAACTTTAAGTACAAAAATTTGTCTTGTCACAAATATATTTATACATAAAAATCCTAGGTGGTAATTTGTAATCGTTTCAAGGCATTTTGGAAAATGCAAAATTATTAATTAAACTTAATTATCACTTGAAACTCATAACTTAATTAGCACGGTTAAAAACCTATAAATTTATAAGCATGGAACACAAATGAAACAAACAAGACATGAATTCTGTAAAAATGCTGTATGCTCACATCATACTGTTGCAAATCTCTATGTATGCAGGTAACAGCAGTCTTGGATGTATAACCACTGATAAGCATTCTGTTATATGGTGGTTTTAGAGTGATGGAAAAGTACTCTTTTAACATAAGGGTAAGTAGGGCATGAGGTAATTGCCAATGAAGATCAAATCAGAGGATTAAAAAATATAAAATAACAGTTGAAAGTAAAATGCTTAAAATTTGAAATAAACATTTTTGTATATTCTTTTAACAACATTTTTTAATTACTTAAAGAATTTCCCATAAATGTACACTCCTGAATCAAAACGTTTCTGAAACTTTGTATTAAAAATTTGTTGGTTGACATTCTTTTAATCTCTATTTCACTTTCCTTGTGTTTATTCTGATGTGAGCACCTTTTTCTGTTTTGACAACAGAGAGCTTATTAGAAATATTTGCCTGACATATATAATGGGGTTCATAATTCAAACACAGTGTGCAGTATGTTGTAATTGCTGTATATGTAATCCTCTGATGTAGCTGATAACATTTTGTGATGCTAGCAGAGGAAACCTATCCTTCTTTAATCATAAAAACTATTTGTAGTCAATTTATTGACACCCATCACTTTTTTTACATTATCAAAGGACTAGTTTCAAAGGCCATTGCCTCCATTTTCAACCTCTCTCCAACCATGAAATGCTACTGCTGACTTATCTTCTTGTTTCAGTCCGATGTTTTTAAAGTGCTCTTTGACTCTGGTTTTTAGATTTCTTTTAGTTTGACCTATGTAGCATTTTTCACAATTTTTACAACTTATTAGGTATATTCCAGATATGTTAACTGATGGGATTTCATCTTTTGTTTTTGAATTTAGCAATTTTAAAATTGAGTGTCCATTAGTAGGTGTCAAGATTATATTTTGTTCCCTAAGATCTTTTTAAATTTATTAAAAGTTTTTAGGTGATATGTGAATGAACTGAATATGCTGTTGCTTTCTTTTTCTTTTGTGAATGAGGTTGCTTCCTTAATGATGCATAACTATCCTGACCATTTCAGTTTAACAGTGTCAAGATGTGGGCAAGCTTTTCACATGCAGAAATCTATAAGAAAATGGCATATTGAGCGGCATCAAGTTACTAATATCTGATGGGATAAGAACGTTCCTTTTCCAAAGAGATAAGAAGATGAGAGCCAATGAATAGGTACTAAAATTACAGACGGGACAAATACCTTCTTTGTTGACATCTTATTTCCTAAGTTGTACTCTGCTATTCTGTGCGCTACTTTCAGTAAGCAGCCAATCTTGTACTAAGAAATGCCTTAATTTGTGGTGCCTTCTATGCTAAAGAGGAAGTTTTTCCACTACAACTATTTTGTTATAACCTTCACAGCATCTCTTGCTGTCCTATTAATTGAATATTTACCTTTGAACGAGATATTAAAAAATTTCTCCATAGTGTACTGGGAGTGAGTATAATATAACAGTAATCTCAAATCTTTTTGGAGGCTTTATGTTGATTAAAATTGCCTAATACTTCTAGCTAATGTGGAACATATTATTTTTTATTGCATAATAGCAACATTCTTTTAGTTTTGAGCTATTTGCCATTAATGTGAATTGCCTGCATGCCTTGAGGAATGTATAACGTAATCACTTTTGCTGTGTTTATACTCGCCTTTCGGTTATGATAAAGATGCTACGTTCATGTAAAATACATAGTGTTGTCACTTAGCTCAACCATGCATAATACCTATCATTGCAGTTACTGAAACGAGCATTAGATCTGGCAGCATTATGCACTTGTGCACTCTCATACAATCATTTCATAGTAAACAGATCCACTATCAGAGCAGATAAACAGTTCAGATCCCTCTCCCTTCATGTCCCACTTACCTTTTTGTGGTGGGCAGACAGTACTGTGGTCATATATAAGCACAGATTTTAAATAATGTTCTACAGAACTGAGGGAGCCCAATGTCACCTATGACTTCAATTTAGTGCTGTAGATCGATCAAAATTTTTAATCGATTAACCATGTTACTTTAATTGATTAATCGAGATATATTATCTGTTTGAAAATTAGGTGTAAGTATTATATAAAGTACTTTAATACTCTGTATATTTAATTATTTTTGAAACTTTTAAGTACTTAGATTAAAAATTTGTGATTGCATCTCGTGCACATGCTTTATATATGTATTGAATTAGATCTACAATATTATGTAAGTAATTATTTAGTAACGTATTATATCAATATCTACTAAGATTTGTGAGACTGACATGCAAATAATAGTTTACATGAAGACTCGCCTAGTCAGTTGTTTCAATCCATGATTTTAAACATGTAAGTGTATTCACATGCTTTGAATTAAGTGCTGCTTTTCGTTTGGTGATCCTGCATCAATAAACACACGTACACAAAGTAATTTCTTCGTATGGACGAAAGAATGGGCAACCGAATAGAATGTGTCTTCCACCACTGAAGAGGCTTTGCGAAGTCGTCATCCAGTTCACCCGAAGACTTGTAGATGTCAATTTCTGTAGTAAGTGGTGTTAATGGGACGGTTTCCTCGACATCGTCTTTGTCATTAAAAATCAGTTTTCACTTCTTCAAGTTTACTTCTGTCATAGTTTTTGCACTTATCACAGATTTTTATGAAAGTCTTTTCCATACAGATTCTCTTGTGCCTCTTGGAAGACATTTCAAGGATTTGAATCTCAGATCGAGGGCTGTAACTTTTTCGTGCATTTCTAATTTAGGCCAGTTATTAATTCTTTCTGTTAAATCTTTGACAAGAGTAGTTTTGAACCTGATCACATACGGAGGGTCTGAATCAGCAACTTTGAGACTTAACTTTAGATAAGTTATTGCAGGTAGCACAACACTTGCTATGACATATTTCTTCCCCCAAGAATCACAAACATCCAGGCAGGGTTTCAGACATTCTAACATTCTTTGTGCCATTTCCCATTCAACTACTTAACTACTCTGTTAGCTTTGAGGACACTTTCAAACATAATACAAGTACTGTTCCATCGGGTTACTATGTCTTGTTTTAATTTTATCTGTAGAAATTAAGATGGTTCAACTTTTTAGACAGTTCATTTTCTAGGTACAGACTGTGTTTTAAGTGGCCGCTACTTTTCTGCATTTACTAAGGAGGATATCTAGAGAAGCACTTTTAATTGCCTTATTGAGACTTAATTGTAAAGTATGAGCAGAGCACTTAACATTGTCATATTTTGATTTCTCAATATCAAGTATTCCTAGCATTGTCTGTACAAATTGCAATGACTATTTTGATAGTTCCAATCATTTATTGCTCTGCAAGGGGTCCCAGGTTTGATTCCCGACTGGGGGTGGGAATTTTTCTCCACCAAGATGATTTCCCAGAGATTCCAAGACTCTTACCCAGAGTCTGGAAGTATGAATTAGAGTGTGAATGTGTGCGTCATCTAATGATTAAAATCTTAAGTACCTGCAACTCAACGTTTACTAGTTAACACCATTGCTAGTAGGCAATATGTTCCAAAAGGAAAATGGCCGCTGATATGACCATTGCAGTTAAAAGCGGGTTATAAATGGAACAAAAAGAGGAAGCAACATTAACTGTTATACAGAATGTTAATGAACTACACCAAAATATTTTCAGAGCAAATAAACAAGTAATTTGAAATAGCAGACTTATGGCCTGTTGGTTAAAATGTGGGAGTTAAGGCTATAAGTTTCTAAAGTGCCAGTACGTCACTGCTAATGATGGTACCACCTGAGTGCACAACACACGAAGATGAGAGGACATGTAGGAGCCCTCCCTCTAATGCAGTGGTTAGGGCATTAGCCGAGTCTCTTCACTTTTGTATTTTTTTAAAAATATTTTATCTAAGCTTTTAATTCTGGTATAAATGTATGCATTTTATGGAGTAATTTCACCTTGTCAGTACAATTAACTACAATTCTTTTTTAACAAAGGTTGAATCTGCCTAATACATTCACATGCTTCTATACATCTATAGAGCGGTGGTTTAAAGGGTGCACAAACCTACATAGCATAAGAAGTACATGCAACTCTTTACGTCAGGTTTATAGGAACTGCTCAAAATGGCAATCTGCATTTTCCTTGCAAAGTGGCAAAGGAACGACTGTCATACTGTGTCCAAAATTCCTTGAGTGTGTCGAATAATTTCACATGCTGCTATTCTTCGGGCAGTGAGGTCCCCTTCTGAAGTAATAGGTGTTTCATACACAGATGTGTGATGACCCCAGAAAAAGAAATCAGTTGGATTGAGGTTGGGAGATCGTGCTGGCCAAGTTACGAAAAATGCAGTTTCTTCCTATTAGAATTTATGTTTTAAAAAGATGAAGAAGAAATTAGCTACATGACAGGAACAGAACCAAATGACCTTTGGAACACCAGGTGTCGGGAGTTCCGGACCACCAGAACAGTTACAGAAACAACACTAGAGTAGACTACATGATGCAAGAAGGCAGTTAATTGCTGTTCAGTGTTGCACTGGTAGGTGATTAGTTCGAGATTTGAAAGATTCTTTGAGGCATTAAATCTTGTGATTGCCAATAACAAGCTAATAAGAATTGATATTTCTATACTCGGGAAACAGTCTTAAAGACTTCTAATCCAATAATTACACCCACCTTGTTTATTACCAACTTATCAACATCCGATGCCAGTTAGGTTTAGTACAATTAACTACATTAAGTTTAGCTGCAGACCATGCATTGCCTATTTCAGTTTAAGTTAGTCACGTTTACAATCGCTGAAATTATTTTACTATAGTTCATTAACAGCCTGTATATGTAATGTAAATAAAACTGTGTCTACAAAGGATGTACCACATCAAGGAGTAATAATTAAGGTATTTAATGAACTACAGCTTGATATTAAAGCAGTTGCAGAAGTGTAAAAGTGACAATTTCAACTAAAATTGAAAGTCTTTCTAATAAACATATTCTTGTATAATGTGGATGAGTTTGTATAATTATGTCATTGTGTGTGAGCATATACCTATATTTATTCTTATATAACTTGAAATTGACATGTCAAAAATCAATGTGTTGATATCTACACATTGATATAATCAGCATTATAATATCACACAAATATAACTATAACTTCACTTATCTTAAGAAAAATGTCAAATTTTTCTTAAGGTAAGTGAAGTTTTTGTTACAAATAGTTATATTTGTGTAATATTCAATGCTTCATTGTAATTAGCTTCATTTTCTACATAATTATAATATCAATTTATCCCATGGTAAATTAAACTTCAAAATTACTTTTTTAGCACATGTTAAAATAACTAAACCAGTAGTTTTTCTTTTCATTGGAATCAGGTAATAATTCTTCCCTTAGTTGAAGTTCACTGTAAATTCTCCTTTAATAGAAACAGCTAGTTGGGCTGTATCTGTGACTTTAGTGCCTTAATCTACTGCTAAAGAATCATAAACTTATCTGCTATGTCTGTTAACTGTAGTTGTAATCCTTCAGTCACATTTCCTGAATTCTATGAGTTTCTGGTTAATTCTGAAAATTCTGGTTGATAATTAGTTATGCTATTAGATTCAAACTCTTCATGTTTTTTGGGGGATAGTTCCTCTGCCACAAGTAGTAAACAATCTTTCATGAATGGGCCATCATTAAAGGGATATTTCCTTGCAGTGTTTAAACTGATCTGTAGGTTAAACAAACTTCAGATTTATTATTCCCTTTATCTGTGTCTTCTTCAGCAACCTGTAATGTGTTTTGTTGAAGCTTCATGAACATTCACCTTGATATTTATCTAGTATGTTCATTCTGTTTATTAAGAATGGATTTATATTGATGAACCAATTGGCCCTCCATTTTGCATAAAAAGGACATTAGATTTTCAGAATGTGCATAAATCTAATAATTTACATCACCATAGTAAAGCTGGAAACGTTCAGTTAACTTTCAAAGTCCTCCAATTTAGTATGTGAAAGCTTAGTATTTGAGAGAATCCTGGAAGAAAGTCAAGTTACGCTAACCGTTCTTCTTATATATGGTTAAGAATTAGAGGGCATAGGTACATACATTTGAAAGTACTTTATGTCTCTGTTTGATAATTACAGATTGGTGGTTGTACATTTTAACAAATAGTTCACTAGTTTCTGCATAGATTCCTGGTTGTTTTCCTGTTTGCCAGATACATCAAATTCTGTTAGAAATCTGTGAAATGTAATGAATATTTGCAGAGTCAGTGAGTTTACTAATTACCAAAAGTTTAATCTCTCGCTGCTTTGTCATCATCGCCATTAATGATTATGGCTGTTCTTTAGTGTGGATACCTTCTATATTGCAGTGTAACTGCTCGGACATCTGGAGCTAATCAAAGTTGTTTCAACTTAGGCTATAGATGTGCTTGTACAATGTGGTATAGGAATTTCAGTAGTATTCATACTTATGAGAGCATCAACTTGTTTAGCCATAGATGTTATGGTAAAAGTAGAAGTTTCAGTTGCATATTTTTCCATAGGAAGTCGTAGAGTTTATCATATCAATGGTAGCATTTAAACAATTGGGTACAAAAGAATTTGTGACCCAAGTTGAATTTGGCTATTTGGCTCATGCATTAATGGGCAAACATTATTTCTCTAGTAAAATATTAAACTGTATAACAAGAAAAAAGAGCAACAAAAAATTAATGATATTAAATTCTCATGGAGCTTAACGCATCCTGCTTTCTATAAATCCTGTAATGGTCATGTAAGAGATTTTAATCCATTTCATTCAAGAAACCTCTGTTAACCTGAACAGTTACTTGAGCACCAAATGTTTACTGATCTGATTGTTCATAAGTTGTGAGATTTCTGTGAGGTCATTAAAGTAAAGTAGAACAGAAAACTACACACAATATAAATTAATAAGACCAAACTTAAAGTCTTTGTTGAGTATGCTTTTGACATATTATTTCGCGAAAAGCATTATGGCTTTTGATATTTCTAATATCTGTGTTCTGTTGTGTGTGTTCTGTGGAATTGTAGTTATGAGGTAGCATAATTTATAAACTTCTCAAATGCTTCTTCCCTTAACTTGGAATTTTTACGAAACTTTGCAATCTGTTGCAAATTTTCAGATGAAATCAATTTCTTTTTTCTTACCCTGATTTAAGAGATGTAAACAAAATTCCAGGAAGTCATGTTTTGTAAGGTTCATACTTTTTCAAATCAAATAGCTTAGTAAATTAATATTATACAATGAGTTGACTGAGACATTCTTTACTTCACATACCACAAATTTTCTTTCAATGCGTTTTGCCTCCACTTGAAGGCATTATCAAGAGATCAATTTCTTGAAAATGTCTTTAAGTGGAGGTGAAGCGCACTAAAAGTGAAACACATTGAAAGAACCATATGTGAACCGAGCAGGATGGCTCAGGTGGTTTCATCTGTGGCCCGCATTCAGTAGGTCTGGATTCGATTCCTGTGGCTGACCTGCGTGACCCATGGACTTTTTTTGGGGGTTGTACTGGGTCGCTAGGGAAATGCTGGGTAGGTTAATTACATCCATTGAATTTCCTGTCCGTCCATTTCATCACTTCATATCATCTTTCATCCAGTGGTTTCTTTCAGGGTAGAAGTGTCGACTGGTGTTTCGGCACCTTGGGTCGGCCGCCCTATGTCTCCTCTCATCTCATCTTTCCTCCTGTGTATGCCCCACTTGGGATTTAGGTACAATAAACCACAGGTTTTGGTGCTGAATTCCCTCCATAGTAATCCTGACCCTATGGTATTTGAAGTACAGAGTGTCTCAGCTCATAGTATAATTTTGATTATTGCATTACTTCACAGTGTTAATTCCAGTTTACCTTTTCAAATTAGCTCAATAAATTTTAGTTCTAAATCACAAAATTGGTTTTACATTTGGCTATCATGTCAATTGCCTGTATGTAAAGGTGCAAATATCTCATTCTTGGATTATCCAATTCACTTTTCTTTCTAGTTTTATTCTCATTTACATTAACATTCTTCTAGTGTTCCGTAAATATTAAAATTGCTGTGAGATTCTTAAACAAAAAAAGTTTTCTTTCACTTTAGCAATACAATAATTTACATCAAAACCCTCTTTCTAGAGAATATTGAATAATTTTTTGTGAGTAGAAAAAGATGGCTGAAAATTTGAAAAGAAAAGGTGAACCTTAGTTGATATTGGAAATCCTCAGGCTCAGATAAAAGTGTTACTATCCCAGCAGACTGGGGCACCAATGTGCTCCAAAAATGCTTCATTTGTGTATTTTTGTGTACTTGGTTCCTATTCTTAAGAATTGTAATTTCAACGCTTAACTGACACTGATGGAAACCTCGTCTTTACTCCAAAGAAAATGAACAAAGTTTATTTAATGTCTTGAAAAATATTTTATATGCATTTATGACTTGCACTGACTGCGGTAAAAGTAGGTCAAGTTGATGAGCACAATAATGGTTGCAGCCAGATCATATCCATGAGCTGTAAGGCTCATACTGAAAATCTGTTACGTTTTTATGTTCCATTTACTTAATATAACTGAAATGGCTTACTTAGATTATGATTTGTATATTTTTGGATACGTCTGGTGCAGGTCCTCCCTTTACTGCTGTCCATTTTTTTCCCCCAATGGTCATATCGGCAGCTGTTCTCCTTTGGAACATACCAAAGGTGTTAAGTCGTATTCTTTAGGTTTTGATCATTAGATCAGGCACACATTTGCTCTCTCATTCAAACTTCCAACTCTGGGGAACATGGGGAATCATCTTGGTTGGTGAAAAATCCCCACCCCCAGCTGGGAATCGAACCTGGGACCCCTAGCATGGCAGGTAGATGCTCTACCAACTGAGCCATGGGGCCAGCTTTACTGCTTTTGTTGACTTAGTAGAATGTCTTTGTTCTTGAACATGCAGTGAAATGTTGAATTTCTTGGTAAGATGCAAATAGAGTAACACCAACAGTTCCAATTTATTTGTGTACATTGCAGTTAAACTGTAAGCAGTGCCTGTGTTGCTATAGTATTACATCATATGGTTCCTTATATAGTCATTAACTGATTTACAGGAATACAAGTTTACTTATTGACAGTATGATGTTAAGTATTTGATTTGATATGGAATATAAGTTACTGCTTATGCTACTTTGCATAATTTTTTCAGTAAAAGAAAGGATTAATGTACGAGGGCTGTTCAATAAAGAATGATCACAATTGTTTTTGACAACATACTTTTACTCATCCTCATAATTTTGATGGTCCTTCTCAAAATAGTCTCCGCTGAATATGATGCACTTGTCCCAACGTTTCTGCCAGTATTCAAAGATATGCTGGAAACCATTTTTTGAAAGATCCTTCAAAATCGCCTCCACGGCCTTCACCACTGCTTCTGATGATGGATAATGCCTCCCACGAAGGCGTTTCTTCAAGTTAGGGAATAGAAAAGTCACATGGGGCTAAATCCGGACTATAGTGAGGGTAAGGGGTGCACTTCACGTTGAATTTTGCAAGACATTCAGCAACAACATTGGTAATATGCAGCCGCACATTATTGTGGTGCAGCATCCAGTCTGCTTCATGGAAATGTGATCTTTTGCGCCTAATATGGGCTTGCAATGTTTTCAGGACATCCCTGTAGTATTGTCCAGTTACTGTTGTGTGTGCAGGTACAACTTGCTGATCAACCATTCCATAACTTTCCCAGCAGAAGCAACCACTTTTGCTTTTTTTGGGGGCTTGTGATGAAGGAGATTTCCACACTTAGCTTTGCTGTTTGCTCTCAGGATCAAAATGATGTAGCCAAGTTTCATCAGCAGTGATTACGTTTGAAAGAAGCTCCGGATCTTCCTCTAATATCAACTTTAACTGCATTTTACTTCCATTGCAGCGGTAGGCGATACTGAACATGTGTGAACCAGGAGTACCAACAATGAAACCACTACAACGTGTTTGTTTCATATTAAGCTAACAGAATATAATAAGATTGAATTTTAGTGCGAGAAATTATGACCGTAAAAAAATTATGATCATTCTTTATTGAACAGCCCTCGTACATTTGAAGCATGGTGTAAAAATGAGGTATAAACAATGAAGCGCTATTTCAGGTTCACTGTTGGCCATCACAAGGTCATAGCTAAACTCTTGAGTCAAATACAGTATAATATTTTGCATTTCCTGACAGCATAAAGCTTTGAACAAAGCATCTGTACTTAATGATCCAAAATGTAACAAAATGCATGAATGGTTATGCTGACAGAAGACAATTCATTTGATGTTAGATGCAAGTGAAACAAAACTGCCTAATTCCAGTTGAAATTGTGATTAGTTTATATAGTTTAAATACAATACTGAAAGGACATACACAAAATATTAAGTATAGACATATTGACATAATCTGTTTCACACAGTTTTTGGCATAATATTGGAGAGGGAATCAAATTGTTCAAACATGTTAAAATTGTTTCTTGAACTAGCCATTTGGAAAATGAATATCATGTTCAAAAATTGTAACTAAGTTTTAAGTTTTGAAATTTTATACCCCTAACCCAGTAGTGAATTATTTAAGTTATACTTCTTACGTCTTGAGATACCTTGACATACAAAATCATTAGAATCAGTAGGTTCAACTTGTCGACCTGCAGCTGAGGATGTTAGTGAACACCATCAAAATATTAGGGATAACCAAGTCAGTGGTATGACCACATTAAAGCAATTGAATTAATTGTAATTTAATATTTGTGTCAGAACAGGCTTTATAGTCTAGCCTGAAGCGGAAGAAGAAGAAGAAATTTCGGATAGAATCATTTTTACAATTTAGAAATATAAATTTGAAAAGAACATATGTCATCCTGGATTGGTTTTTTGAATCACTATGGAAAGAAGAAGAGTTAAAATAAATTTTTATCTTACGTTACATAACTCTCATTGTCTTTTGGACTTCAGCTTCTCAGAATACAACACATTCATCAATCAAACCTTTTATCAGTATGGTTGCTAGAACCTCAATATAAATGCCAATAATTATTATAATTAGAGTAATGTGATTTCAACAAAGTATGAAACAAAGTACATAAAATAATTCTAACCATGGCATTTCTATATTCATACCAACATTCCAAACTGTAGTCAGGTCTCAGGAAATGTTTACCTTTTAGCAGCTGCATAAACTAGATTCACATATTTGGAGAAGTTGGTGAAACCTCCATTAAAGTTTTAAGCTTGTGTGTAGTATGTATGCCCTTTATCTTATTGGACATGTACGCAGTAAAGAAAAATAAAACACACTGATAAACAAAAAATCGATTGTATTATGTTTTAACTGGTAGCCTTGATTAAAGTATTATTTTTAACGTCATACGAAATAGTTACTCAGCAGCTTATCAGTGACGATTAACAATGTCATTAACAGTCACGATTAACAATAAACACTGTAACACATTTTAAAACTCCCGCACTTCGCTTTATGTTGTGGTGAACTATCAGATGACAGCACTGATTGATCCATAGACATACTCGCGCACTATATAGCAAACGAATAAAAGAAAGGTTTGCTTTGCTGGTGGAGGGAAAAAAGAACACTTAAGTGCATGAGTGCTGCGTTCTTTAACTGACACGAATAAGCTATGGTTATCAAGCAGCCCATTTTTTACATTATCGGTAGTAGATACGGTAAAACTAAAGTACATGGGGAATACCTGCTGCTCATTTGAACTTATATATGCGGCAAAAAAGAGGCGGTTACTCACGTAAGAATTAAATGAGCATCTACACTGCGGATATGAAATAAAAATGCATTTTTTCAGCCATTTTATTTAGTGGCGATAACCACTAATTACATAAAAGGTGCGGTAGATTAAGTTCATGGATGTGGAAACAAGGTACCTGTGAGGTTAGCGCTTTATCGATACCTATACAGTGAAAAAAGTTACTACTGCCGGAGGTGCATATATTGCATCAATTTACCCATTTCTTTCATTCACCGTCGGATATTTCCTATCCGATTGCAAAGGTTGTTCATTATTAAAAGAAAATATAACGCTGACGCTTAACATTACACTCATACTGCAGCTTTACTGCTTTGTACTGTTTTGTAGCATTTCTTTTGGAATGCTATTGTCCTTACAACACTTTGTTCATAAACCGGCATGTATTCTTAGGATTGAATCAAGCGTTCATATCTATGTTCACCTGGTTCTTTGTCTAGATAATCACTCAACTTCAACATTGGACCAAGAGCTGAAGGAAGAGGGTAATAGGAAATTTTGGTAATTCAGCTAAAGGAATTGGCTTCATGTCTTTATACTTTATTTCAGAACAAGACTACTATTATCTCGGATCATTTGACTCGTCAGGTTTTTTCGCTGTATGTGATTAAAGTAATAAAGTACACATTTTGGCCGTGGGCTTGTTACATAGGCTTAAGTCTTTTATAATTTTATCTACCTAAACGCCACTATGAAAACGCTAGATTTACCAATCAAATGCTAAGTTGGCAACGCTACCCGCTCAGTACTAGAACTGCCTATTATTTCCATTAGATGGCTCTGTATGTACATCTTAAGCGGCACGGCACTATTTACAATATTGGTGCAATACATTAATAACTTTATTAACATCAATTTTGTGCTTCATTGTATCATAGTCCTTACTGATAGGAATTAATAATTTATTTACATATGAATAGCTATAATTCTTAATAGTTATTACAATTCTATATGATTATAACTTCAAATAATCGGAAAATTCTTCTAAATGCTTAAATTAAAATGTAGGAAGTATCGCTTATTTTGGCAGCACTGCGCATTCAATAACTGTAGTTTCCGCCTTTTGGTAAAAAAAAATATTTTTAACACATGTGGGTAGCTATAATATCACATTAAAGCCCCGGCTTATGCACGTTTCCTTGACTGATGTCCTCAAGCGACTTCTATACGAGGCAACTGGTGGAAGTAATTGCGACAGCGGAATACCCAGAACATTTGAGCCACTGAATAGGTACTTCGTTTACAAAGTAAGTTTGCATTGTTGAATTGGAATATTGTTAAGCTAACATGCCTTATTACAAGTTTTGGCGACTTCGCATTGGTGGTTAGAGACCAAGATATGTAAGGATACTCAAATATTAAAATATGACGAAAATTTAAACCATATGTCGAAACTAGCAAAATGAAAAATAGAGTTTTGTTCGAATCTCTTATCGTGCTTTGCCATGACTACTAAGCCGGCTGTAGAAAGAAGTGTTACCATCCAAGGCAGGCGCTACCATCTAGCAGACATTTCTGTAAATAGTTGGACTGACCCGTGGTGTTGGACAGAATCCAATCTTTTCAAGAATCGAATACTCAGTGTTGGAATAGTTTTAAGCATTTTAAGTATCGAAGCTTTCATTCGATTGCAAGTTGTCGGATAGTACCCCGTGGTTGTTCTCGAGTAAAGCATTCAAATCTTACACGGTGAGTACAAAACTGTTATCAAACATACATACAGGATGTTACAAAAAGGTACGGCCAAACTTTCAGGAAACATTCCTCACACACAAAGAAAGAAAATATGTTATGCGGACATGTGTCCGGAAACGCTTAATTTCCATGTTAGAGCTCATTTTATTACTTCTCTTCAAATCACATTAATCATGGAATGGAAACACACGACAACAGAACGTACCAGCGTGACTTCAAACACTTTATTACAGGAAATGTTCAAAATGTCCTTCGTTAGCGAGGTTACATGCATCCATCCTCCGTCGCATGGAATCCCTGATGCGCTGATGCAGCCCTGGAGAATGGCGTTTTGTATCACAGCCGTCCACAATACGAGCACGAAGAGTCTCTACATTTGGTACCTGGGTTGTGTAGACAAGAGCTTTCAAATGCCCCCATAAATGAAAGTCAAGAGGGGAGGTCAGGAGACCGTGGAGGCCATGGAATTGGTCCGCCTCTACCAATCTATTGGTCACCGAATCTGTTGTTGAGAAGCGTACGAACACTTCGACTGAAATGTGCAGGAGCTCCATCGTGCACGAACCACAATGGGTATTTTGGCATTTGTCTGCACGAATGATTTCAATTTACATTTTAAGAGAAATACTAAAATGAGCTCTAACATGGAAATTTAGCGTTTCCGGTCACATGTCCACATAACATATTTTCTTTGTGTGTAAGGAATGTTTCCTGAAAGTTTGGCCGTACCTTTTTGTAACACTCTGTATAATGCACATTCAAGTCACACATTCTTCGGTGACAACCTATTCGATCTTACATCTGGCAACAATCATTTTGTTTTTTTGGAGTAGAGCAATATGAGTATAATATGGAACATGAGTATACTTAAACCCTTTTCAACATCCTGAAAATAAAAACACATTGTTTTTAAAGCTAATCATGACGTAGGAAAAGTTAATTAAGAAGTAGGAGATGTTAAACAGTTAAATGTGTGTTAAGGGGAGTATCAATGCACAAGTTTAAATAATGTGATAACTAACAAATGTGTTAGGCACATCAGAATAAGTCATTATTGACCACTGAGTTGTGCGTATTAATTTCATTATCCTAAAATAAGATTTAGTTCAGTCGGTTATTTTCATTTTAAACTCATATTAACAAGAATTTGTGCACTCGCTTTATATGATACAATATACTTGAAAATCAAATAATATGTCAGCGATATACAGAGTGTCCCAAATTGATGTATACTCTCGTGGAACTGTTATTTCTTCGCAAGAAATGAGACACGGATGCAGATCCACAAAACACTAGAAAAGCATGGCAACACGTTCATAAGGTTTGTTTGTCTCATTTCATAGATTGTTGCGGAGAAATAACACTTCAAAGAGTGTATACATCAATTTGGGGCCATCTGTATATTTAGTTTCGAATTTCTATAATTGTGCATCATTCGTTGTAGTTAACTGATCGCACAATGTACATTTCGTTATTCCATGATTTAGCAATTAAAATTTTATGATCATATATATGAAATAGTTGTTTGGCAACACTGAAACAGTCGTTTAGCGTAGAGATGGAAAGAAGCTCATTGCGCGTAATAATTATCTCATAGGATGTTTATTTGCCAGTCAGTTCATTTCTCTCCTCTTAACTGCCACACGACCTTAAAGATGTCAGCACCAACCAGATTGGAGATCTCGATTCAGTCCGAGACGTTTCTTAATAAAAACGTAAAAGAAGATCTTGGACCCACGCGAGTATTCGAATACAGTATTCAGGATTCGAAAATATCCAAGAATAAAATAACATCGACATTTTGCATTAGAATGTTCCCATTTCTGTTTCTTTCATTATCAGTGTCACAGTGCAAGTGCGATTGACAGCTACCTTAGTTTATTCTAGTATATTAAATCACATTTAGCCAGGAGATTTAATTGTAGTTGTAGTTCCAAGGAAGTTTTAATGGTTATACCTTCTTTTGAATCGAATCTTCACTTCTTAGTTTAATAACTTGACGGGACATGTAATATAGCCTTGATAAGACTAATGCCCGATTTCACCAATAGATGTTAAAATCGATGTTAGCAAATGTAACTTAACAATTATCACAGCGCTAACAAAGCTGTTAAATTTCTTGCTTTTCACCAACCTGTTTTCTGAAAATGTTAACAAACACGCGTTAACGCCAAGAGACTTGTAAATATTACAGCTATGGAAAGGCTATGGATGAGTCGTATTATTTTATACTGCGATGCGCTTGTGTTCATTTTCGTTTGCACACATCTGAAAAAAATGGTGGGTAAACAAAATCGTAAACAAAAGCCATGAAACAAATTTCTCATCGATTGAGAAAGAATTGTTAATTGAATTGGTGACGAAGTATCAGGATATCATGGAAAATAAGTGGACGGATGCGGTGAATGTAAAAAAGAAATATGTCACGCGGGGAAAAAATTGGAAACGAATTTAATTCGAATGCATGTGTCACTACTACAAGCATGAAAGAACTTCGTCAGTATTACGTAAATTTAAAACGAGGTGCGAAGGATAATGACGAGTGACTTGAACGTTAAAAGACGGAAGGTGGACAGTGTAATATTCACAGAATTCATTGAATTATAAAATCGCAAAGTTATTAATACTTGAAGCAAAGGCGAGATCGGCGTATTCCTTTCGATGCATGTTCTAATCTCTTTTGTACTTCCGCAGTAACCTTCACAGCAACTTGTTTCGACCTCTGTAGAAAATTTTCTTCTGATAGCTCCTCAAAATCATTTCTCCTCAAAGGCCGTACTCTATTACGAATGCCATTTAGAAGGTCTTAAATATAGCAGTTGGACATCAACAGCTCCGTTCACGCCCGCCATCTTGACTATTTACAATTGTTAAGGACTTAGCAACAGAAATTTGGCTTGTTTGTTCAACACGAGTGTTAAGCTAACATTTGTTGGTGAAATCGGGCATCGATGTACAAGGTGCTATTAAAAAAAAATAAAGTTTTCAAATTATTTAACTATAAAGTTAATGTGTTCAACACATCTTATAAACAAAATTGCTCATAAGTAATTTGGCAAAGTAAGTCTTCCAATATTTATATCAAGAGAGGGATTTGTATATTACTTGTCAAGGAATAAAACAATGTTAATTATTAATGTTTATCGTTATAAAACATGAGGTAAAATGATTGTGATGCAGATACATTGAAAAAATCTGATTTTATTTTAATTTTATTTTGCGCCTGGATTGGGAAGCCCGTTTGAAAAGGCTGTTAGAATTTTTATTATTTCACGTAGCCAAGTTAATCTGGTAAATATGTTTATTGATCCACTTTAGTAATCCTAATGATTGATGATAATGATGCAGACGAACATGGATATTCAAGTCTACAGGCGTGCTTTCATATCGACTTATGTTTATAATCCAACTTCGGAGTGAAATAACACTCCCTTTTCTTTTTCAAAATTAATTATTTATTCTAAGAAACAATAAACTAACATAATATACAATTACACTTCATCTCAGCAAATCCCCTTCGCTCGCTCGCTCGTGCTGGCTGGCTGTATACAGCCAGAAGGTTTTTGCTGCGTGCCCACCCATTAAGGGTTTTACCGCAGGTAGGATTTTTATTGAAAGATGTAGGATGAAGGTGATGTAGGTTTTTGATTGGGAGTTAATTTTGAGGTTACCAAAGTACCTTCGGGTTGAAGGAGAGGATGCAGTACTTAGCACTTTTTTTTTTTTTTTTTTTTTTTAATATTTTGTATTTTAGTTGGGGAGAAATTTAGATGCCAAACAGCTTGGAAGAATTATGAGGAGCTCAGCTTTAGCTGCTGACAGGTTTAGCTCCTGGGTTATCTAGGGTGCCCGCATGCCATACGGGGGACCCGATGCAGTCTAGATCGGCGTCTAGTGGGGTCATAATTTCCCAATGATCTGACAAGGGCGCTTCTGTGAGATGGTAAACTTGCGTATAATTTTGAAGCCCGGCGCCTAATTTCATCCTCCACGTATGGAAGACCCGATGCTTCGTGGAGCAACCTGGTAGGGAAATAACGTCCCACAGAATAAATAGACCGCAGTCCTTTATTCTGTGCACGTTGAAGCCAAGCTAAACAGCTGTCTGCTGCCATGCCCCAGATCTCGCAGGCATATAGCATCACCGGGATTACCAGCGCTCGGAAGAGGTACAACTTCATGCGGACTGGCATCGATAGTTCCAGCAAAATCCTTTTAGCGTCTCTCGCAAGTTTTTTCCGTAGCCCTTAATTACCACCAAAGTTATCTAATCGATTTCCCCTTTTTAACTCCCTGCTGTTTTTCTTCTATTAATTCACTACACTACACTACAAAAGTTTCTTGAATGCCCCCAAACTCACATGAACTTTTCTTCTCTTGTACAAATTATTCTTACTTTCCTTTATTTCGTGATATACGTGACTAACTCCTGCAGAAATTATCTGATTACTAATTTTCGTGCAAGCGTAAAGGGATTATGGGAAGGCAGTAGGCTTTAGTCATCTTTTAAGAGCTGGTTGCTATGTGATGACATGATATTCTGCTCTTTACCGAGATAAGGATTACTACGGAGGGGATTCCGCACCAAAACCTGTGGTTTATTGTGCCTAAGCCTTAAGTGGAGCATCCTTGGGTGAAAGGATGAGGCGAGAGGAGACAGGGAGGCCGATCCAAGGCGTCGAGACACCCGCCGGCATTTGCCTGACGACCCGGGAAAGTTCCAGAAAAAACCTATGGGTTACGTAGGTTGCCCATGGGAATCGAACCCGGGCCTCCCGAATGCGATTCACAGATAAAAATGCCGGCCCTCGTAGCCATGGTCGCTAAAGCGAATGTCTCTAGCGTTCCGCCGCGTAGAGGGTCGCGGGTTCGAGTCCCGCCTTGGGCATGGGTGTTTATGTGTTTAGTGAAAATGTGTGAAACTAAGGAAAGTATATAAGAAAATAAATGCAAATAATGAAAAAGGGTTAAATAAGGAAAAAAAAAAGAAAGAAAAAGGAAATATATTAAAAAAAACGCCTGACCTATCAGGCTCGGTTTGCGGAGATAAAAAGCGATTTGCTCCTATTTGAGAAAAGTATAAGTATTGGACAAATTAGATATTCCTGAAATATTTCACTCTGCAAAAAAGTATTTGACATAAATTATATATTTTAACGAGAAATTAAATGTTTTGCATAGTAATATTTTATCTCTTATCGTTTACCAGTTATGAAAGTCATCCAGAATAAAGAAGACTTCTGAGGACGTTTCGAGAACATCCAAGATATACATTTCATTCGCCATTAAAAACTCTTAAAATATAAGGTATTTTGATCAAAATCTTATAAGCACTTTTGAGAAAATCAAAATGTTTAAAAAGGTTTCATGTTGTCTTAACTGGGATTATTTTTATTTTATTATTTTTTTTTAATCTCCCTCCGTGTCGCATTCTTGGAAGATGTTAAACTTAGATAAATATCCAGTTTGGAATTCAACTGACTTTTCCTTTGTCAGCAATGCTGTTCATAGGCATACACGCGGATATGCAGGAGGTCCACAAACAGGTATTTTTGGTGAAATGTGGATATAGAATTTTTGGATGGAACCCTGCACTTCTTCCATATACTTGTATGTAGCGGAAGCATTACTATCGAAATTTCAGTGCAAATATCTTGTACTACAAGATGATTTAGCTAAGATAATTTCACAAATATTTATCCCGAATAACATGGCATAGAGAAACAGTGTTAATATTTCGTACAAGTGTAGGGGAAGTCTTGTGGCGGTTACACATTTAAGGAAGAATACTGCAGTGAAAGTGTAAAGCCATATATTGTGTTATTCTATACTTTACAAATTAATTAAATGTATTGTTCAAAATAAGAGTTCTCTACTTGGGAATAATATTTGAAAGAGATTCTTCATTGTTTCCTTTGGAAAATAAACACCACAAAAGGCAAGGCTTAAAATACACATTCACATCGGGACATGGGTGTAATGCAGGTGAGTCTTTAAATGCTACATGAGCGTCGCTGCGCACACACAAATACGGAACATGGCATATGCCCTCCGTAACTACGGGTTTTGCAGAACATGAATAAAGGCGTTTAAATAAATTGTCCCTTATGGTTTACGAAAATTATACAAAAGAGGGCCTTATCACGCTATTTCTAGGAAACGGTTACATGTTATAAAGGTATAACTACCAAGTTATTTATTAGAGTTTTCTCTTTGAGTTAGCAGGTCACTCACCACACATATACAACGCACGCACACAGCAACCCTATTTGTAAAATTAGGACATATATTTCCAATGTAATCGAATTTTTGGGTGGGTTATGGTTGATAAACAAGAAAGGCAGTTGCTTATGTACGTAGCTTGTAAGCAAATTGAGAAAATCGGGGACGAGACCGTGATTTCATATAACATAAGGTAACCTGTACCGGGAGTTGTTTTCACTGCGCAGAAGAACCGAGAGTCGCCGGGAAATTTTTTCCGTCCTTTACGCACTAAAATCTTTCGCTGTTACTGCTGGATCTTGAGCTTCTGCCAGGCAGGAAAGGATATTTAAGAATTTTATTTATCTCGTAATGTTTTTACTGACTCGCCTAAGCTCAGCATTAGGAAACCTTGCGATTTCTTGCAATATTCCTAGAGTGAACAAGGTTAGAGTATTCTTCCTGCTGCTGGGCTTAGGCGAGTTAGTAAGAACAGTTTTACAAGAATGCTGCCTGTTTGAGAGCAGGTCAACATTTCTAGCATCTAGTGTAAGGTACAGATTTTAGTGCGCCTATGACTGCAACATTTTCCGGCAATTTCGGTTCTTTTGTGTACTGGAGACAGCCGGCGAAACAGGTTATATGTTTTAAAGACCCTAGGTGAATAAACATTTCTCTTGTTGGTTAAGCTATTGCTATTAGCACTAAGGTTTTGTTCGGTGACTTTTAGCATGCCACGTCACGTCTTTTTTCAGGCAGTTTAAATATTTATTCATAATATACTGTCCTTTTAGGTGTACTCTCATGTAATAAACGATATAGAAATGCAGATTTTAAAATCAGGAATATAATTTAAGACTTATTAGACATTGGGATTGGCCTGATTTTCAACAGATAGCGCTTATCATCTTTGTAAATACAATCCCTGATTTCTTTAATTTGATTGTCTTAAAAATATATCCCTTAAACACAGATTGAAAGTACATTATTTTTACTTGGTTTTTGCATCCTATCTTGTTATCATCTGCGGCTGACGACGTCTGTGCAAAAAGTATCGCAAATGTTTAATTTTCGCGGGATAGGTATATTCCATTTTCGATTGTTTTGTGGCATTATGTTGGAACTCATACCTTTTTTTTTTTTTTTTTTTTTCAATTTACGTCCTCCAACGTTGTCATGTTGGGCGATGAATAGAATGGGTGAAATGGTGCTAAATTGAGCCCAAGGTCCATAGAACTTAGAGCTACCCTACATTCGTCTTTCAGGACAAGGGAAAACCCCGGAAACACCTTATCCAGGTAACTCACCCTGACCGAGATTCGAACTCGGGACCTCTTGAACGTGAGGCAGACACGTTACCACCACGCTACTGAGGCGGGCTGCTCATGCCCTTCACGTATGTTGACAAGCTCGGCTATTTTGAAAGTTCAGTTAATTGTTTACAGCTATTTTGCTTGGATGTGTTTTGGTCGTCTTCCACTTTTGCCTATCCCAAGAAATGGAACGAGAATCAAATTTAGGCGGAAAAACAAAATTAACTGCGAGGATGCATTCCGAATTTTGACTGTGGCATATGGTGAAGCTACCTTAGAGCAAAGCACGTCTATCGGTGTTACAAAAAGGTTCTCTGAGGCCCGAGAAGATGTGAACGACGAAGAGCGCACCGGACGCCCGAGCTCGTAAACAACAGACGAGAACACTCAAGAAGTGAAGAAAATAGTATTGGTCAATCGTCGAAACACTGTTACAAAAGCTGCGGAAGACCTAAACATATCGAATGGCTCGTGCTATTCGATTTTGACCAACGATTTGGGCATGAGACGGGTCACCGCAAAATTCGTACCAAAGATGCTAAATTTCCACCAAAAATACCACCGCATTAACGTTACTAAGGAGCTATTGAACTCTTGAACTCCGCAACCACCTAAAGTTGCTCCAGATGGTCATCTGTGGTGACGAATCATGGATTAATGGTTATGACGTGGAAACTAAAGCTCAATGGATGCTGCCACACAAGCCAAGACCGAAAAAAGCGCGCCAAGTTCGATCGAATGTTCTGCTTACAGTTTTTTTTTTCGATTGCAGCACGCGTTGCATCATGAGCTTTTGCCACAGGGAAGAACGGCCAATAAGGAATATTACCTGCAAGTTATGCACAATTTGCGCGAAGCAATCCGTCAGAAACAGTAATTGACTTGTGCACCACAATAACGCCCCTGCTTACACCGTTGCTTGTGCGCCAATTTTTGGCCAAAAGCAACACATTTATGATGCCGCAACCACCGTACTCCCCAGACCTGGCCCCCTGGGAAATGGTTGTTCCCAAAACTGAAGAGGCCCATAAAAAGACGACGCTAGGCCACGATTGAGGAGAGAAAGACGGCATCGAGGGAGGAACTGAACAAGATCACAAAAAAAAAAAAAAAAAAAAACTATTTTTCAAGTGCTTCGAGGATTGGGAAAAACGTTGGCACAAGTGTATAATATCTGGTGGGGATTATTTTGAAGGAGACAAAACATATATTCATGAATAAATGAATACTTTTTGAAAAAATACAAAATTCGCTATACTTTTTGAACAGAACTTGTATAAAATAAGCACCACGAGTTACTCCAAGCTTTTACTAGGTGTCATGAATTAAACTTGCATTTCGTTGGAAGTTAAATGTAGTGACGGTTTTTATAACAAAGTCTATAGTTAGATAATTATTTTGATTTGTACGAGAATTGTTGTACGTTTAACAATGCTTGTGAATTAGCGGCTGTTGTCCCTGTTTACATACTTTTATTAATCATAGTGTGGCCATTGTCGCGTCGGTTTCCTTTGATACTGTTAAATCTGACACCCGTGTAATTCTTATTAAAGAAGTATAGAATATTTAAAGTACATACTATCACATTTGATTGTGTACTCGTATGTATCAAGGGCTGCAATGTGTTATGTAAAGTTCCTTTGAAATATAGTTCTACAGTTCCAATAAGCATAGACATTCTTGCAGGTTTAATACCTATCTACTACTCGCACAGGGCTAGCAGAGTAACCGAACTGTACTATCCTTCACAGTTAGTAGAATTAATATGGGGTCATTATCTCCTATATATTTTATAAATAATGAATTTAATCACATGACACTTTAGGTAGACTAATATTTCTCCTTGTGAATGGGCTTGCTTCTTATTCTATTTAAATGTGAATAATATAAATACGAGTACATATTTACACATGAATCCATATAAAACGCTCAGTTTTACATCAATTTCCATATTAATGCATTAATATCTAAAATAACGATTTCTAGATAACTCATAATTCGTTTAGATATTTTGAAAGAAAGGTGTATCCTGTTATATATGGATAGAATACTCCAGTGGAAAACAAATGATTTCTGTAGATTGCAATTCTGATAGCTCAATCGCCAATATTTAAAGATAACGAAAGTAAATATTCTGAAACAATAATCATAATCCTGTGAAGAAAACGCATACGACAACATGTGTGCTTTAATGTGAAATGCATTTGCCCGGTGTCATTTGTAGTTTCCGACTACACTGAATTTACCCAGAACAAAGGGCGCTTATAACAACATTTCATGAGAATTGAAGATACGTATTTTTTATTTTTCATTTTACTACCCCTTGTGTATAGTTTAATTGAAAACCTTGAGTTCCTTTTCATGAAAATTTAAAATAAAAATGTTCCAAAATGTGCAGTTAATTTTGGTTTAGAATAATTAAGTACGCTGAGCTGGATGGCTCAGGCAGTTTCCTCTGTGGCCCGCATTCGGGAGATCCGGGTTCGATTTCCGTGCCCGACTTACTTGACCCATGGGATTTTTTTTTTTTCGGGGTGGCCAGGCGAATGTAGGTTAATTACAACTCCTGAATTTCCTGTCGCTCCATTTCATCTTTCATCTGGTGATCTATTTCAGGGTTAGAAGTGTCAGCGGCTATCTTGGCGTTGCTTGGCAACGCTTGGTAAAACTTTTTCCTCCGATAGGATGGTCTCCAGTCGGACCCCAATAAGTTGGGATGCCGGTGCTAGTGACCTGCCAGGGAGTTCCCTTCCCTCTGCACTGTCGTGACTCCTTTCACTTCTCGCCTCATCCTTTCTCCCGGGAGTGCCCCATTTAGGGGTATAGGTACAATAGGCCAAGTTCGAACCTCCGTGTCAAATCCCCTCCAGTCCATTTAAACTTCCCCTTAAATCCTTAGAGAGGATTTGCTATTTCTGCGTCTTTTCGGTTTTGAACTAGTATGTAAGCTGCTCACACAGCGACACGAGGACCTTGTTCTGTAACTGCCTTATTTGATCTCAATTCGTGCATATTATTTAAATCTTCATATGGAATTTGTGGATAAATGCTTTAGAAAAAGAGAAGGGTGGGGAGGAAGAGACCAACATTACTGTCAACTTACATTACCATGTTGTTTGGACAAAAAAATCGTAAATGTGGAAACATACCTAATTTAGCTGTACAATTAAGGCTTGTATTATTATACATCACATATAGAAGGTGTAAACAAAGACTAATTTTTAGATGTCACTTAACTTTCATGTCCACTTTAGCAAGTAAATGGTGCAAATTGACTTAGCCTTCATTAGAGTACATGTAAATGTGGTTATTTGGAATCTTCTTGACAGGAAGTGGGCGTGTCCGCTTAATGGGACAGTGGCTCATACAGTGATAGTGATGATCCGTTGGCCAGATAAAGAAATGCTCAGTAATACGTGTGCACAGTGTATATCGCGTTGTTTACCTTACCAGTCTTCCGGTAATAATTGAGGATCACAGTGACCTCATTCATGTTCTTTTTATCGTCATCGTATACACAGCCAAGAAGAACACTTAAGGAACTTTTCAGCACTGTTTTATGACATTCATCACGTGTTTCATTTGCCATTGGAAGAAAAGATTGTGCAACGTAGCCACAACTTTCTATTTCAACTATGAAGCTAGCTTTCAAAACCAAAACCCTGCCTCTTGTATCAATTTTGAATTTCTGTATTACTAGCATATATGTAGTACGCACGTAGAAAAATATTGAACTCCACCCAAAAATTCTATATTGAAATTTCTTGAATCCACCCAAGAACATCCGGGATAAAATAATTATTTTTAGGGGGGGAAAAAAAGTAACTTAAGTGATCTCAAGAGCACGCGATACCAGAAAATTCCTCATTCAAAAACTACCCTTTACATGGAAGAAATGCTCGTAATATTTTATTCTTTAAAACGACTTCAACTATTTTGATCAGTGTCACATTTGTTATTTACATAATAAATGAAACGCATTATGTATTTTTCGGCAAGAGCTTGTGATTTGTGTTCGTCAGTCTGAATGATTTTTGTGATTTGATAAACCTAAGATATAAACAAAATTTTGCTGCAATAAACTGGTAACCCGATAAACAGTGACAGTGGCAGTCGCAGTAGCGTAGCTCAAAATGAAAAGTAGTTCGAATGTGAAGCTTGGTATATGCCTAGTTGTATACGTTCTGTCACATCTTCAAGGAATAATTTCAGGGCTAAATGACATTTTTAACTTGTGATACATGTTTAATAGAACAGATTATGATGAATATTTTACACAACCATTTTCTCAAAATATCCGCCTTTAGCCTTCACACAAGCCTTTAAATACCTTGGCAAGTTATCTATATGGCACGAATGACATTTATGTCTAAATCCGCCACTGTGGGCTGCAGGGATTTTTTAGGCTTTAAAGATTATTGTGTTTTGAAGAGCTTGTCTTGGTCTCCAAAATATCTCACAGTTTATAATCCAGAGGATTCAGGTCTGGGACTGGCTGATGAACTCTGGGACGTTATCCTTGAGCCACTGCTGACACTTCATAGCTTTGTGAGTCGGAGCGCTGTCCTGTTGGAAGATCCAGTGTTCACCTTTGAACATTACCTGGTTTAGAGAATTCCAAATCTGTCCTGGACCTCCTTTAGGTACACATTGGTACATTGCATTGGTTATTACTCTCTTTGCACAGAAATGGACCTCGGAGCTCCTTGGTATGGGAATCCCAACCAAAACATCAGTGGTGCTGGATGATGGCCACGAAGATCTCGGGGAGCAACCTCATGGGATTCTTCACGGCTCCAAGCATACACTCTGTGGTTCTGTCAGTTGAATTTCTCCTCAAGTGTAAAAATTTTTTTTTGACTGAAAAAAGGATTCTGCGATGTTGGTTTTTGGCCTGTCGTCTAAGGAGGCTATGTATCTTTCCAGTCTTATCTTCTTCAGATGGGTGTTGAGTAGATGTCCTATGCATCGGCGTAAGTCCAAAGTTCTAGGTCTTGATTTATTCGCCTGGAGGCACTCATTCTTAATATTTGAAGCTTCTGCGCCATTTAACAAGATTTTTTCCGATATTTCCGAACTTTCTTGAACTTTCTTGATCGGTTCGAATCGAGTGTGGCCGGCCAGATCTTTGTAATCAACACCAGAAAGAAGGGCGAATATTTAAATGGTCTGGTAATCAAATCTGAGTGAGATTCCAAGCGGTTTTAATAAATTGAAAATTGCCTTTGAATCCTTCTTGCACTTGTGCAGTGTTATGACAGACGATTCTCTTTCACCGACCTTTCTATGGTGAGATAAAGACCAATACTGAAAGCTGAATGGGTCAACATTTCAAGGAAGGATGCTGGAACAAGATCAAGTTGCCTGAACTGCTGCCAGTTGACAGACAAAAGGGATAAGGAGAAATATAGAGACAGAACTTATAAGACTGGTTAAGTCCCGCCTCTTGGAATTTTCATCTTAATTTGAAACTCGCCATTGCCTATTTGCCGTTATCCAAACTTACACCCTCAAAGTCTCGCAGGTCTATCACTTAGCAATCTCACAGTCTTATTCTAAGGTACATTCCCTCATCCGTCCTTTAATAACCTGCGGCTGCCCAGTATGGAGTGGCGCAATATCCAGCAAAATTCAAGCTCTATTCGAAACAAGAAGCTCCACATATCAATGTGCACACCCTGGTTTGTGCGCAATTTCCAACTTAATCGTGAACTTGCACTACTCCCTATTCCAGTTCATACAGACCCAGGCTACAAACTTCCTCCGCAACCCCCATAACATTACTGGAATTGTGTTCATTTCCCTTGGCCACCTTATCATTTTCACAGTGATGATAACTACTAGTACATTACAGCACAAGTCAATGCAGGCATAAACATCACAAAACCTTTACGGCTCGTGAGTTGCCAAGAATAGCATTGTGTGCGTGTAAACGTGACAAAGGTTCATTCACACTTTCATACTTCAGAGTATTTCTACACCCAATAACCTCCTCTCATCGACTGCTGGTGGTATAGCCGGAGCAAATAAGTCCTTCCTCTCTGCTGAACTTAGCCAAAACAGTCAGGCAAAACAAACATGTATCCTCAACCAGAATTAAGAGCTTTTTACTACAGGACATTCATGGTATTGTCCTATGGAAAGCCCCACGGAGGACGCCGAGCGCCCTTTGGGACAGCTCGGATAACTCCCTGGTTGTAAGAGGCCGAGGACCCTGGGGAGATTGCTCTGCGAAGGGTTACCTCGACACTTTGTTCAGTGTTACTAAGAGAGCTAATTGAGGTCCTCCTCATTTCTGACCTTCTGGAGTTACAGTGATTTTACTTCATTTTCAGTTTTGTAATATTCTGTATTATGTATGTGTTATGAAATAACGTTTCATTTTATTTTGGTCTCTTATCACTTCTCTGAATATAGCGCCCCTGCGCTAAACGACCATTACCTTAAGTATTAATAAAGAAAATTTTCAACAGTGAACATTTTGGTTTATAGTAGGAATGGGCACCTCAAACTTTACATAGAACATTTTCAGAAAATATTGGTTTTCTAAAAATGACAAACCATTTTGATTAAATAGCGTAATTTTAAACTATTGTCACGTCAAGTGTTGGTAGGTGCGTCTTGAATTTTCTGAGAATAGTCTCTGAAGTTCTCTTTTGCATGACTTTTGATAAACTAGATAAACCTAAGAGGTAGACAGAATCATGCTTTAAACAAGGCAGATCGCGCTGAAGCAAACAAATTCTCTCTCTCCCCCTCTCCCTCTCCCCCTTCCCCTTCTCCCCTCTGCCCCTCTCTGCCTGTCTACTTTTATATTGGTTAGTGAATGTTAAGAGCACTAGCGTTACTGTTTTTCTTTTCTGGTGTTCATGCAAAGAGAAGAATGGAATTTGGATGGAATCACCTGCATACAAACTTCTAAAAACTGCCAAGTTTACTTACTACTCCTGTATCGTATAACAAAATATGCACATGTAAATGTAAATTTAACATTTATCTGATTTGACAAGGAAAGCAAAAATAGTTTGTAAATGAATGAGTAGAAATGTGTGATGACAAAGAATACCCAGATACGATATTTTAAGAATAGATGTTAGAAGAGTGATGAGAGTTATGTGAACGTTAAAACATTTTTTTCTCGCTTTCCAATAATAAACAGTTACAGGCTGGCCCCGTAGCTCAGTCGGTAGACCACCTGCCTGCCGCGCGAGGGGTTCCGGATTCGCTTCCCGGCTGGGGGTGGAGTCTTCAATCAAAATGATTCCAGAGTCTGGAAATATGAATGAGAGTGCGAATGTGTGCATAATCTAATAATTAACACCCAAAGTACAGGCAACCCAACGTCTACGAGTGAACACCATCGCCAGTAGGCGATAATTATGTTCCAAAGCAGAACGGCCTCCGATATGACCATTGCTGTTAAAGATTAAATAAATGGCACAAAACAAGTTAAAATCCAGTTTGCAGTTTAGTTTTTCTATGGAAAAATAACCATGCAATTACACTGTAAATTTATATTCTTGCTCTACATATATGAACGTATAAGCTGTATAATATTTTCCTACAACCCATTAAAAAGTTTCGCACTTTTTAAAGTTATTCTTCTTATAAGAATTTTTTCCCCCACCACAATATAACCATGCAATAAAAGAAATATGCACAATATTTCAATTTCATACAGCATAAATCTTCATTGCTGTTAGAGTAAGCAGTATAGAACATTTCATTTTAATAGTTTTTTTTTTAAGAAAAAGGTACACATACATGTGTTGAAAAATGCTAGTTGCGGAAAACTATAATTGCAAGTAGTATAAACTTATATAAACCTCATGAATTCATGATAAATTAGAAAGCTCCAGATGAGTAGCTGTTGCCCTCTTCATCTTCTTTGACTCTCTTTTGGCACCTCTTTTGGAGGTGACAACCTCAGCATTGCCTACTTCATTTCTCTTCCATCTACTTACATTTTTAATGTTTGGAGCCTCATATTTCTTAAATATATGTTTACTTCTCCCCCATTTGTGGAGTAAAAGCAATCCAAACACGAAAGATACTACCCAAACTCAGAGCTTACAAAAAACTTTGAGCACAAACAGCTATGCGGAAACCACAGATGAATAACGGAAACTAATCAGCAGCCTTGTTATTAATATGGTGATCTAAACAGTTTCGAACAAGTGACTGTCAAAGGAATGCATTTTAAAGCCTTCTACTGATTCCAATTCGAAAAAGGGTTGAAACATTAGCAGTTTTCCAAGAAAATTGAAGGCAGGTTGGTGCCTAACCCAAAAAGGGGCGTGGCACAGTCGCAGCGCCAAGGTATTCAAATTTTTAAATTACTTAGAGGTGGAATAAAAAAATGATGCTTTGGGAAGATGTACTCAAGTGTTCAATCTATCAAATAACTAAAAAAAAAAAAAAAATAATAATAACTTTTTGGCCGATTTTGGGTGCATCGCCCCTTGAATCCTAACACTCACTCAGTAGGTGGAACTCCAGTACTCACTTATTTTACTATGCAACTGCGCAGGTCAGTGCTGTTCCGCATCTATGTTTCAGTCTGTCTGGCCAACAGGTGTGCAGCTCAACAGCCTTTGAGAAATATTTTCACAGAACCTCCCTCCTAAAGTGTCCTGTAAAATATAACTGGTTCGCTGGTTTGCGTTCTGAAAGGTGATATTAATAATTTCGATATGCTAAATTAAATGGTGTTTTCCATTTTTCTCTATCACGTAAGGTTTTCTAAAAAATCTTAAAATAATATTTTGAATATAGTGTTTTGATGTAAAACGAACGTACGTTATAAAATGAATATAGAACGTAAGATTTCTTAGTGATAAATATGTTCAAATATCAACACGCATACTTGCAAAAGAAGAGGCGAAATTGCTTTTTGTTTTTACCAGAAGGATGGTTGCGTTTGATTAAAGTTCTTGTGGTGATTGAGGAATTTCCCTTTTCGAGCTTTAACAACACTAGTCTACTGTTTGTATTTATTTCTCATCTTTCTTCTACCTACAATTCATACAATTTCATTGATACATTGAAATTTGTAACATTTCTTTCACAAAATAACAAAATGACTATTGACATCTAACATACCCTTCCTACCTGCTTACCCCAAGTCTCGGTCTCAACATACATAACCCCTGGTTTTCTGTGTATAAATGACCCTCCTCTCCCTTGTATCCCTCGTTCTAGTTTTCCAGCCCTTAATTGTTATTTATTCTTCATCAATCTTAACCATTTCTTTCTAACTTTCCCCAGATATTCACCTATATTTCTTACATTCTTTTCTCCTTTTATTCTTGCATTCTTTTCTTCTTTTATCAATAACATTTTCTTTATTATTAATACCTCCCCCCATCCCTAAAACTGTCCCACTTTTGTTGCCAAATTTGTTCTCTCCATATCTTTGTTTGTTTGCAATAAAGTATACTATGCCAATCTGTATCCTCTTCTCCACACATTGGGCATTTCCCTGTATCCTTTTAATATCTAATACCTTTCAAATTTCTAACTCCTGTCCTTGCCCAGGCAAATCCTTCTCGCCCTGACTTATTACACACTTCTATGTACTTCTCCCTCCCCCACACTGTCTTTATTTCCCTATATGTCCTCAATGATCTTTTCTCTCTTACACTGGTAAATATAACTTGGCTATCTAAATCTTCCAGCCTTAATTCTACCTCTTTCCAAAAGCCCCTATAATAATACTCCTCGTTTCTCCAAATATGTCCCATACCTATCTGTTCCAACAGTTCCCTTACTTTTTGCGCCCAAGACTCTCCCCATTTGCTTCTCATCTGCAAAAGAAAACATTCCTTGATAATATTGTTTTCCTCCAAATTGGCAACTCGGTACAGATATTTCAATACCCTTGAGACAATTTTAACCCTTGTTGAATGTCTTCCCAACTCTAATTGTGCTGCCCGATTGGGTGAAGCTGGTCGGTAAGCAATAGTCCACTAACATTGCAAAGTGCCACCGCTCAAGTTATCTCCTCTACATCTTCATGATTCCGTTAAGAAATCGTTTACTTTATTCATTTTGAGGGATCTTAAATTATCTAGACGAGGGTAGAAGTAAAGCTATTACATTCAATCACTTACTCTAGTTGAGGTGTGCGTGCGTGCGTGTGTGTGTGTGTGTGTGTGTGTGTGTGTGTGTGTGTGTGTGTGTGTTTGTGTGTGTTCGCACTTTTTCCAAAAGGTTTCGTGTTATTTCAATTTTAAAAGCGACACCACTTGTTGGTTGTAAGACGATGCATCCCATGTATACTCTTGGTTTACGTCATCGTAATATGAACTTGCTGACTAGCTGTGATTATTCACTGTTTATTATTCTCGAAATTTAACACTAAGTTATGATAAAGTGTTTGTTATGTTTTTATGTTTACTGTTTATAACGCGATTTTCGTCGCACCAGCTGTACGCCTCCAGTAATCCAAGTAGGTGGCGCGATATTTTGTAAATGTTATTTTTAAGATAATTGTATCTAAACGTATAAGTTTTAGAGATAAAATGTTCTGTCACTGCACTGTTTTGACTTGACCAGTCACATAAATCGACTGGTTCGCCAGCGTTTATACTTACATAATGTATTATTTTGTTTTACTATCTCTACTACACATCGCTTGGTGCAGATTCATGTCCATTTTTTTTAGAAAGGCAGATTTGTTGATGAAACGATATTATTTATATAGACGCACCTATTTGCTTCTAAATCCCTCATGTACACGTTAAACTGTGCATTCAGTAACTAGTTGAAGTATATGTTTGGCGTAGGAACCCATCATGTCTTGGACATGAAGCATTTTTATTCAAATTGCTAGGTTAGCAACCTGGTTAACGAATTTCTGTTGTTTCCTCTTTCTTCCCACTATTTTGATGGACGTCTACAGAAATGTTTTGTGATTATTTTTGAAAATTACCAAATCCACTTATATGTCTGAAGAAAAGTAATGTAAGGTGTATTGGACAAAACTGTATATTAATGTAATTATTTCTTATATCTAATGTGTTCTCTTACAGAATTAAATGCCAGTTTGAGCAGAAACCCCTCATGTCCAACATGTTTAATAACGCATATCTTGGAACTGAATGTGAAACGAAGTCTGCAAGCATACAGGTTAACAACAGGTTCCCAATACATCCACTTTTTGAAATTGCCCTAGGTTTCTCTGTTTCTCAATAATTTAAGGCTCCAGAAATTTTTAAAGCTATGAAAGTTGGGTTTTTGTCCAAAAAGTTGAAATTTTTGTGTATTGGAAAGGTGCTTTAATGCATCTCATAATAAAACCCTAAATAGTTTCTATTCACTGTGTCTCTGTGAACGTGTGTAGCAAGTTTCATTAGTCTAACACTAAAACTGCAACGCAAGGAGCATTTTAAATGAAGGAAAATGCTGAAAAGTTTATTTATAGCGATAAAACAAGGATAAAGAATTATAATTCATATCTAACACTAGCATTCGCTTTGAGCTTTTAAAAATGGCGTGTATAGGCTTCCTAAGCATTCTTCGGTTTCACTGATTTTTGGAAAAGATTCTTAAAATTTCAGTCATACATGTCCTTAAGCTGTAAGGGCCCTGGACTGCTTTGTGCATTCATTTCATTCATTTCTGATATGATTTAGGACTTTTAAAAAAATTGCAAGAAGATTTTCCGCTCGCCACCCTTCATGTAGAACTTTTTTTCGACATTTTTAATTTATTCCCTTCGAATTTGAAATGGGATTCGCTGTCACTGTGATAATATCTACTCTTATAAATTTTATTGCCTTATAATCTTCCTCAATCCTTTTGTAATTATGAGTGATTTTCATGACATATAAAATTAATATATATATTTTGAATTTTCTGTGAATATCCTCAGAAGCCCTCTTCATTCTGGATGACTGCTTCACTGGTAAAGCATAAGAGAGACAAGATCTTACTTTGGCGGGGGGGGGGGGGGGGGGATATCAAAAGCTGCCAAGATATTCCTTTTTATTAGTTTGAATCTTTTAAATGCACTTTTTCAAAATAGGAATACGTTAATAATTTTTTTCTCTTGATCATGCAAAGAGAATCGAATTTCGAAGTCATTACATGACGACCAGCTGTGCTCTTAAAAGATTTAACTGCCCCTAGCTCACTGTATTCCTATCGTTTTCTTGCACCAAACAAAAGGTTAGAGATAAAATAATTTCTGAAAATGTTATCTCGATTAGCTGAAGGGTTTTAAGAATGTAAAGAAAGTCATGAGGATAGAACACCTCAGATTTTTACATGATTAAACTCTTATGGCGGTCGTATCATCAACAAATCGCCATTTTCAGCTGTAGAGGCTACCATGGTCTGGAATGTATAATCAATGGATATTTAAACGCTGAATTTATCCAAATTCAGAATGATTATTTTCTAAAAACTCTCTACTAGCTGAACCCACAACTCCGTGTTATTTCGCAAAACGGGGAGATGGCACTTTTCCGCGTTGTCACGTTCCCCCTCTCTTTCTCCCTGTATTGCCTACACGCAATCATGTAAATAATGTATGAGGATTTTATATAACTTTTATTAATAATTATTCCAATGTTTTTCTGGTTTAAACATATATATTCTGTAACTTAATATTTGCAATTTATTTATTCCCAAGAATGTAGTAATGTAAAACTGTAACTTCTTAAACACCCATCGTATAGTAAAAATTCTGTAGAGAATAAAAATGATTGGAACCATTTAGCTTACAACATTGGTTGCCAGTGTCATTTGAAAGAATCGAGATTTTAAGTTTTTTTTTTGGGGGGGGGGGCAATCGGAATTGGCACCAACAAAGTGCAAAATAACCAAGGTGCTCTTATCTAAGTAGATAAGGGACATAGACCCCCTGAACTTCTCCCTCAAACCATATTTTGAAAAAAGTCTGTGTGTCTTAACAGCATAATTAAAACACTCAAGTTATAAGTAGACTTGGTATATGACTTCTCAAGGATGTGACAGAACGATTTTAGGTAAATTCCCCAGCTTATCTGCCTATACACAGAAAATTCTCGAAAAAATTTGATTTCCTCAAAAAATGGCTCATAACGATGTTCAACGTACCACATGTTTAAGGCATTTACCTAAAATGAAATGTACTTGAATATTTGGAAATCAATTCTTCATTTGTCCTCTTCATTTTGGATGATGTGTGCAAAACTAGTTAATCGTGAAATAGACATCTTACTTCACAAAAATGCAGATATCGTTAAAGTACACAAATTATGTAACTTTTTATACTGAGATATTTCTTGTGAATGGTTTTAATTCAAAGTATTTTTTTTTTTTCCGCAAAGAGAAAGGAATTTCAAAGCCAATTAGTCAGCTAACAGTACTGGAGATTGGACCACCTCTTAAGCCAACTATATTCCGCTCATCCCATTGCACCTACAAGGAAATCGCAATAAAATAATTCTGCAAATGTTTATCTCAACATGATGTAGATTGAAAACTAAGCGTTAGTGAGAATAATTTGTACACAAGTGGGTAGAGAAAGACATACGACTGAGACTAGTAATTATATTTTGTACAAGTGCTAGAGAAGTTGCAAATACTCGCAAGAGATTTTCTTGTAGTATGTGGAAGAGAAATATACAGCTCGTTTAAACCAGTTTAGGTAGCTCAAGGGGTTAGAGTGACTGGACGGAGACCAGAAGATCCGTGGTTCAAATCTCGGCCGTGACATTGAATTTTTCAGTTGGCTCTAATTAATTAAACACCCATATACCGGAGTAATATGTTTATAAGGATCAATTCTTTAAGGATTAATTCCTCAATATAAATTTACATTAAAAATATTCAACGATAAAAATCCTTGTATTTAAGTACTTACAATAGTAAGTAGCCACAAATGTTTATCTCGAATATGAGAACTCTAAGTGGTCTATCGGGAACATATAATGCGTCAATTGGAGAATTTAGTGTCAGGACGGCACATTGGCCATGGTAGCTCAAGGGGTTAGAGCGACTGGACGGAGACCAGGAGATCCGTGGCTCAAATCCCGGCCGTGGCATTGAATTTTTCAGTTGGCTCTAAGTAATTAAATTACCTTTTTTCATAATATTAAGAATTTTCAAGAGTACTTTGTTCCATATTTCATTAATTTCACATTAATGATCGAATGTTTCTTTACATGCCATAAATCTTACAGGAAGTCTTTATCCTTTTTATAGATTTGCATACCTGAAAAAAAATCCATTGCCTCCCCCCACCCGTGACTTGGAGAACCAAAGGCTAGCATGTTATTCCCAGATGACGGAACAAATGAAAATGTGTAGTGTTTAACGCCCGTTTTTATTAAATCGGAATGAGATGAAGAGGTCAGTGAAGATGGTGAGGGAAACAGACACACTACCATGTGAAGCGAGCTATAGATGAAGTGATGAACTGCGTCCAGCCGACATTTTTATACATTTAAGGATGTTATTGCTTTATATTGCTGTGAAAGAACAACATAACCATTGTCCAAGTCTATTTTTGGAAAGCAGCGTGTGGAAGGTTTTATGGTTCTGCTATGCCCCAAACAAAACGATTGCCACATTCAGTTTTGGCGACGTTGCGGTCTTGAACCACCATAAATTATAATGCCCTTTTCAGGAGAGTGACAGTATAGCACAAAAGTGATGAGCAACCATCACTAATGCACGGAACCCAAGGTTACTTACCCCTCACTACACAAAAGATACTTTTCGATGCATCACTTTAGAAAAACTACTATATTTGCCGCCAGTACTATTTGCTTCCCACTCGGAACTAGCAGCCACTACCGTGTATGAATATTATTTAATAACTTATGCGCCGCATTCTGTATACCTGCCAATTCCAAATGTATGTTAAAATGTATATTTAAAGTCCCACACTACCTCAACGCTCGCCTCGGTATCGTAGATGGTAGCGTGTCTGCCTCACGTTCAAGAGATCCCGAGTTCGAATCTCGGTTAGGGTGAGTTACCTGGATAAGGTTGTTTTTCTAGGGCTTTCCCTTATCCTGATACACGAATGTAATCAGCTCTGCCTGTTATGCTATCCGAGAGCTGTTTAATGTGAGTTGTATTGACACACTTAAATTAGTATATTATGCATACTTTAATTCTATTATGGAATACGGGATATTATTTTGGGGCAACTCATTAGAAAGTAAAAACATATTTCTTATGCAAAAGAAAGTTATAAGAATCATTACTAACATCCACAACAGATGCTCCTGTAAATATCTTTCTAGAAGATATTAACGCTTCCTTGCATGTATATATTCTCGATCCTAAAATTCTTTGTGTGCAGTCGTGCCTTATTTGCAACAAATGTAATTCACAAAATTAACACTAGACAAAAGTATAATATCCATTATCCCAGTGCTAAACTTTCTTGCTTCCATAAAGATGTGTATTATGAAACTATCAACATATTTGGCGCACTTCTTAAAGAAAAAATTGATAGTTTCGGTGCTTTTAAAAATGCTGTTAGAGAGTACCTTTGCTCAAAATCTTTTTATTCTGTACAAGATTATCTGAATGACAAATTATCCTGATAATGCTTGTGTAGCTCTGTAAGTAGTATCTAACTGTTCCAATGACAAATCATTACCTAAATCTTTGATGCGTGTTGAAAGTTTATTTTTAATGTATATATATTTAAGAAATAACAATGAATGGTATCCATTGCAAAAAGGTTGAGAAGTACTGGCATAAGCCAAGTGAAAGATGAATTAAGTTTGATTTTGTATCATATATAATTACCCCTGCTTTGTTTTCCATAATGTTGTTAATGTTGTTCCTGTATACTATGTGTCGTATGTTAACTTTTGCTATTAAACTTTATACCTCTGGACATGTTCAATGTTCACAGCCTTTTCTGGCTATAAGTAAACCTACTGAACGCAAATCACTCTAATCTAATCAGGTAACTCTAAGCTCAATGGACCCGGACTCACTTGAGCACCATTTCACCCATTTCATTCATCGTCCGATAAGACTAAATGTTGGAGGACGTAAATTAAAGCATGTATCTGATTAAGGCGAATCTCGATGTACATAGTCGTGTACACACACACACACACACACACACACACACACACACACACACACACACACACACACACACACACACACACACACACATATATATATGTGTGTGTGTATGTGTGTGTAACCTTAGCTACCTTTTACTTTGTTTAGCCTACAATATTTTTGCCCTCAAAAAAGTATTATCCGAATCTGTATAAAACTATAGGACTTCCATTTAAAATAATAGCGGTAGTCAGTTCGGCTGTAGGTGGTAGCGTGTCTGCCTCACGTTCAAAAGGTCTCGAGTTCAAATCTCGGTCAGGATGAGGTTATCTTGTCAAGTTTCTTTTTTCCGTTATCCTGAGAAATGAATGGCAGGTAATCCTAAGCTCTATGGGCTCTGAGCTCGTTTTAGCACCATTTCATCCGTTTTCATTCATCGTCCGGTATGACATAAAATGGGTGACGTTAATTATAATGTATAAAAAAAGTCCGCTCGAACCGGAAGTACGAAGTTTCCTGTATGTGACTCTTGTGTTCTTCGGCCACACGGCTCTAAAGTTATTCAAGTGATACGGAGCCTTTTTCACCTGAAATAGACTTTCACTAGCCCTTCTGTGACTTTTAGATATTGATATTATAAAGCCACAGAATTGTTATTGTCAAAATCATTTTCATTTTGGCAAACCTGTTTCCAACATAAGAAAAGCGACGTAATCAAACCGGAATGATTGTGCTTGCTAATTGTACTATGTTATACTATTTTTTAGGAATGAATAAGCCATCTCGGCCGTATATTTATTGCCCTTAAATATTGAAAGACGTTTTCTTTGTTTCCTTATTTCTTCTCAAATTTCCCACACTTTCCCATAATAGACGTAGCACAACCGCCTATTACCATTAAACCAACAGCTTGCTGCCAGTATCAATGTCACAAGCAAATGAGAAAAACTGGTTCCTAATGTAAAAATTCCGTTATTTTGCATTCATCAGAAGATACTGGTATTACAAATCCTAACAATAGGAACTGGCTGCCGCTATTTTCTTAAAGTTGGGATGAAAGTGAATTTTTATTTTATAGACGTTCTGTTGATTCTCAGTGTCTCATTCAGTATTTAATGACCGCTTAACGTTGTTCAGAAGCCTCTTTATCAAGGTCATGGTTCTTTTACATATGTAAACTTACGACATGGGACCACCAGCTTTACTTCCTTCCGAAAGAAGTTGTGCTAGGGATTTTTACGCCAAAAACATCCGTCACCCTCTGCAGTGAACCTGCGACCTCGGAACCAGAGGTTAGCATGTTACCCCTACACCACGGAGGATGACCGCCTTGGTAGCGTGGTGGTAGCGTGTCTGCCTCACGTTCAAGAGCTCCCGAGTTCGAATCTCGGTCAGGGTGGGTTACCAGGATAAGGGTTTTTCCGGGGTTTTCCCTTATCCTTAACTCTAAGCTTCATGGACCCCGGACACATTCGAGCATCATCTCACTCATTTCATTCATCGTCCGATATGACTTGACGTTGAAGGACGTAAATTTAAAAAACAAAAACAAAACAAAACAAAAAAAAAATACGAGGATGATTAGTGTGTGTATCAACAATGGCGGCAGCTTGTGCATTATAGCACCCATGATTGCAGGCAGGGAATAAGAAAAACGGTATCAGACTGGCATATAATGTATTTAAAACATATTGTTATTCGTTGTAACTGCGCGAGGGAACCGAAATTCGCCTTGTAAGATCTGACAAAGGCCTGCGTCGTGGCGTAGTGGGCTAAGGCGTCCTGCTTTGGTTCCCTGACACGGAAGGTGCCCGGGATCGATCCCACCCTTGGAGGGGGCGGTGCCCACTCAGTATCGTGAGGAAATTGAGGAGCTACATAGATAGCGAACCCTGGTCTAAAATGCCAACTTTCCGGCTGGGTATGACCAGATGCTGACCACATCTCCTCTCCGTATCGGGGATGATCGCCCACCTCTACCTTGCATATGTGGGCGTGAGGCTGACAGGCCTTGGTCCAAAAGGGGCTGTTGTGCCATGGCTTACCGTTTTTAATACCTGAAAAAGCGTCGAGGGGTATTGATCTTCACTGACAGTTTGTTTACTAGAAGAGCGAAATATTACTTGCCGTACAGTAAGTGACGAAACACAAATAAAGCTCTTGGGAGTTGCGAGTTTATCAGGAAATGTTAGGCATTTACTTTATGGCAGAGCGTTGGGCTGTATTGACCTTCACGGACAAGCGTTGCATTCGCATGTTACCTTGTTTACTAGAAGAGCTAATAGTATAGTAACTTGGCGTACGGTAAGTTACGAAACCAAATAAAGGATTTAGAAGCTGCATGTCTGATACGAAACGTTATCCAATTAATTATGCGAAAATGTAAATTACCATTGCAATCGCCCGTTTTGACGCTTGGCACCAAGGTATTTTGATTCCATTTTCTTTTTCCTTGTCACAATATTCAATCACATTATATATGATTTCTGCGCTTGCCTTTGCATGACATGTTATCCAGAATACAGGATTGCATTTAAATAGTGTACTATAGGCAAAGCGTGGAAGCGTACCGTAAAATATGCAAACAAGAGTTGTTTACGTGAGCTTATCGCACATATACGGCGAGTCCAGTGTGTTAATTATTATAATTGTCAATTTTATCTTACTGAATGTCTTTATCACCATTATCTATTATTATATTAACTAAAGGATTCATTTTGCAAAGCTGTTTCAGTAAAATATTGCGCAGAATTTCTGTGGTGACTTGGGTTCTTATTTTATTGCTATTCTTACAGGTGAAACAAAATAATGCGACGATTTGCAAAATAATGCCAGAGAAAATAGTGCATTGCAGAAGGTGAAAATATGAATCCAAAGAAATGTTTTAGGAAACCTGTGAACAAAATAGAATTGGATGATAGGAATCTTTATATAATAAGAAGGTAGTTTCACAACTATTTTACTACATATAAAGAAATTCCAGCTTTGTGAAAAATGTTTTGTTGGAGTGAAATTGGTTTTAAGGGCAGCAGACAGACACTCAGAACACTTGTTAAATTATAGGGTTCCAGTTCAAGAAATCTAAAGACAGGAGACATTTTCTAATATAAAGAGGTGACATTATAGCAAAAAGAGCAGCATTCCTTCGGTTTATGCGGAGAAACGAGATGGAGAGGAAACCTGTCCATTAACATGGTTCACAAATATTGGCAAGATGTGAATGTCAGGCATATGTACAAACACAGACATATTGTTGTATATGCCAGTGCGTTCTTAATGTACACGATAAATTTGCTTCAGGCCTATCACCATGAGATACTTTCCAAAAATGGGTCAGTAATCAGTCAGTACCAGGGCTGCCGCAAGGATATGTGGCTGTTTTGAATAACGCACCCTATCATAACGAACTATGAAATAAAGCACCTACCCAGAACCAGCATAGCAGTGATTCAGTACAGGTTAAAAACTAATTAAATTACGTTTGAGGAAGACACGTGGGAAGCTAATCTGCTTGCACTCGTTGAGCAAAACAAGTGTAAAGAAATTTTCGCCACAGAAAAAGTGTTTTAAGGTCACTGGATAGCCCCTATGACTTCCTCCATATCATCTAGATTTAAATCCAACCGAACTAATATGAAACACAGCAAAACCAAAAATAGCAGAGTAGAACATGGAAACCATTTCAGTGAGGATTGTGAAGAACACGGCGATAGAAGGTGATTAGTTCCACATCGGCAGACGACTGGAAAAAATCAATTAAGACTAAGGCAATAGCTGAATAATACTGGGAAAAACATGGTTTGGTAGAGCAAGAGGTTGAAAGGATTATTGTTTCCATAGGAATTAAGTTATGATAGTGACTGTGATACAAACAGTGAAGCTTGTGTGAGTGACTACTCATTAAGTTCTGCTGATGAATTGTTTGGGATTGTATCTATAGCACTTTAATCCTCTAGGTACGTTGATACATCAGTCAATAGAACTGTTGTTTATCTTTCATTTCCGTGGCATATACGTCGTTATTTTTATTCAGATTCAGCATTATTAACCTGAGATTTTGTATTGTTAGTAATTGCATTAATAGTATATAAAATTATATAATATAATTTTGTATATCTTAACATTGTGATGAATTTAAATGTGTTTGTTACGGCAATGGCCTATTTGTACAGATTTTTTAACGTCCTCCAACGTTAGGTCATATCAGACGATGAGTGAAATGGGCGAAATGATGCTCAAATGAGTCCTGGGTCCATGGAGCCCGGCATTCGTCTTTCAGGATAAGGGAAAACGCCGGAAATGCTTCAGAAAATTAATGTATTATAATATATTTCCTATGATTACAGAAATTATTCAGAAATAAGAGCTTTCCGTTAAAGCCCCCCCCCTTTTTTTTTTTTTTTTTTTTTTTTTTTTGTAACTAGAAGATTAAAATAATTCACAATTATTGGGAAAAGCGATGGATTACTAAAACAAGAAGCACGTCGTTGATGATTTGTATACGATAATAGCGACAATGACAGTGAGGCATCTTTCAGTGACGGTATATTGCTTATGATACCCAGAGGACAAAAGGCGTAGGAACCGGCTGCGTGGTGTTTTGCCTGTCCACGCCCTTGGCGCTCGTTGCCACCTGTCGCTATAATAGAAAGGCGCGGATGAAGTCATATAACATTTTTAAAACTATTTTGAAAGGCTTTACTATGTTATTAAAGGAGATGCTGAAAGTGGCTACCGCCGTTGTCCATAAAAGAAACCATCCACCACTCGCCGTAGTTCGCGTTGTTTGGATTTTTGTTCTAACACTTTCTAAGGATGGGATCGCTTAATGAAAAACGATTTAACATTTGGTGTACTGATTAAATTTAAAAACAACATAGCGTAATTTTAAAACTTGCACATGTTTTTTTCGTCAGCACCAACATACATGCTTTCCACAAGAAGAAATACTCCATCTGCACACCCAGACGTTATGAAGAAAGTAATCTAGTTTACTATCGTAAGTGAGCCTATCTTCCCTCTACTTTCTAACGCATCGTGGTTTCGATTCAAATGGAAAGCTTATTACTCTGACGTAATCATATGAACACGTATGATTATGAATTTATATACATGATTCAGAAATGGCTTTGCTGAATAAAATTCTTGAATAGTAAATTTTAGGATTTTAATTGAAGCAAATTTTTAAACACTGAAAATATGTAGATAAACAGCAGGAGATTTTTTAAGTATAAATTTGTATCAGTAGAGAAAGTAATTTGTAAACAAGCAGGAAAACTCTTGCAAGATATGGCATCTCCCAGGTAGGCAAGCTGTAGCGCTCTTGCAGTACATCTACGCAATGAGAAAAGTTTGTAAATATTTATAGTGTTTCAATGACTCAGCGCATGACGTAATGGTATGCACGTATTAAACAGCTATACAATTGCTTACTTGCATCATTGAATAGCAGTATCATATTTGCCTGCCACACGTGCTTATCTTATACAGCGTTCCACCTGCATGGTTTGCGAAGGAAACGTATAATCGCCAGGCAATACCAGAAAAAACATTTTGATGCCCCAGGAAAAGCTTGTACCGGAAGTATGAAATTGACTTTAATGATCGTTTAGGTGGGAAAAGGATGTCCGCAATTTTTAAGAATTCAATAATCCATTTGGCATTTAGTGAACATTTGGATACGCAGTGTGTAATTATATGCGATTAAATCAGCTCCCTTATTTAAATGGAAGCAGCATAGTATAACTGAGACGTTACTGATGACGTCAGACTTTCTGATGGCGGAAGTGCGGGATCTCTAAATATCACCTTCAAACCTGCTCCTCAATCTTGTCGACTTATGTGAGTAAATCACATGTTCTTAATGATTCTGCAGATACCATGTCTCGGTAGCGCAGATGATCGGAGCGTGTCTGCCTCACTTTCAAGGGCGCCGAGTTTGAATCTCGGTTAAGGTGAGTTACCTGAATAAAGATCTTCCGGAGTTTTCCCTTATCCTGAAAGACGAACGTAGGGTAACTATACGCTCTAATGACCGAGGTGCATGGCTCACGTGGTTTCGTCTGTGGCCCGGATTCTATTCCCGTGGCCGCCTTACCTGACCCATGGGTTATTTGGGGGATATTCCCGGATCGCAAGGCGAATGCTGGGAGGTTGATTACATCCCCCGAATTTCCTGCCCCTCCATTATCATTTCACATCACCTCTCATCTGGTGGTCTCTTTCATGATAGTGTTGGCGGGTTTCTCGGCCCTGTCGTGACTCCTTGGGTCACAATAAACCACAAGTTTCGGTGCCGAATCCCCTCCGTTATCATTTCATATCATCTCTCATCTGGTGGTCTCTGTCAGGGTATATGTGTCGGCAGGAGTCTCGGTGGTTCATGGCTAAATGATATGCTCTGAGTGAAGACTTTCTTCTCTGACGGAACGGACTCCGGTCTCCGATCCGGCCTAGTGGGCCGATTCAGAAACGCGGCTGGCGGGATGCCGGCTGTGCAAGCCTGCCTGAAGTCTTCCTTGCTCTGGGGGGAAAAACCTTCGGTCTCCCAACCGACCTCGTGACTGTTTCTTGGCCACGGTATGTGGGATTGCGATTGTCCTGGACCGCCGGGGAATTTTTATGTTGTAAAGTGTAGGGACCCTGCCCTCTGTACTGCAGTGACTCCTTGGTATCGGCCTCCATCTGTCTCCTCTCACATCATCCTCCCTCCCGGGGTGCCCGTGACTGGTACAAAAGACCGGTCTGGTCGAGGTGCCGAATCCCCTCGGAACAGTCCAATCCAATAAACATAATTGACCATTTCACGTGATGCTGAAGAGGATTAGAAAGTGTATGAGAGAATAAATTTGTTTGAAATTGAATGCCTATGAACAATTTATTAATTTGTATTTAAATATAAATGTTCCGCGATATATGAATACATGGTAATTAGATCTCGTTTAGACAGTGCAGTTTAACCGACATTTCCAAATTTTGGATTTTTTTATCATTGGGTGCCTTGGGTAAACATTCAAGAAATGGTACTTAAACATTATCTAGGAAATAACAAAATCACATTCATTTCAGCTTATGCATATAAATGATATTGCACTCCCCCCATAAGTACACATTTTTGTGTATAAATTTGGATGTCGTTCTTGAGCAAATGACCTTGAATCAGAAAATGACGAATCGACATGTATCCTGGAGAATAAGTAATTTTCAGTCTCTCATTTGTTACCGGGCTCAGTAGTTGTGACCCCCCCCCTTTTTTTAATTCCTCCAACGTTAAGTCATATCGGACGATGAGTGGAGTGGATGAAATGATGCTCAAATGAGCCCAGGGTCCGTAGAGCTTAGTTACCCGACATTCGTCTTTCAGGATAAGGGAAAACCCCGGAAAAAACTTATCCAGGTAACTCACCCTGACCGAGATTCGAACTCGGGACCTCTTGATCAGTTGAACGTTACAGTAATGTGAAATTAGCGACGTAACTTCAGACAATGGGAGACGACTCGAGTTAATTAAAATTTTAATTTAGAAACACTCAAGAGGTTGAAGGACACAAAAATGCTCACCTCAGAGACACCTTCAATGAAGGGAGAAACTTATTCTTTGGATAGTGAAAAGCCAATGAATATCCACAGTTGAACTTCTAACTGCTGTTATATATCAACCTAAACTCTTTTCTATCACATGCCCTGTAAGAAATATTCCTCGATTATTAAGTTAGGTTGGGAAGAAAATTTAGTAATTTACTGCACATGCCAAGAGACCATACTTCATGACAATAGAGAAGAAAGTTAAAATACTATCTGTAGGGACAGCAGCATGTACAGGAAGCGTTGTTTATCTTAATTGCCGGTCTTCCTGCAAGCTGCTGAAATTCACTGTCAAAGCTCTGACTTTTGCAGAGAAGTAGTGATAGCAACCGCAGTGGTTGCACTCCGGAAACGCTCCTTTTCTAATCTCATCAGCATGCAAACGTAGACATTGGTGACAATATTGTATCAAAATAGGTTACCTTATGGACCAGTTTAACATTTGATAGGAAATTCATTTTTATGTATGATAGACACCCTCCTCCGTTATCACAAACGAGTAGTTCGACAGTTTTATTTTTAACCACAAATTATATAAATTCTTTTCTAATTTCATTTAGAGGTCTAATTAATTATGTAAATTAATCATCAATCTCATCGTTACATCGAAGAGAAAGTGAGGTAATTTGCATCGGACCCTATAATGTTAATATGATGTTCCCACAAATGGATGCATTGCAAAACAGAAACACTGATGAATGTTACACTTGCTAAGCGTTGTTTGCCGTTTGTAGGAAAACCCTCCTTAAGCTTACCGCTGTCATTACGACAAAGAGGGTAGTGCGATGCGGCAAGCATCCTCTGTTTGCCCTTAGGAGAAACACAGGCGTTCCTGCCGCGGCCATGTCCAACAAAGACATCTTTAGGCGTGGAAAATCGTTCAGTTTCACCGCGGTGAGTGA